>VXAB01009286.1:950982-1023466 GCA_013399175.1 Odontophorus gujanensis
CCTTTGTCCTACAAATACTTTGCTCACTTCCACCTAGGAAAAAAAAAAAAAAACAGAATGCAAATGCAAGTTAGCATTTCTGGAGAAGCAACAAAAACACCTTTCTGCCTGCAGCAGCCCAGCTGCCTTTCTGCAGGAACTGGCTATGGAAATGAGCTCCCTGGAGTCCTGCTGACAATATCTACTTGTCATGGCACACAGCGTTGATCCGTTGATCTGATCTGATAAAGGTGCTTTTCATTTTTTTAACTGACAAGGTAGCACACTTTGCAGCAGGAAAGTGGTGGTTTTAAAAAGAAACAGGGCAAAAGTAATAGGAAGAAATACTGATACTTTCTTCATCAACACTGGAAAACAAAAGCACTTACAGTGAAAATCTATACTTCCTTCTGTCCCTTGCAAACCTTGTAAACAGGTGAGACAAACTCACCAGTTCTGCTGGTAGGTAGCCAAAATGCTGCAGAAGGAGAAGGTGTGTCCTGGTCCCAAAGTCTACTGTTCTCCCTGGAAGGTTCAGGTATTTCCCTAAGACGTGCTGCAGGAAACAAAGACAAGAAAGTCAGAGCCCGGCATTCTGCCACCTCTCTCACTCTGGCTTTGAAATAAATGCAGTTGGAACAAAAGGAAGGAGTAAGTGAACTTTGCTATGTGGCTGTGATACCACTTCAGTTCCTGGTATTACAATGAATCACCAATACTCTCTGCAAAGGAGCACTCACACACAAATTCTATACAGGCCTGTGGCATAAAAAAGGCCATGGACAGTGTCAGATCTGACTGAAGCAAGGCTAGGTTTCTTACAGCCTCATTTTACCTCCTGGCTTATCTGTAATTTACTTCTGTCAAATGCTTTGAGCTTTATTTTTCCCTTATCTGAGCTGACACACTTGCAGGGCAGCTCCTGGATGCAAGAGGTCAGAATGGGTTCCTGGAGGGATCGAGGCTGGTGCCTGAAGGGAACCTCAACCTGCTCATCACTTGGTTTTGACTGCATTAAACATGACTGTAGTCAAGCACTCATTGAGAACTTTAAGATTAATGTCATTTATTTTGGTCAGCTGGCTAATTCTATTCAGCTTTGGTTCAACTCAAGCTGTGATTTTCCAAAGTGAGTGACCAAGTTTCTCTCAACAGCTTGCTTCTGGAATGACTTGGGCGATAAATACATGTCTGTGTAATATGAGGAACTTCAGGGAGCTGTAAGGAAGGGTTTATGTACCAGACAAATCTAAGGCTGTGGGGTTTTTTTGTGGTGTGAAAATATGACCTGTTTGGTTAGTTTGGGTCCTCGGCATGTCTACAAATTTCCTTTCATAGAAAGTATCAAGGACAAAATGAGATTTTAATTTGTGACAAACAGTTGCACAAAGCAATTTGCTAAGGAAAGATCCAAAACAATTCAGTACCAGCCCACTCTTCTTTTTTTTTTTATTACTACTATCTCTAATTACAGGAATGAAACCCAGGTAATAAGAGGGTTACATTTTCTACTAAGAAAATGATGTGTATAATTATAGGCACATGTTCAACTGAGATACTGTGGCATCCAGTGCTTCCACAAAGATGATAATTGTCAACCTTTGCACTGTAATTAAGTCTAAATGGGAATCCTAATCGCTTTCCAAATGAGCAAACAGTAAGCCTATCTTGATTGGTTCTGTTGTGCCAATGAATGAAACTGATTTACTCTATGGGTTAATTAAGTTTTATAAAAGCCCTTTCCTTAAAACCCACATTGTCAGCAAATATTTGAGCTAATTAGTCCTATATTGTTTTAGTGCTGTGTGTTAGTATTACCTGTATTATGCTATTGGGAACCCTGGTTTTCTGAAACCTTGATTTCATATTTCCCCCTTGAAGTGACTATGTTGCCTTTGATTCTTTCTTGGGTTCGTGGCCTTCCTTCCCCTCTGAGACTCATGATTTCAGCAAGGGTCATGAATAAAAGAGGATGCTATGCAGTATGGTGCTTAGCTTTCCTCCAAAATGCTCTTTATGCCTAACCATGACATAACAGGCTCAGGATATGCGATCTCATCTCACTGCTATTCATGTGGGATATATTTTCCTACAAAATGCCAGTCAGTCAGCCCAGCAGGACTCTGCTAAGCACAGACCACACTGGGAGATCCTGAGGATGGCTGATGCCATGTTTCATCCTGGGTAAACCTTCAAACTACACAAGATGACCAAACAGAATATGACTCACTCTTACCTTCTGTTCCCATTCAGCACAACGTAACCATCCAATGATGCTAAAGAGATCATTTAGTGGGCATGGTAGTGATGGCTTGATGGTTGGATTAGATTATATTAGCGGTCTTTTCCAACCTTAATGATTCTAAGATTTGAACTCTCCATTCGATTTGCTCAATTCTACACAGACAGCAATTGTACTTAAATAGGCAGGAGGAGAGTCAGGAAACATTGTAGTTTGGCCCCCCAGGATAGACATGCATGTGTCCAGAAGACCCCAACATGACTTCTGCTAGAAGATGACGCAGCACAGGGATAGGAAAGGGAAAAATTTGAACACATTCATCAGCAGTCAGCACAGATACACAAAGTCAGTGCATACATACTGACTTACGACAGGAGAAAAAGTGTTTTGTTTCCCTATTGTTTCTGTTCCCTCTCCTCTTTCTCAACTCAGTTGTTTGCCCTCAAGAACATATTTATTCTTCTTTTCATGAAGGACTTGAGCTGCAAAATAAATGCCGAGTAAAATGTTTCCAATGCACTTGCCCAAATATAATGATTTGCGCAATTTAGTGGAAAAAATCACAGAGCTGAAAAAATATGTGTGCTTCCTGTGGAGAGAGCACCTGAAAGGCAATGAAATTCCATTACCTGAAACAAGCCCATAAACAGCATTACAGAGCAGCCACTTGTCATTGCTAGATGCTATTTGTGGGAAGCCACTAATTGCAGCTTTCATAAAACGGTTTGACTCCCTTCCAGGCTGATGCACAGTGCATTCCAAGTGGGTGATTTAGAAGCTGCAGAAAGCCAAATGCCCCAGCCACAGGGGAAGGCTGCCACGTTGGCACTCCCTATGGAGAGCTCCTCAACTGAGCAAGACGTTGGCCACTTCATGTCGAACACCTTCCTTGCTGTTGATGTCTCCTCCATCTCAATCACTACAAAAATCAGGAACTCACGGTTGCAGGAATGGTAGAGGACATTGTAAGTGTAGCCTCTGCCTCCTGCACATTCCTGGGATTTACTGTTAGATGAAAACTAGGACAAATGAACTGTAATTTATTTGTCTAAACAGAAACAGTTAATGCCACTTCAGATGCCCTCCCCAAGACTTCACTGTGCTAACAGAAAAAACATGTGGCCTACAGGAGATTTCTTCCATCCCAGAAAAGGTATGTGGTGGCCATCTAGAGCATTCCAAATAGTTTGTGAAGTCTACAGTTAGGCTACAGAGTCACGGAACAAACAAATTGCTCATGGCCATGCAACGAGCACACAGCAGTAGATTTTTCCAGTCTAATGCTTTAGCAAAAGACCTTTCCACCTATTTGCCTTTCTTCCTACATAACATGCTCTTCCTTACACAAAAAAAATTATGAAAATGAAATTTAAGTCAGACTTCTCATCCCCATTCTGAATCCAAAACATACATCTTTCACTTCTGACCCTATCATTGCTTCATATTTTGCCTTGTGAATCTATTCAGATGACACAATAGGACAAGCTTGATTGGCAAGTGGGAAAATTGGCACTCAGTAGTGTGATTCATCAGTCCTTTCAGAGCACACAGAGAAGACAATCTGCTGATGTTTGGATAGCTTGCATGTTCTTATCTCAATGGAACTTGTTCACACAAGCCAGGTTTGATTTTATGTTATCCTAAGCCTTGCCCTATACTTGTCTTAGTAGCTGAAAACAAGTTATTTTAGCCAAAGGCTCCAAAACCCTCACTTCTTTTTTAAAATAAAAATAAACTGATCAGTGAATTTAAAAAAGAGAGAAAGAGAGGGAGAGAAGAAAAAAAAAAAACAAAACACAGAGCAGTATTTTCAGTGGCTCATGAGCTGGAAAATCAACATTATTTAACGAGAAAAAAAAAAAGATTAAGGCCATGCAGCAGCTGAAAAAGCAAGCACTTATTAAAACAAAATATTTAATGATCACAACCAGTCAATGGTTGGAAAAGCATGTTCTAATGACCACGTTTAATAATGTTTAGAGCCACCCAGGGCCTCAAAAAGCAACTTCTTACCTAACATTGTAGAGCTGTGGATTTCAATAAATGACATGCACGTTTAACCCACATGTAGGGGATTAGATTCCATACCACTTTTGGAGAGAAAAAGGTTAAAAATCCTCTGGTTTTAACTAAGGGAATTTTGAGACAGGTAAAAGGGAGGGGAGGGAAGGAGTCAGCGCTGCAGGAAGAAGAGAGCTCAGCACTGTTCTTCCCAGCAGGGAATTTCTGGCATCCACATTGTCCCAGTAAGGGCAATGGAGACTGACCACAGATTTTCTATTACCAGGAAAAGAGGTGAGATTGTGCCACTGCAGGCATCTTCACCTCCATCCTCACCAACTGAGAGCTCTGGAGATGGTAACTGAGAAAAGAGGCCAGGGGCAGACATCTCCGAGCATACTGAAACGTAAGGTTTTATTCTGTTTGAAAATAATATCTTGCCCTGAGGCGGCATCGCATATTTATTCCAAAGTTCATCCTATTGGTATAGAAGATGATATTTGATGGAAAGCTGTTCTATTTTAGTGGTTTTCTACTCAGAGGTGGCCCATGCATGTTGAAAAAATGCTCCTAATTATTGGAGAACCAATGTGCAACAACTCAGCCCTCTTCCGTAGTGTGACCACCTCCAGTTTGAAACAGTGCCGCAATTTGTTGCCAATATTTCACACTTCTCTAATTTTCATATGCAAAAAGTAAGTGTTTTGTTGACTGGGATTCAGAGAATCATTTTAAATCCCCCTGTGCATTTGGAACCTTTCCAGAAGCTCAGCATGGTACCTGCAAAGCAATTTGTCTTCGCAAAAATATTTTGCCATTTAAAGCCACTACGTGGCAGGGAAAAGCAAGTCCTGAAAATATATGTTGTGTTCAGGGTTTGTAGCTGTACATGCTGAGGATTTAATGCAGAAACCCCTCCAAGGGAAATCAGTTCTTAGGCTGCTGCTGCTACGAGAACCCTTTCCACGGGGCAGAAACAGGAGAAATCAATGTGAGTTAATCAAGGTATCAGATATAAGAGAGATCTATCAACAAATAGAAATAGGACCAGTCTGCTGGCATGGTGCCAGGCGTCTGGCCAAGGCTGTGTGCAAAGAGAGACACAGCACAGGCTCCCAGCACAGCAACAAGAGGACAATGAACTGCAGCGCTCAGCTCATGCGTTCAGGAGTCTGTTGTGCCCATCTGAACCTACACTGATGACCAATGCAGAGATCAGGTTGTAATTAAAATGACAACAGGAATTGCTCTCAACTTCGGGTGCCTCAAAATGAATGAGTGACATTTCTTAGATAAAACTGGAGGCTTCAGCTGTGAGAATAGCCTTGCAAATGCCTCGGTGAGTAGGCAGCAACCTCCAGCTGAAGCAAGGTCCCTGTTGAGGTCAAACCTTAAATCTTAAACCTGAAAACTTGCAATCATAGACTCACTAAAATCGTCAAGTCCAACTGTCAACCCTTCACCATCATTCCCACTGAACCACATCCCTCAAAATGGCAATGGCATGACCACACCCAGAGCAGAACAGTTTTCAGAGGGAAATCATACTGGTAAACATCACATACTGGAGTGATGGCTTCATATTCCCAGATAACAAACATGCACAGCTTTGGTAGAAAGCACATCTGCCAAGAAACCTGAGGTGATTTATACCCATTGGTCACTTCAGTTGTTGCCCACAGTCAGTAATGGGAGTGCCTGCAGGCTGCCCCATCTCCTCCACGTGCCTTCAGCCCCACCAACAGGGCCTCACAGTCATGAGAGTGGAATACACGGAGCTCCACATCAGCAAACATACTGCAAATCCCACACCATGCCCCATTCCACACTAGGTTGGTGGTGATTTTCCCTACGGACACCAGCTCCACCATTTGACCTTCTGCCAAGGGACCACATCACTCCAACTTGGTGGGCTCTGGCCTGTTTCCAGTTCAGCTCACAGTGAAATACTGAGATGGAAGAAATAGCCTTTCCATGTCACCAGCCCAGGGCGCCCAGCCACCAGACTGCAGGAAGCCAGCTGGTGCACTAGGGTTCCCATTTCACTCAACAGAGACAGTTGCAGCCTTTGTGCTCTGCACGTTCCTTGACCCGGACACGCTGCATCCTCTTTCAGTGCTTGCAGTGTTGACTCCCTCCTGACTCCTGCACCTGTGCTGCCCTCTTCTTGCTGCCCAACCCAACATTTTGAAGTCATTTTAAAAATCGAAGTTGCTCAGGTGTCAATTTTTCTGGATACTATAGCATCAATAAACCACCCCTCCTCCCCTTTCAAATTGTTTATCTTAATATTTTTTTTTTTTAATTAGAGCTAGAAGCTAGCTGATATTAAAAGGCTGCAAATGATAAACATCGGGAATTGGAGAGGCTTAAGTTGGAAGGGACCTTAGGGATTTGCTATTTCCAATCCCACTGTCATGGAGGGAGATGCCAACTGCTAGATCAGGCTGCCCAGGATCCCATCCAACTGGCCCTGAATGCCTCCATGAAGGCATTTATTGGTGGAGATCCGTCCCAAAAATTATTCTATGGTGGAGGAAAACAAGACAACGACGTAGGACAAGAGGTAGCCGTTCAACAGGACACATCTGTTGCTGCTCCCAGCTCCATTCAAGCACTCTGTAGGAAACTTGTGGTTGCTTCTCATGGGACTTTTTCCCATTCACTGCAAACATCCTGAAAAAATCCTACAGCTTAGCATCCCCAGCAGCTCCTACCACCTGCTCCTTCCACCCTCCAGCCCTGCGTTTGTCCAGGCTCTCACAGATACTGATGAGAGCAGCCTACAAGAATCCTGGGGAGGAAGCACATGTCTTTCTGTGTATCTAAATGAAAAATGCCCCGGATCCAGTTTCTTCCTCTTAAGATCGTACAAAACACTCATGACCACATGTGCTCTATTCTCCTGAGGAGCTGCAGGGAACCACCTTAAGCCCTGTGACAGGTTTGATAACAGCTGCAGCAAGATTAATGCTTTAACTGCATTAGTATCCTTATTGGTACTAAGTAGTTTTTCATATATTTGCTCTTCCACAGTGGTACTACAGGATATTTACCCACTGGGAATGCTATACTTTAAACAGTAAAAGGATGTAATTCTGTTCATTCCTGTGCTACTTTTTCCCTCTTGATTCCTAATGAATTTATTGGGATTGCATGTGGTTTCCACTAATGCAAATCAAGCAAAACAGAAACAAAACCCCAGACCTGAAGAGCAAGGTTGTTAAACTTCAGCACTGGGGATGGCAGGTTTAAAATGGGGATGCAGGATTTAAAAAAAAGCAGGACAACACAGCTGAAGAAAGGCACCCCATCATGTTCTGAATTTCTGCTGCAGGAAGTTTTATGAGGTGAGAGCTGATGAGTAAACACTATAAAACAAGTTGAGAAATGTATATCTGATGTCAAGAGAAGGCAAATAAAATAAAGTGAAACTTGCATGGAGGGATGTGGCTGTGGATGTGAAACCTGCTTGTGCCCTGCAGTTGCCTTGAGCTCCAGCTAACAAGGAGGAATGTGTTCTGGCTCTAATGGGAGATAGCTGGAAACAAATAGGATTCATCTTGTCCTGAAGAACAAGCAAATAACCAATGTGAAGCCAGCAATGAATCCACCTGCTTCCCATCATGGGCTTGAATGCAATTTGTAGGATCATTAGGATTCATTTCACTGAGTCTCTCGAACAATTTCTCCAAGAGAAAGAAAGAAGCTCTATCTGGAGAGCTACACTGAAATGTTGGCCTTTGCTAGCTGAGCTGAGAAGCTTTTGCTGACAATTCTGTCACATTTCTTCTTCGCAAAAAAGATTAATAGAGGGAGTAGAACTTGTTAGGAGATACTCATGACAATGACTTTGTCCTCAAACCATCTCTAAAATATTTAGATCCCAGGGGCATTTGCAATCTAAACTTTTTGGGGAGAGAGAAAGGGAAATGGGAGAGAGGGGAATCTTTCAGGACTTTGGCAGCAGCCGATGCTCCAAATTTACTGCCTCACATCTGAAAAAGTCCATGTAAGGCAAGACAGAACGATTGCTCCTTAAAACACTCCTCACCAGGCTGTGCTTGCAGGGCAGCTCTTGAAGTGGACACACTTATAACCACCTCTTCATATTCCACAACGGATTGTGATTACAACTTCTGCACCATCAGCCCAGGGTCTCACACGATAGATGCAAATTGTCTAAAGGAGTTTTGTACCTGTGGCATTTTCTATCATTCTCCATCAAACCGGGTTAGCAGTGCAGAAGTCTACAAGCTGGAGCGCCATGGTGTTAGCTACTGGATGCAACTCTTCTGGGGCGTGTTTGGGTTTGTGTTCAGAACAACGCTTGGAAACAATCCAGAAAAATAAACGAGGCTTTTTAGTAAAGGATTGCTATCAGAGGGAGGCACCTAGTTAACTCTAATAGTAACTCCCGATTTCAGAAAACCACCGTTCTCTAAAAAAAGACAGAGACTTCAACTTGTTCGGGTTAAGCTCAAACAGAAATTTTAAAGCCTGCATTTGGAAGGCAGCATGGGAAAACACTGAGCTATTACCGTAATGTCAAGTGAAAAGATGGAAATTGTATCAAAAAGTGGTGCTTTGCTTTGCTGACAAGCACTAAGCCACTGCAGTGAATGGACCAGGCCTCGTGTTGGGCCATGGAGGCCCAGGAATCTGCAAGTATCATTACAGTGCAATAGAGGTTCACAAGAACATGGGGAGTTAAATCACCCTTTCTGTTGACAGGACTATTTTTTCTCCTACTCTGGGAAATAACCTGGTTGGACTCCTTGGAACAGCTGTTTTCTACCATCTTTGTCATCTGTTTTTCAAATTACCTAGCTATTAAGTGATTCTTTCTGATGATTCCAGCCTGAGAGCATCTGGAATTCTTAAAAACTCCCATCACTTCAGGCTTCCTTTCCACCTCCTTTACTTCCTGCCTTCCTCTCTTTGGTCTAAAAATGAATTTTTCCCCCCAAATTCTGAGGTTCTTGAACTCAGGAGATCTGTTAAGATCTCAGCGCAACAGGTACAGGGAAGAAAAGAGTATAGATTACTCTTCCAGAGTCTTATCTTCAATACCACATTTTCCTAGTAGTATTTCCAAGGGAAAAGACCATACAAGTTGCTTATAAAATGCCTGCTCTTATAAGGCAATTGCTCAGAAGTCTTTAGGGAACACAAATTGCATGTGACCACTGAAACACAAAAATTGCTCTCCATCTCCTTGGATCTCCATCATAATAGTTAAACCCCATGACCTTGCCTTGCAAAGGTATTTCCTCTGCTGCGGAAAGTGAAGTGTATTCCAAAGGTGAATCAGAAAAATGCAAAGCAGAAACCTGAAGAGCTCAGTGATGGAACATTAACAGATAAATGTATGACCTGAAAGATAACATCAAACAGCAAGATGGGGAGCGTGACTGCAGCTGTAATGACTGGCAGCAGAGAAAGATTGAGAACATGAAAGGAAGGAAACGATGTCCTGGTTTACAGCATAATGCACTTTAGAGATGCATGGGACAACATGGCATCTCAAGGCTTTGAATGCTGCAAACGTATTTTTCTGTGTTCTGTTCTTGTGTTTCTTTTCAGTAAGATACTGCATAGTTTTTAAATTGCCACCTACTGCCTATGTTACGCAATATGCATCTTAATTCAAGTATTCCTCATTATAATTGCACTTGGCTTCTCACTCTCTCTCTCTCCAAATCATCAAACATGTCTACTCTTCTTGCACAAACCTACGCTGATTCATCAGAGGTCAGAGCTTCATTTTCACCTGCAGCATGGCACTGAAACAGCGCTTGTGATTTCTCATTTGGCTTTCCCAAACGGATTCCTTGATAGAGTACAGGAGGGACTCAAAATGAGTTTTATTTGTCTGCCTTTGGGTCATTTGTGGTGATTGCTTACTCTGTGTAAAGGTTACAGCTGTCAGCAGCAAGCTGCTTTGATGTACAAAGGCTGCCACTAAGAACAGCCCACGTGGGCAGCACACAGACATTCACAGTCTCTCTTGCTGTCACAACATCCCATCCTCATGCTATCACTAAGGCTTAAGAGGGATCTCATATTGCAAATCAGTCTTTCTCCCTGTGAATAAGCAGAGATGGATGCTGTGGCCTGGATTGTCATCCACTTGCTCATGTCACACAGCAGCCTCAGTGTTACAGAGATGGGTCTCATCCACGTGTGTGGATGATGCATTGTGGCACATTATTGCACTGGAGTCTGAAGAAGGTCCTTAACGAAAATATCCCTGTTTAACTGTCCTAGGATGATCTTTCACTCAGGATCACCTGTACAGGTTCATAAACAATGAAAATGAAATTGGAGCAGAGTCTAGCAAGAATCACAGACTGAAGAAAGTCTTCTAGAAGCATCCATCTACCTGATTGATCTAGACTGGACAGTGCTGAGCTTGTGAAATAAATCTAGGACTGCAGTTGTACTGCTTTCAAAAGCTGCCTGACACCACCACTGCTGAATCGGCACCACCATTGAATGATGGGCTGAATTTTTGTCCCACTTGGATTTTGAACACTCAGCAGCTCCTGAGCACCATCACCCTCCTTCACAAGCACATCCATCATAGCTGGCATTGACTGATTAACCAAGGAGTGACTGGACATGAACTAATGAGCATCATTCAGCTAAGGCAGGTAAATGCTAAAAGGGCAGCTTAATGGGAGCTTTCACACCACAGGATGCATCTGTGAAGGAGTCTGTGTCCAGACACAGCTTTGCAAACTCACAAACCTCTAATCTCTTCAGGATGCAGAACAACCAACAGCAATTAAAAGAGTGCAGATCACATCTCTGCCACACTGTGTGGTCTTCCCCGTAGCCCAGGAAGCCAAACCAATGCAGCAGACATGTCCAAACCAATTCACACCCACGGATCAGGAGGATCAGCTTATATGGTGAATAAAATATCTACCAGTGCTGACACCAGAACCACAGGTGGGTAGAAGCCGTGATAGGTAGAATCTTTCCCCAAAGACAGTTTAAGATTATGAGACGAGTACGTAGAGACACCCCCCAACAGCCTCTCAAGACCAAAATCAGATACCCAGCACATTAGAGCATGCCTAGAAGGGTAGCTCCTTCTTAAGATTAAGGCAGCTGATACCTGACAAACTCAGTGCTGTCTCCTTGCCCGAGGATCAAGCTCACAGTTACCTCTCACAGACTTATTCCAGACTTGCCCCAGTCCTCTGTTTCTCCCTTCCAGTCTTCAAACTTTCTTCCTGTCCTCTGGACTAACTTTTTTTTAGATCCTTACTTCTGAAATAGCTTTAGTTTCTTCTCTTTCTGGCTTCAGCTTACGTTAGCTCTGATAACTTCATCCCATCTCAAGTCTACGTCCTAAGCAGACTGTATAAGTATATCATGCTTCCCCTATGTGAGATTCTGAACCCCAGAACTTTCTACTGCTATTAAGCTGAATGCTCCTTAGCAGCTACCTCACCCTCTCCACAACCCCATACTCATTGATTAACAATCAGCATGTGCTATGATAGCAGTCTCCCTGTTGAAAAATTTCTCTGAACTTGAGTTGCCTACAAACTTCAGAAGTGGTCAGCTTTATCTGTGAAAGGCAAAACATCCTCTCCAGAATATTTAACACTCCAGAGTCTGCAGCAACCATTTCCCATTTGTAGCATCTTTGTTTCCATATGACACATGACCAAAACCCTGATATAAATACTGAGGAATTGCATATCTTTGTGAGTACACACAGTCATACTCTCTTTTGAAGATAACTGACAGCATTCTAGATGGAAAGAACAGCTGGAAGTAGGAAAGAAAGAGAAAATCAGATGAAACTACAAGTAAACACCATAGGGATTGTGTATGGATATTAGATGAGATATTCCTAGAAAACAACACTAAAATAACTGCCACTTAGGCTTCAAAATTATCCACTACTCATTTAGACTCAATGATCATTTGACAAAGAGTTGTTTGGACAAATAAGAAGATAACCAGTGCTGGTTTGCCTGTTGCTCTTTGTCAGAAAGGTGCATTTCACGCCCATCAAACACTTAATTAATGCTCTCATGCCTGTAGGAATCCACCATAGGGTTTCTCTTCCCAGAGTTTCAGTCTGGGAGAAGCAGCCTCACAGAGGGTGTTTCAGCCCGGATCTTCCTCAGTGCAACATCTGGCAGCAGAATGATAATTGATGTTGTATAAAAAATAGATAATCTGTCTGCTATTTTCCACCCTCCTCAGGAGGGAACCTTTTAATTGGCTGATAATATCCCCCCTTTAGTCTGTCCTCTGAGAGGATAATATAAATCTGGCATCTAAAAGGTCAAGGGATTCCCAAGGGAGGCTCCATAAAGAACAGATAGTATGCCACATCCACCCTACAGCCTCCTTCCAGGATATGCAAAGGAACTGCAGGCCACAAAGCTCTCATTGAGTAAAAACTCCCACTTAGGAACCCTTAATTCCCTATCACCAGGAAAACCTCTTGAGTAGCATCATCCAGCCACTTGGATCAGTTTCAGCCATGGGTCTGCAGAGGATGGGAACCTGCTGACTCCTTCCCTTACTGCAGTCCCTCTTATTTATGGGATCTGTGCTTGGTGAGTTTGGAGGGAGGCTGCTTGGTCATCCCACTTGCTGCTAGAGCAGCTGTGATCTGCCAAGCAATCACTCCAAGGCACAGGCAAGAGTGAGAACATTACATGATGGTCAAGCAATTGTACAGAAAAGGTGAATGGGATTTAAAGTGGAAATGTGAAAGAGCAAGCATTTGTATCTGCAGTGCTGCAGTGTAATTGCACCTTTCTGCTCAGAGGCACAAAGAAAACTCATATCTTGCCCCAGAGACTACGTTATTTTGCTACCTGAAATTAATGTAACATGGGTTACAGAAAATGATTTACCAAACTAAACAAATCCAAGGTTTGGACAGAATTGGTTTGCAACCCTCTGCATCAGACTCTGTGGCTAGATCACAGTGGGTTAATGACAGAACCCAGAAGTCAGATCAATTCACTGTCTTTGGCTTCAAAAGGAAAATCAAACAAGAAAGAAAGAAAGAAAGAAAAAGAGCATTTATTTGCCTTCATTTCCTGCATTGATGAAGTTGCCTCCAATACTTGCAATTACTCTCTTCTTGAGAAAGGAATTAATTAGCATCATAATATATCTTCAAAGTTCCAAGAAGAATAAAGGGATCTGGTACAATGCGGGATTCCTGGCATGGAAATCAGGCCCTCATCTAAACAGCAGGGGTGATTGTACAGGCATATTAGTGTGAAACAGGGGGATGCACTTCTATTTGCTGCTAGAAGAATTTTGATGAATAAATCAAAAACCCTGTCATGTCTGGAGGTGCAGGAAAGGCAGCTAGTGTTCAAGGAGGATGGGTAAGTGCCATTTTAGGGGTCAGGTCCAGCTACATGGAGAGCAATGGGAATTATGTCACTGAGTTTGGAGGGGGACAGAGATCAGACACCAAACCTGTGTTTCAGCTTTAGATACCCCACATTCTCTCAAGTGTTAAATCAATAGCCTCTATCCAAGAGGAACCTCACTGCAAAGGCCAAAGTACATTGAATGCATCTCCCTTCTGAGCTGCTGAACAAAGCCAGCCCAGTTTCAAGTTAGGCAGAGACTGTTCCTTGAATCATGGAATCACAGAAGTTACCTAGACCAACCCCAACCCCCCCCCCACCATGCTTACTAACCACATCATTCAGTGCTTCATCTCCACGATCTCTGAACACCTCTAGGGATGGTGACTCCACCACCTCCCTTGGCAGCCTGTGCCAGAGTCTGGCCATTTGTGTCCTCAGACAATTTCAGCAATTGCAGCCATCATTACACCACGTTTACTGAGACATCTTGGGAACATGTCTGCAGACACTGTGTAGACTCACTGGAAAAGGCATCCTCATGTCAGACAACGTAGTCGGGAAAAATGAAAGATGATGTAATAAGAGACGAAGGCACTTCATCACAGATCTGCTGTTTGCAAAATTCAGAAGAGTAATAAGGTGACGGGCAGCAAAAGTCACAATCTGCCACACATCTAAATGCCACAGGAGCAGTAGGAGCATATTGTAAATCACAGTAAGGATGACTTGGAGCTGGGATCTGAAGGACAAATGGTCATTGCTTCATCAGCCATCGACAGGCAGGCAAGCCATGGCTGTGGTGAGTTGTGTCTGAAAATGATGAGACACATAACGTCAAACCTGAAATGCAAGCCCCACTATTCCACTTGACACAAATGGGAAACTGTAAAAGAAAACAGATGCTGGCAACAGAGAATGGTTTTATGGATTCTTTAAAAACAGTTACTGGCATCTGTCAGCGCATCTCACGCTCTTCCTTGAAGGCTGCTGCTGACATTAAACAAGAGTGTCGAAGATTCTCATCTCGAACTTGATAGCAAAGAGGATGGAAACAAAAGAGGTGACTTGAAATGCAATTACGTTTTGCATTTGAGGGTGAGTGGGCAAGTGCAAGCAGTTACTGAGCTTCAGACAGAGATGGCTGCACTTGTTATCTTCAATCTGTTTACAGAGGAGTAATTGAAAGTAGCGATGTCTATCAAGCCAAGCGTAACAGTTTGTTCTTACCTTCCTGCCCTTTCAGCAGGGATGAAACAACGGCAGGAGCGATAACAGACGTGGATCTGTAAGGTGTGAAACCTATCTGATTGGCACCTGGACACCTTGCAATGGGCACACTGCCAAGCTGGCCACCACGCTGCTGCTGCTCTTACAACTGTGACTCAGTTTGCACTGGGTAACACTCACAAAGCTGCTCCTGGCCATGGGAGCGTGCACTTGACCAGAGTGGGATTTGGACTGGCTTTTGTGCAGGACATGTCCTAAAGGTGCAGCCATGGGACAGCTCGCAGAGCTGCCTTGCTTACATCTTTTACTCCATTTTGCACTTTCACACAGGAACACTCTGTATTAGACACTTTCAAACAGAAGCTGCTGGTGAGCAAAGTACATCATTTTTTCTCCCTTTGCAAAGCAAGAGCTGCGTGCCAGTCAGGCCTCCTAAAGGATGCTGCAGATTTTCAGAGTGAGACCTATGACAATCATGCCTGCAAAAATCCTGCTCCTACTGAGTTTCCTTCTGCCCTAGGTACAAAAACTGCTCACAGCACAAGTTGGAGAAGAGTAAATAAAAATGACCAAGCATTCTCCTAGTTTAGCAGTTCTACGCTAGTCAAGGGCAATATTCTGTGTGATGAAATTAGCTTGAAAGTCATGGCAAGGCTGTGCTAAGTCAGAGTTGTTGTGCATACATGGGAACAGTACCACGCTCACAGGGCAGTGACAGCTGCAGCCAAGTAGAAAAACAAAATCATGACTCCTAACCTAATGCAAAGTGCCAGCCATGTAATAGGGAAGCAAGTGAACATTTAGAAAGAGTTGGCAAAGAGGGTGAAATCATTGCTCCAGGCTGCAAAATGCTAAATATCACAACAGGCATTTGCTCTGTGCAACCATTACTTGGGAGCATCACTCAGAAAGGAAAATCTAGAAAGTAGCTTTCAATATGGGAAGAAACAGAGAAAATGAGGCAATTCTATACACCCACCAGATTTAGAAGATCAAAGTCAGGCATGGGAAACTTCAGACCAGGCTGTCACTCACTGCACCGTTTCACCCATTGCTAAAAGGGTATTTCAAAGGTTATTTATTACTTGGAAGAAAAACAAACAACTGGCACAAGGAAAAGAGGAGAATGGCACACAGTGGTCCTGGTCCTAAAGGAATAAAACCAACAACGGATGATAAGAAAAACAGGGATGTATGAAATTTAGACAAAGCAGCAGAGATTCCCTGCTTTCTCAGATGATCTCATCACAGAATTTGATTCTGGGCTCTGTTCGGTAAGAAAAAGATTTCCACTAAAAAATGCACAGGGAAGAAAACACCACACTATTTCTCAAGCCTCGTAAGTAGAGTCTATTCGAGATTGCTTAATGCTTCAGACAGTCCCTGCTTGCACACTTGTAAAACAAACCCTGACATCCACACTCCCCCCAAATCCCATTTATTCATTTTCATGCTCTTTTGTCCTTGGCACTCCAGCTGGCACCAGCAGCAGACAGGGAATGCAGTGGGGAGAATTCCCCATGCCTCAGAAGCTCTGGAGCAAGGGCAAAGAGAAATCTCAATAGGAAGTCTGCGCAGCAAAGATTTCTTCATCCCTTTTTGAAGGCACAGTGTGACCAAAGAACTCAGATAAGGCTTCAAATGCCCTCTGGGGTGAGTACTTGCAGCCAGAGCCGCACGCAGCAAGGCTGAAGATTCCCACTGCCACAGATAGGAACTGGATTAGGCTGCATACCACACGATTTCTCTTCTCTTCTTTCCATGATCAAGCAGCAATTCCAGCTGCCGGGTTACACTCCCTCCTTAACTATTGCCATGGATGATTGAACAGCACTGGATTGCCCCATAGTCTGAGAAGTAGTAGTGAATAGAATGCCTGGAGTTTTCATAGAATCAATGGAGTTGGAAGGGGCCATTAAAGACCACCTGTTCCAACTCCCTGCACTGAACAGGGACACCTACAGCTGATCAGGTGCTCAAAGCCCCATTCAGCCTGACCTTGGGTGTCTCCAGGGATGGGGTACCCATCTTTCTAGGCAATCTGTGCCAGAGCCTCACCACCCTGACTGTAAAAAACTTCCTTATATCCAGGCCTGAAGCTACAGAACATCCTCCTGATAAGCTTGGCTTCCCTTTTGTTCTGACAATTAGGGAATGGTAGAACACAGCACAGAGAGCTGTTTGTCTTTTGCAACCTGCCTTCAGCTCCGTAGATCAATCTGTGAAATTAAATTCAAGGCGTGAATGGCCCTGCAGCCCAACTCCTCCTCTATCGATTTAGCCTATGTTGTCTGTGCCCCTCGCAATATTTATGCCAAAGAGCATTTAAAAAAAATAAATAAATGAATAAATGAGGCTGCTCCTTCAATATACGCTGACATTTGGCAGGAGGAGAAATAAAGGCAAGGAGGGGAAGCACAGCACAGCCAGTTCCCAGAATGAAAAGCACTGACATGCGTGTCAAATGATTTTGTCTGGAGCAGTGGGACCAGGTGGTGGGAGACTGCTCCAGTTAGGAAAGCCCTCAGCTTCCCCTCCTGGCAGAAGTGCCTGCGTAATTGCAATGTGGTTGTGCCATATTGGTCCCCTGCAAGCTTTGCTGAGGCAAAACTGCTTCAGTTAAATTGTTAGTTAAATTGTTTACATGAAGAGCAGAGAATCTGGGTCAGAGACACCTGCTGAAGGTTACTTTGATGGAGAGGGGTCAATCAGTGGGGAAATCAGGATAATTCAAGCCCCTGCCCGTATTTTTCTCGAGATTTAGATGCTCATCTCCCAAGGGAGAGATTATGCAGATAACCAGAGCAGGCAGACCCCTGGGATACCCAGCAGACCTGGGGATTTTACACTGCTCTCTTACCCACCCCAATACTCACACGCTGGATTTACCAAGAAGGAGAAATATCAGAAATGAAGCTTTCTCCCAGCCCAGGCAAGGTGCTGAACAGCTTCACTCATTAGCTTGGTGGCACTGTTATCTGCCTTTTCTCCCTCGCCCTCCATTTGCTGTCTGAGATATTACAATTCACTCTGCTCTTTCAGCCACTTCCCCTTTGTTCACCTCGCTTTTGTATTTCTCTTTCTGCAAATACTCCAGCAAATGAGCTCACAGGCAAGAACAAAGGCATTTAAGGCTAATGCTGCTACCCCTGCACGAAAATCGTTCTCAGATTTATCACGGTGTACGGAGCTAGGGAATATTGCACAGAGCAGACTTGATACAGGTCATCCAAAACATTTCAGAAGTTTGGGCTAATTAACCCAAAATTGTCGTGGTAGAAGAATGTGTAGAGGTGATGGAGAGGAGAGAATGAAAAGCTGTTTTCAACCGTGCTCGATTTTTTATACAACGGGTCCTTTAAAGCATCAGAAATTAAACAAACATTAATTTGGTTAAAAATAAACTCTTTTTTTATCTGACTTTTGTTTTTCTTGAACAATGCAAAAATTATTTCCAGTTGAAAGGAGTTATTCTTTCTATTCTCATAACGGTTACATGCCATTAATGGCTTATAACCACTCCATTCAGCCAATGAGCTAATAGAAATAAACCATGTGATTGGCAAAGACAACTCTAATTAGAAAGACTTCCAACAAATTGACCACAGATGAGATAAAGGGCAGGATAAGTAAAAGTGCTATATAAATTACTTGCCATGAATTATCCACTAGCTCGAGCAAACTGACAGTAATAGACTTAGGCAGCGTATTCTGTCACCTTTCATTTCAGGTCCCGATTTTCCAGTGAAAACAGTAGAAAAATCCTGCTCTGCTCACTGGGGTAAGGTAGAAAGAATTCAGCTTCTGGAAGGATATTCTGTGCAGCAGAGACAGCCTTTGTGTTTCCACATGCAATTGCTCTCTCCTTGCCTTGTGCTGTGAAACCTGTGCTCCTGAGGATTTCAGTGCGATCAGCAAAGCTGATGTGCAGGAAAAGATAGGAAAAGTCTTACGGACAGCTTTCAAGACCTAGGTTTTGTGATGTCAAGAACATTTTCTGTGCTGGACAGGGTGTGCACTGCATGTTAAACCAAGTATCGTAACAGATACTTGCAGGGATTGTAGCAGACGGCATGATAAATCATTTCAAATAAAAGTATGGGATGATATCCAGAGCCTTCAAGCTTCAATCTAATTAGGCGTCTGGGAGCAGTGCTGGGCTGCTGGGTGAGCAGAGGCTGCATCCAATACCTGCTTGCAGGGCACATCCAGACCTGGGGGTGGGATCCTGTGGGGTACCACCGTAGTGGGTAACAGAATTAATGATGGTGGTGGTCTCAGTGGAGGGCAGGAGCGAGGCTACCACTGGGTTGGTGTACAGTAGGACAAAAAATCGCCTTCTAATAAGGTTACAGCAGCAGAAAGCTTGTATTTCAGCTGGTGACACCACCAGCCCCATGACATCATGGCTCTGTGTCATGGCCCTGCATCATTTTATCATGAGGTAATCAGGTCAGCCCCGGAGTAAAGGGTCTTTAAATCATGCAGCAAGTACCAGGGGCTGTTCCTTCTGCAAGTGCAACCCTAGGGATAAGGTGCCACTTGCAACCTCTAGCACTGGGCTTCCTGCAGCTGCACATCTCAGAGTGGGGGATTAGAAAAAAAATCAACACTCAGGTATTTGTAGTTTGTCCTTGCTTGGAGGCAGTCAGATGAGTTAGCACTTCAGAAAGGAGGGGGGGGGAAGAGAAAGAAATACCCTCTAGTTTCAACAAGGAGACAGACAGAAACTAGAAAGTCCATTAGACGTTAATAAATTACCCTGCAATATGTGCCAGGCCGACAAGGCCAGCTCCTTCCTCCAAAGTTAGCAGCTTTAGACAGAGATGCTGCTCCACGCACATCTGATGCACAAGCTGCAGTATTTTGCAGTAACACGTTGGAATCTCTCGTGCTTCACCAAATGCTTCCTAAGGGTCCACCACCAACAAGCCCTGTGATTTAAAAGCAGGATGACTATGTGACCTGCACAACTGGTTAAAGCACCAGAATGAATTGCCAGGAGAAACTACGGAACCATCATTATTAATAATATTTAATGGTAGGTTCGACACACTGCTGCAACCAGAGGGATGAAGAAAATAGCCTAGCCAAGTCCTTTCCAATTCAGATTTTAGGATTTCATGGTTCAGGGAATAAGCAATGAGAGCTTTGAGTTCCATTCCATATATTTGCTGCTGCCTGAGCAGGAAAAAAATAGAACAAATTCAAACATCAGAATATCCTTCAGTTTATTTTTCTTCATCTTAGTCTACTAAGAGGCCTTCAAATCTCATCTGCAAGGCTCTTCTCCCAGCACATGGTAGGTCAAGGAAAAGACTCTGCCTTCACCTAGGGAAATGTTACAACTGAAAAACTTTGCAGTGCTAGATATAGGATTGGAGCCCTGTCTGCACTAAATATCCTGGCAAAGGTATATGCTTGGCCACATATACCTGTAGAAGCAGGGCAGTCCTTACCCAGGGGCTCAGGTCTGTCCTCTTCCAAATCAACCAGATAAAAGTGAATCCTAGAAGGAACTCTTGCTGCTTATCACAAAGTTTTATTGGTCACATCAAGGTCTTTATGTTGGAGGTGAGCAACTAGGTTTAAAACCGAACTGGTAAATTAAAGATAGTTTTCCCTGTGATCAGAACATCCCTCCAAGCTTCAAAGCCAAAAGGAGAAGCACAAGCCAAACCATGCGTTATTTTTAATCATCTCAGAACTCCCAAGTTTTTCAGAGTGAACGCGTGTGATCTGAAGCTCTGGCAGAACTGAAGCAGTGCCAATTCAAAGCCTAACAGCTGGGGCCCAAAGCAAAACCCCAGGAGCCCTTACCCCTGGTCTCCGCCACTCCACTGAAGGGTTTTGCTCTGTGTTGAGGTACATTCCAAGCATCCCAGGATTGAGTTAGCAGTGCATCGGTTACACCATTTACCCAAATGAAGATAATGACATGACAAGCAAGATCAATTTTCATATGGTCTCTAAGCTCAGATTTGATTCCAGAGGTTAAAGACACAGGGCAATACTTTTCAATGAAGCTAAACAATTTATAGCAGCTGAGCATCTATCCTTCAGAGCTTAACTGCTAAGAGCAGAGAGAAATTAATTTCTGAATACAGTGCATGTTCAGCCAGGCTTAAAGTAAATGGGGATTATTATTCTTCTCAGGTGAAAAGCAGATTATAACAATAAATATACAATGTATGTTTGAAAGAATGACTCCAGGGAGACAGCTGGATTCAGAAAGAAATTAGTTAGAAAGCAACTTCTGAAAGCATTGAATATTCTTTGCCATTTCCCAATCGATTCTTAACTCAGAAAGCAGGAAAACAGCCGACACATCTAATAGCTGCCCAGCAGCATGATTTGTTAGGCCTGCTTGAGTTCCTGGCAGCCACAGTAGATGAATCAGTGGTTTCTTTTTTAACATCTTCTGCGATAATAGCAGCAAGAAGTGCTGCTTTCCTGAAATTCAGGATTTGGTCCTCTTTGGTAAAGCAGGCATTAAGATTCAAGATCTGAAGAGGCCTTAATGTAGAGAGTACATTCTAAAAATATCTGCTTGGCAGATCAATTTTCCCCCTTGCCAATGCATTTAAACGTCTTTTTCTTTTGTTTGTTCCTATTACCATTCTCAGTTGCTATCAGTGCCACATTCTCAAATATGTGGTCAAATGAATGATGCCATTTCTTCACTAAAGTCCCTGTGGTTTTAACTCTCTGGTCTCTCTGTTCTCAAAGCACATGCTACACGGCCATGTAGGCTGACCCTGGAGCCAAGAGGCACTCAGGCTGGGAATTGCCCCCTTTTAGATCCATCAGTCTATTTTCAGCCCAAACCCTGTTTTTCCCCAACCTAAAATGAGTAAACCGTGCCTTGCTGTTCAAAAGCATTATCACTTCAGGAAAATAAGTAAATAATTAAAAGACTTTGTGTGAGATTGCTGCTCACCAGCCGTCTTTCTGTCAACGAACATTTCTGGCACAGTGACCTCCCTGATTAACAGTTCGGTCTGCTAAGTCTGCGAATCACAGTGCAGCACCCAAAATGTTGGCCTGGGCCCACTCCTTGTTAACGCTCCCACCCATCTCTTGGGCAGGGGCTGAGATAAATCCCCCAAATCAATCCTCGATGGCTCCTCCATGACTAATGAAATCTGGCAAAGAAAAATGAACGGAAAACAAAGCAAAACAAAACCCTTGGCAGTGCACAGGGGCATTTTTCTCAGTCTCCGCATTAGGAGACAAAAGGCTCTCACACACTCAGCTCAGCTTGATGCTATTGACAGCCGAACCTTTGCAGCAGATTTCTCTCAGCGTGAATTCCTGTCCCTGAAGTGTGCTTTATCCCCTCTCTAAACAGCAAACAACATAAGTTGGTGGAGGAGCCACTTCAGCTCTGGAAATGCAGACCTTGACTATAGGCTTTACCCTCAACCTCCACTTAAACATCAGCCAAGTCTTGCAGAAACAAGCTGTCTAACTGGGGGGGAGAAACAAATAATAATCATAATACTAAACAAAGAGCAACACACTAAACACTCTTTACAACTCTTCCAGCACTCCACCAGCCACAGTGAATGGATGCTTCCCTTGGATAGGGTAAGGAGGATTAAATCAGTACCTTACAAACAGGTCAAGCACATAAGTGCATATCCAAGCCTGTAAATTCTGAGGTTCAGGGTATAAAAGTTGTTAATATAATAGTATATATCCCAAGCATTGCTTATAGGTAAACGAGACTGACTGAACACGTGCACAAAAGCAGAGGATAAATTTCCCTTCTTTTAAAACGTTTCATTGTTTAACACTTTCTACATGGCTTACTACAACAAAGAAACAATCATAATTTGTTGTTTTGATGCTTGATTTAGTTTACTACTAAAATAAATTGCCCTATGCATCTAGACATTCAAAAGTATGGGCAGATATCTTCCCATCCCTTCTTCGCACACTGAATCTGATACGCTCTGAGGACTCAAATACTACAGTGGACTTCCCAGCTCTCATGCTGAAGAAGACATGTTAGGTGCTGCCCCACTGGCATTCATCAGTCCTTCAAGGAGATAAGGACTCATGCAGTATGTCTTCTCATAAATTATTCCACCTTTAGAACTGAAAATAGAAACCATCAATGCTGTGGCATTCATTTCCCAAGATAGTTGTACTTCCTCTGCCTGGTGCTTTGAGTCATTCAGTGCCTTACAACTAAAGATGAAAGCCTTTGTCCCACTGAACCAAGCCTGATGTCACTGACAGACAAACCTTTGATTAGTCCCAAATTCTGTGAGACAAATTTTAGCCTAATGTTACATTTCATCTAGAATCTTGGGTCTTGGCATTATTTAGGGTTCCTGGGAAGAAAGACATCTTCATGTGAGCTTCCTAGACAGGAACTGGTAATGTAAAACACCACACCTTTGGTGGGTTTACACAAACCCAGAGCCACAAAGAAACCAAATAGCCACTCTCTTCACAGCCCCACTAATTGCAGATCATCCTCCAATATTTTTTGTGTTCAAGATGCTTTGGTACATGCATCCACTGAGCCCTTTCACAAAGCTTGGTGAGGAGTACAACAGGTTCAGAGGTTCCCTTGCCAGGGAAAGCCATATTGAAGTGAATAAAACTCAGACAAGACTGTCACTTTTAGAGCAGAGAATAAACCAATTGTCTAAGCCACTCATTTCCCTTGCTCTTCCCTACAGCAAAACAATGCAAGTGCCTTAATGATGAGGATACTTGCAGGCAAGACTCTCCCTGTAAAGCAAGCACCAGCTATAGGCTTGAGGGGAAAAAAAAAACAAAAAAAAAAAAACCTTTTTTCCTGCACCTTCTGATACATCAAAATAGGGAAAGAGTGAGTCCCAGGAGACTCTGGTCACTGTTGGAGAGGTTAGAAAACTGTTACAAGTGCTAGAAAAATCCAGGCCCCAGTATGCCAGCTCAAGGATTTCCCCTTAGACAGACAAGATAGTAAAGATGAAAGCTTAAACAGAACTAGGAACAACTGCTGAGTCTATTTTTTACAGTGTCTTATTAGGAGCTGATTGACAAAGAAAAGAAATAAAGGAATAACAAATCCATACTTTGACTAGCTGAGAGAAGGCAATAACACAACAATTTTATAGGAGGGATAAACTGAAATGAACAGAAACTTCACAACCACAACCTTTAAAAGCATCACTTGTACTGGAAGCATTGGCATGGAACGATGCTTTTGATTTGTGCAGTGATCAGAAACACTCAGAAAATTCAATCTGTACTTTGTCAACGGTTGAGACCAATCAACCATTGCCACAGTAATTTAGAAAAGCCCCGGATTTGCTCTGCTGCAAGGTAGGATAGAAGGTCTTATCCTCCCTCCCCCTCTTAAGTTCTGGATCCACAGTGTATAACACAGATGGACTTCCTCAGCCACTCCCTAGTCCTGTCTCCTCAACTGAGCATAGGGATGGTTACTGCCAGCACTGCTGTCTTCTATCAGTGCTCTCTATCACAGCCCCCTCAGAAATATCCATCCGTCTGTCAGCCCTCCATCAGAAACACTGCCTATTTCTCTGAACATCCTCTACTTGGCTATTCCGTGACAGGAACACCCATCAGGACAAGTGTCATCCAGTCAACCAGCAAAGCTCACTAGCTCTGCCCAAGATTTGATCAGTTCAGATGAGATCACTTCCCTCTAAAGCCCTCTCTTTCAAGGACAGCCAGAGCTTGAATAGCCATGGGTGTAAATTCTTTTCCAGGTAAGAAGTTCTGCTGCTAGATTGTGTCCAGAATGCAAAGTCAGTGCTCTCACAGGTCTACCTTCTACACAACGATGCATCAAATGCATTCATTGCACACTGAAGATCCTCTCATCCATCGTCTAGCAAAAGAAGAAAAATGCTTCTTACCTCACATTTCACAAGGGTTCAGTGAGTGAATAGATATTCCAAGAGTCACAAGATATCACAAGGTGAAAGTCTGACACACAAAGTCATCTATTCCTGTATTTTTTCCCAGCTATTGCCAACAAGAGATGGATCCTGTCAAAAAAGAACATTTAACCTGTTGGTTTATTCTAAAATACTGTGGCTGATTTCAGCTAAAAATAGTTTATATCACTCCCCTGTGTAAGCTCAAAAATACAGGCTGTATAATATAACAGGGAAAGCTAATATTTCTGATCATGAAAGCAATCAGCATGTCTTGAAAACACACAATGAGTAAGGATTTACAGCCTAATGTTGCCAGCTCGTGAGCTACGACTTTTTTTATACAAGTCTTAGATCATTTGGGAAAGCTTTTCCAGGCTCAACAGCAGATCCATGCTTTTGAAGTCAAAGCACTGGTAGTGAAGAAACAGACAACTGAATAGCAGACATCTCTGTGTTGATTGAGTAACATGATTGCATCGTATTCATATAATGTAGGAGAGGAGTACTGGCAAGGGGAAGGGCTAGTAAGTTATAGACAAAACTGGTACAAGAATATAGGAGACATAACTAGACAAAAAGCAGAAATGGGATTTCAACATTTCTCATCTTTGGTGCACATGGATCTGGAAGGGCTGTTTCATCAGGCCATGTAGGACCTTTTGGCCCTGAATTCCCAATAGGATAAAGCATTTTGGTCAACAACAGCTCTGCTAGGGATTTGGCTCCATGGGGTGTAGCTATCAGCTAGAAAAGGGAAGAATATAACCCAGAGCACTGGGGATAGCGTTAGCCTAACGTGTCAAAAATATCTCGTTCCCTTCCTCCAGCCAACTTCATCTCAGTCAGCATAAATCTTCCCCTCTTGTCTACACTGAGATACGGCCAGGATATAAAGAGTGAATTGCCTTCTCTGAAGACTTTTCATACTTATCGGCCTGGAAGATTAATTCAACTCCAAATTAAAGCAAAGGGACTTATGATGCCTGGAGAGCACTAGAAATGCATCTTTCAGAATCCTGCTTCAGTTCTTTGCAGACTTGATGAAGCTGTATTCCATTTCACAAGACCTGAAAGACTAGGTTGGTTTTTTTTTTTTTTCAGGTGCCAGACAGTGGTGTTTAATCCCACCAGTTTTCACTTCTTTCTCTCAGACAGCCTGAAAAATGAAATCCAATTGCAGCTTGCCATGGTTTCCAGACCTCATCCTCCAAAGCCCAGCACTGAGTCCAGATGACATTGCCCACAGCACTACAAACGATTCCCTTCTAAATTAAAACGCAGGCATGATACAAATTTTCTCCTCCTTCCTTGAGTATGAATAAAGAGAAAATTCCCGAGCACAAGTAGAAAACTCATGAATAATTCATCAGCCCTGTGCTCTCCTCCAGATGTAGAGACCCATGTGCTCATTCCTGCGCCTTTGAGTCTCCTGGGGCGCTTGGATACGACTGAGACAGACTTGTGCTAAATCTTATTCCAGCTTTAAACCTTAAAGGCTGCAAGCAAGCTCCCTGATGAATTCCCTTGTCTCCTTCTCTTTGTTTGTTCTTCTTTTCATTTGCTTTGTCCGATATGCTTACACAGAATCACCCTCTGCTTCACAACTCCTGCAGAAAGGCATAAAACATGGAGAAGTGTTTTACACTTTCCCACAGAAATATGTCTCTCTTATCACAGTTGTGTGTTGCCTGAGGTTTAGCTGTGGGGATGCACATCTGATTGGCCTAAAGGACCATCACCAGGTTCTGCTTTGCATCAGGCAGGTCAGAAAGAGTCCAGAGCCCTTCTCTGGCTGATTTACTTCTTCAATTTAAGCAGAGATGTTGGTTTGCATTAAGGGAATGGCAGAATAATGTTGACAAAGTACGTCTTCAGTTTTTAAGATCCCTAATAGAATAGAGAATATTAATCAAAGCACAAAAGAGACTCATATGCTCCCCAGCCACAAATGCCATCAGAATTGCTTTCCAGTTTTAGAAATTGCCTTCCAAGTTGTACATTGGGCGGTAGTTACTAAATTAGGGCTGAAAGTTTTTCAGAAGTACTATTTTCTCCCCAGAAACGCAATATTCTAACTTTATCTTGGAATAAATCTTTTTTTATTCTATTTTAATATTGATAAGGAAGAGAACGAAGGATGTGGATTTTTTGTTTTGTTTTTCATACAGCATTGTTCATATCTGGCTCTTTTTACAGTGTTCTAAACTGGAAAGTTTAGAGGGCTGTTTATTCAAAGAGAAATGTTGTTTTTCTATAAATAAGTCTTTCTACTACCTCGAGGAAGAAAATAAGCCTTGAAGTACCGGACTTAAAGCTGGAAGCGAGGAGTGAGACAGACAGTGATCTGTGCTTCTGTCTTATTGACTTAAAAAGACGGTGTTGCCCTGGGTCACAAAATCACAAAGACATTTAACTGGAGTGAGCACCTCGCTGCCTGCTCTTCCTTAAATCTTACTGACGTTTCTTATTCGTGAACTTGCATTTAAAAACATAAAGATTCATCCCTCACACAGCCATCTGAGAAGGCAGCAGGACTGTAGAGACAGAAACCAGAACAACAACCCATGTACACTGCAGAAAGAACTGGGAACAGATACAGAAAACTATTTCTCTTCGTGTTCATGTGGAGTCTTCTTTGGACAGTACCAGGGAAGCTGGCATGCATGAGCAAAGTCAGTCGCATGCGTGACTTTCCCACTGACTACATCTTGCTAATAACAGTGCTCGCATCACACCACATAACTGGAAGGTTTCGCCACTCTCCTCATCGTGTGGAGGGCTTGTGAGGTCACCAGCTTACACGCATGAAAAAATGTCTGCGTTCAGCATGAGAGAATTTTATGATTGACTTCATTTGGGAGTGTGCCCGTTAAGGGAAGGAAGATGGATCTTATTTTAAGATGTGTTTATTTGCGATTCTTACACCTTCACACACGTTCCGTTATTGATGCAAGTATCATAAACAGGGTTCTGTCCACGCTTGTTATTGTAGGAAGAAGCTGAGCTGAAAGGAAATGACAAAACATTTTCTGAAGTCTCTACCACACTTATAAAATGACTGCTCCAACTGTGAAATAATCCTTCCACTGCTCCTGGGTACCACAGATAAAAATTGTGGGTGTAAATGTACCAGCAGCATGTGTTTAAGTGTTAATTTTGGTATGACATTAACACCAACCAGTTCCTTTCTATTTCAGCTTGAATCCAGCCCTCTGGCTTCCCATCGCCAACTCCACACTTGGTCCTTAACACAACTGTCCCTATTGCCCCATGAGCCAGGACTAACACTTGGCACCGGGGTATTAGCGTTTATTAGCAGAAATATTTTGCACTGCATGAGTCAGTCCAACTGCATGCATGGGTATATTTAAGTTTATTACACCACAGCTAAGCATGCTTGATGGAAGCTGTATGGTTGCTTATCCAGTCTGCCTGTGACAGCAGAGATGATTTGGGGCTGGTGGTAGGGGCTTTCTGGGTTACCCTTAGGAGCAATAGCTACAGGTGAGCATGGCCAGGCTAACACATAACTCCTTCAGCACTCTGCAAGTTTTACACAGTATAAGAAAAATAGTTATTTAAGGAACTCAGCACGATATAAGCAGGTATTTGGGGTCTGACCTCCCTGTGCACTTCTGAAACCCATAGGAGAGCTCCAGCTGCAATTTTAAGCATGTTACTAATCACTGTAGACACTTTAGGGTGACTGTGAGAACTGTGTAAAGATATACATAGGTCACTCTGAAAGTAATGCCTCCTATTTACTTCCATGGAAACTACAACAAATGCAAAGAGCACAATAACTGTTCGACAGTTTCACAGAGCAAATTCTCAGCTGAAAAACCCTGTTTTTCAACAGTCACCACCATTAGCTATGCATTTTCACCAGCAATGAGCAAAAGCCTGCATTCCACACTTGTAAATATCTGCACCGGCAGAAGTGACCCACTGTGACTGTCACCACAGCTGAAACGCTCCTCCAACCACCTCACTGTGCTCACATCCACAGCTTGGTCTCCATAAATGTTCAGCAAGTGTCAGTGGGTGCCATTTCTTCCTGCAAGGAGGAATTCAACCTTTGCTTCATACACACTTTCATGTCAGGCGTAATTCTGTCACACTGCCCCTCTGCTGCCATTTATCACATGGCAACAAAATGTAATGGAATATTGGTGGGAAGTTAAGCCTCTACTGCCATCCACCAATGCCCACCTCTGGTGTCATGGGCCAGTATAATAAAACAGGAGGCACTACTTTCAGAACAGCCTTCATATTTTCCTTTCCTCTCTGGATTAGCAGTGAGGCAATCACTTGATCAACTGAATCAGAATAGAACAATAACCAAAAACCCTTTCCAACAGCCCATATTTAAACTCCCTACTCCTTCCAAAAACTGAAAAGTAACCAGTGCCTTGCAGTTTTTCTACTTCACCATTATACTTTGATAATCAAATTATTAAAATTTTGACCTGAGATTTAAACAAGAGAATGAAAACACAGAAAGAGAAGCAAGAGAGGAAGGAAAGGCTGGAAACAGCCAGTACTTCAGCAGGAATGACACCCCAGAGGAAGAATATGAGATATCCATCTATATTTCACCATCAAGTTATCGATGCAGCATTTTACAATTAATTCTGAGAGCTAAAAACATTAAAGATCGATTCCAGTTAGTGCTGAGGTCTAATTAATTGTTTTCTTAAGATCTCCAAGATAAAAACTAGAGGGTGAAATAAGAGTTTTAGAAGGCTGTGTCATGGAAAAGCTCAGCAGCTGCTAAGAGTAGAGTGGCTCTGAATGCTGAAGAACAATCCAGTGCATTTAGACTGGTTGGGAACGCTTCCGTGCTTGTACTTCATCAGGCACAAAACAGATTTGCATTTCATTCGATTTTTTAGGTGTATTATATCTAAACTGTCAAAGACCAAAGAAAATGAACAATTCTGAGTTTTCCAATGAGCTCTCTGACATAGAAGAGCTGTGTTTGTATAGCTACATGCTCCAAAGCCTTGCCCAGCAGTTGGCAAAGCATTCACACACACTTCCCCTTCAAAGGAGGGTAGGGAAATAAAGCAGGTGAAGGAACCCAACAGGAGTTCTTACACTAGCGTCTCAGATGCTTTGCCTCCCGGTCACAGTTTTCCCAAGACTGTTGTTCTTATTATAAACAGTTGACTCAGAAACATTGCAAAAGATTTCAAATAAAGCATTCCCGCCCCATCCCCTGCTGCTCCCTTCCCAATGCACAGAGATGCATAAAGCAAACCAGATGTGCTGAACGTCGTTCTGTGATAAAATCCTTAGCAGGCTCTTGTTCTCCCTGTCTGTTCTAGAGCATTAGAAGTGGCCAGTTCATTTCCGTAAGTTATTATGCAAAATAGCCTGACAGGCCAAAGTGCTGGAGTGATGGTTTACCTTCTCTGATGTGACTTTCACACTCTCCTGATGATATACAACTTCAATAAAAAGCATAAGAAGAAAGTTCAGCTGAGTTTATCATGCAGTGCACAACTCAATCCCATTCTCCCCTCGGGCACTAATTTAAAACATATCCCATGATGCTGATAGTCATCCCGTGTGCTGAGAGTCTGGTGAAAATGCACACAAGTCTGTGTGCTGGAAGGACAACGACAGGCAATGTCATTTTTCATAGGGATTCCCAAGTGAGCCTCATTTCTAGTATAAAGGTATGATGCATTTCATTCAATAGATGAAAAGATACAAGGCAATAATAATTGCTTGATAGTTGCATTTTTAATCCCTTAAACTTCTAGGTCAGCATTTTTCTCTTGCATTTTATAACTGGGGAACCACAGGTCAAAGCCACACAATCTCAAGTGTTGCCAGATTCAACCCATCACTACTAGCCCACCACAAGCTCTCCTGGGGCTCAACCAACCTTCAGCAGAAGCTAAAACTAGCACATGATTTTTCACAGCTCTTTCAAAAGGGCAAACAGTCGATTACAATTACATCCTGACTACCCCATCAGCACAAATACCTGAAGTGCACTGGGAGAAGCTGATTCCATGAGAGAGAATTTGATAGAAAAGGAGAGAGAAAGGGGAGAGGGATCAGAATAAGTAACTACGATATCTTCCTGTAATTGCTTGAACTGCCTGAGCTGCCTTTTGTTGAAAGTCACCATTGCCTGTGCTATTCCACTCCATCACACCACTATCCAGCCTTAATACTGCATGATTTTTCATGCCTGCTCAGGTACGAAGGCCTTCAGGACAAAATAGGGGCCAGGCTTTCTCGTTCTAGCTTTAGGTGTTCCTATTCGTTGCAGGGAGTTGGACTAAATGTCCTTTATGGGGTCCTTTCCAACTCAAACAATGCATGATTCTATGATTCCCCCCTAAAACTAGCCATGCAGAAGGCTCCCATTTGTCAGTACGATTCAAATCCCTCATCAAAATTCAACCAAATGGTGTTTACAAAGGGACGACCCTCCTTTGGGTCATTATTATGTAAAGAGTAAATTGGAAAGAAAGAATGAAAAGAGCCAGGTGAACAGTCACACAATGGGAAATCTGGGAACACTGCAGTGATCCCAACACTACCCTGTGCATAATGTTTGTCTTGAGTGATCCAAGCAACTGTCATCTTTCCCTTCCAAACCCACAGTTCCCTTAAATAGAAAAAAAAAGCTTATGAGCTTCTCACAGGGAGAAAAGAAGAAAACTGTTTCATAAGAAGGAGGCTGGTTTTTGCTCTATCTCCAGTAGCACAGGAAATTAATAATTTCTATTACACCATCTAACGCAAGATTATACTGAAACAGTTACGCCAGAGAAGAGCTACCATCTCAAATGTCATTTTGAGCTGGCTTTATTTTGGTTGGTTGGTTGTGTGTGTGCGTTTGTTGTTTTTTAAATTTCATTTGTTGTTGTTCTGGGGTTTTTTTTGCAGTCATAATATACCAAGGACTATATTTACACAGGTGGAAAAGAGGATGCTTGTTCCCAAGCCCAAAACAAGAGATATCAAGTGGGCACAGATGGATGAAACAAAAAGAAAACTTGAAACCACCAAGCTGCTATCATGGCACAGGGATGAAGATATTTTCTGGTTCTGAGGTAATAAAAAGAATCTCTATTTTAATATGTAGACTCTACAACGGATTACAGTGGGGAAGGTCACAGACATTCAAGCTGAGGGACATAAAGATTTGAGATCACAAAAGGAAACTCATGCTGTTTCTAGTGACAGCATTTGTCTTTGCTTCACATGACAATAGACTGAACACTGAAATGGGGAACTAAAATAATTTCCAAGAAATTAAACATAATTTATTTTTCTAATTAAAAAAATATATTTGGTTTGGAATTAGAATCTGGGGAAAGAAAAAAAGGCAAGTTCAGCTACAGTTCACTTATCATTCCCAAAAAAGTATTTGTTCTCCTGAGTCCCTTCGAAAGGGCATCTTGACATTTGTAAGGAAAGGTATTTAGGGACATGAATGCCACTGCTTGTCCTATCCAGCATCAAGAGCTCCCACTTGTGCAGAGTGGCAGAAGGTGCTGCATAAAGCACAGAACAGAAAGAAGGGGATAAATGAGAACCAGACAAAGAGACCAAGAAGAAAAAAACAAGAGAGTAGTACACACTGTGGGTACACGTGTCAGCTCACCAGCTGCTGCCTGGCCACGCTCTAGACCTGAGGCTCAACAACTTGCATGACCCTATCTTTGGTATTTGAAAGATTTAGGGAGCTAAATAAGGATGAAGAATCCACAAGAAGGAAGGAAAAAAAAAAGAAAAAGCGAGAAGCCAAGTGACATTAATTGTTCTATATATGTATCTTGGTCTTCCCTACAGCACAGAGGGCTCTGAAGGGAACCAGCAGGTCCAAGGACCTATGCTTCACACCTTGGGTTTGTTTCCAGAAAGGACAGGGAAGAAGAAAATGGACTGTCAGCAAAGTTATCTTATTGCTTTCTCTTTTCTCATCACCCGCCTCTCCCTTTTCACCCCCCTGTCCTGAGGCTACAGCTGTATCCAAAAATACACAGTCACATATTAAAAAAAGATAAAGTCCTGAGGATCCAGTATCATTCTTCAAAGAGACAGCCCGTGCTCCTTCTGATGGCAATGGTGCTAATCTTATCACCTGGCTGCTGCTCAGAAGTGACATAATGCTCAGAAATTTGTGTTTGCTTTAGAGGCTATTTACCACAGGAGGGGAGAGAGGGAGAGACACGAAGTGAGGAAACAATGGGATTTGTGCACACCACAGACCGGATCCACAGTCTATCACAGTCCATTTACACAGCTCTGTGTCACTTGTAAGATTCATCAGAGCAGACAGAGCTGAGTAAAAGGACATATTGGATCCTGAGTATATGGGGCTGAATATGCATGCACAAGCAAGAGAATCCATAAATTAGCAATCCATAAATCCATAGCCAGCTATCAGCTGGATATGATTCCCTCATCAGTATGTAGACTGAGATGACCACAACCAGCTGAAAAATACCACCTCCTCTGTCACCTTTTATTTCTAGACTGATTTTCTAGCTTCAGCACGAGTTCTGGAAAGTTTTAAAGTGAACGAGACCCATTATTTCAGCATGGCTATAATAAGAATAAGTGGTTAAATGGAGAGATGCTGGTGTGCATGAACTTCAGTCTAAATAAAGAATACTCCCATTAGAAATCCCTGATGCAAATATACCTTACTCATGCAAAGCAAAGCCACAATCCTAATAGGAAAATTACCTCAGTATCTTACTAGGTTAATCTATGCCACTGTAGTCTTCCTGACTACAGCCCCTCATCCTGATCTGCTGGAGACAATGTAGTCGAGCCAGTTAAAATCACAGCCAGCTCTCAAACTGATTGTCAAAGCCACATTTCAGAGCACCCAGATTCCAGATGAGGCCAACATGTGGCTTTCTGAGCATCCCAGAGAGACTGTGGTGGAAATGAGCGCACACTGACTGATCACCTTGCTCCAAGGGAGGGGGCACAGGGGACACCCAGCCCACCCACACAATGCAACCACAGCTTGTCAAGAGAGAACGAGAACATTCAGTCCATTGAAAATGGTTCTCATACATATATGTGTATGTATATATATCTAACACATTATGGATATAATAAATATATATACATACATAATGTTGGTTGTGCTACTGTCAGACACAGCATGATGGGTAGTCTGTAGTTAGAAGGATCATCAAACAAGAAGTCACGTTTTACACTATTTATTCTGAAACAGATATATAGAACTATAGAAGTAAAGGAAGCTATTTAAAATCATGGTTCTAAATGCAAATGTCATGTAGATTTTACTGATCAACTGCTTCCTCATTAGTACCGTGATAAAACAGAGAACATTGTTTTGGAACTTAACATTACAAGGTGCTAAGCACCATTACACAATGATTTAAGCCCAAGTATGTTTTCAACCAGTAAATATTCTGAAAGCATCAAATAAGACCCAGATTACCTCTTAAAGAAGTACACATCAGAGAATCCCTAACTGATGGAATTCAAGGTAGTACCCCCTCTTCCCTGTAACCTAGCCCACAGCAGCATCTCCTGCCAGATGGCTCAAGCACAGGATTAAAACACAAGAAACCTGCATTTTTCTTTCTGATGTCATCTTAATTCTCGCCTCATCTTGAGAATCTCGTTTAGTGCTTCAGTGTCTTATCATGAGCAAAAAGAAACACCCTGAGAGCATGTTGGTCTTCTGGGTAACTTCGTTCCCCTCTACAGTCCTTGTACCTCTCTTTACTTTTCAGAGGAATGGCTCTCAGGGCATGATATACCAACCCTTTTCCTCCTTCATAAGATGCTGGAAGTGGTACTCATTGCAACATGGTTGCTTTTCCATTCTGGAAGCTTGAGACTAAATCAGAAACGGGTGAGGAAGTGCTGGAATAGCCAGCAGAGCAGCTTCAGCTCTCCTTGCACACCTTGTCCCGTACTCTGCAAACAGACTACAAAGAATAGCCTCTGCCCTAAGGATCTCAAAGTTAACAAGAAAGAAAAGCTGAAGAGAGGCAAAAGCAGGGAGAACAGGACATAGCAGCACCAGGCATAACCCACCCCCAGCTCTGGGGATCATTAACCTGCTCTTTCTCCATGTCACATCAGTATGTGACAACCAGAGCACAAAAGAGTTACCTTGATAATTTGTGCCTTCTAATTACAGATGGGCAGTATGCTGGGGTTTATTCTTATAAGTTAGGTGTTTTTAGGAGTGTTTTCCATCATGAATTTCATTGCAAAGGCAGAATAAAAGAAGGGAAATGGGTGAGCCAACTTCTTCAGTTAGAACTCTTGAAAGATTAATAGCTAAGCTCATTGCACTGGGCTCCACAAAGAGAAATGGGCTGGATAAACTCTGACTTATTGCCTTATCCTCTCATTGCCTTTCAGAACAGTTTTGCCTGCTTTGTCCAAATAGATTGATATGACACATTAAAAAATACTTTTTTTTTTTTTTTTTGTAATGTTTCGTGTAAGAATCTTCAAATCTGGCTTAAAAGTAAGGCAGAGTTAAAAAGAAAAAAAAGAAATCCTTCCTTCAGAGAACTCAAGTCAATCCCTCAATCCCGTGTTGGGTAGAGGCTGTAGGAGGTTACAGAAGGCCATTGCAACATACAGAATCTCCCTAGAACATTAATCTGTGCCCAGCAATCCAGTGAGATAAAGATTTGACAACTCACTGGCTGGCTGCAATTGCCCAGGGAAAAACATCTCCTTCATAATAATCTAACTATAGGCTAGTAGAGCTATTTTTGTGCCTATCCTTTGTGTGGAGCAATTTATTTTTATGGCTAGTAAAAGGAAATAAATTTCTCGGAAATGGCTCCTCAGTGAATTGGGGTCTGTGTAGCTCATTTTACGTTTATAGATAAGCAAAAGGTCAATTGAATGTTATGTCTTTTATAGCACGGCCGGCAAAGTCTTCACATAACAGGAAGAAATAATACAACTGCTCCACCATTCCCTTCCAGGAGCCTTGGTTGAGGGGAACCTTCTGCTTAGTGAGGTCGCCGCGAGGCACGGCAGATCAATCACTTGTCACGGGGCACTTGTCTTGCTTGTGCGATTTAATAGAGTGCATAAGATTAGATACAGTAGATATTGCTGCTGTGGAAAACATCTGGTAAGAAACGTGCTGGAATCCTCCAGCGTTCTCATCAGTTCTCATCCATACATGCACCCAATAGAATTAACTTAGTAAATAGTGCTCAGTGTCTTTTGTGGACCTACCAGCATCAGACTGGACAAAAGGAGCTGCAGTACATGGGAACATTAGATATAAAGCTCAGCTCCTACTACTTTGTGCCAGTTTCATTTGCTGAATTACATCTCATTTTGCCTTTTCTTGTGCTGCATTATACAAAACAGGCCATGATTTCAGCTGCCCCTTAAGATAAAGGCTTACCATGAGATCAGTTAGTGCAGTAAAACCTCAGAGCACGATGCTGCACTTGCGTAAAAAACTGAAAATACAAATAATGCTTTTGTGAAAAAAACGGCTTGCAAGACATCACACTCTCAACTTCAAGCATGTGGTCATGATCCTAACACAGGGCAGTGAGTCCAGAGCCTTGTGTCTCTAAGCCAGTCTGTGTTTTCTTTGTGGGCATAAAACAAAAGTATGAGCTGAACAGACCCAGTCACTGCTCACCCACTCTCATCCTTTTTTTTTATTTCAGGAATCCTCACTATGAGCCCTCTCCTCTGCCCTCAGGCTATCTGCTGTTGCAAGTTGCCTCATCCTCTTCATACCAGCCCCCATGGCATGCAGGAGATGGGAGAAACCTATTGGTGCTCACTGAACTCCCTGATCAGAATTTGTCCAAGCCCAGCTGGAGAAACAGCACAGACACAAAAAAGTCTGGGATTATTTTTGGAGTGCTAGCAAACACAACGGTGCACATGTATTTTCTTTATGATCCTTTGCCAGGGCTGAAAGAGCAAGACCCAATCGTTCCTTTCAAAATTCCTGCCAGTTTGATGAACGCACTGGTTCCCTTGCTAATAAAACTGTTAGGGGAAGGCAAGCCTTGCGCTTCCACCTTTGCTCCAATAGATTTGACCTGCGTGATCTCAGGTCAATAGAGACACAGACAGCAAATAAGTATGACTGAGCTCCCATTGCTGAACAAAACACATCTTAACGTCACTTTAGATGTAGTTAAATACCACTATTTAGAACTAATCAGAAAGCATTACTCAAGTAGATTCTTAGCACTAATTCTGCCTTGGAACTTCCCTTGCATTTGTGTGTATTGCCCACGTGGCTCAGTATCTGCACCTTCTTGCTTTCCTTTCTCATTTAGAATTTGATATCTGAATTATGCGCCAGTTACGCCGTTAAAATGAGCTCTTAGAAATAACCTTTTCTTCATCCACTGAAGCAGTTACAATTCCCTGACATAACTCATCTAATCACCACCTCAATGAGCAGGACTTAATCTAAATGCATGTACTGAGCACCTGCCACATGTACTCTTCATTTATCTTACATAGCTTTACATTAAAAGCCAGTGAGGACTTTTGATACATTATAGATGACTATATCAAACTGTACATGGCTTAAATCCAGACCAGCCACTCAAAGGACTTACAATTATCTTCTTACCAATATGTAGCTTTAATTAAGCTACTGCCACCTTGAGGGATTAACTACTAGAACCTAGGCCGTATACAGCCTGAACATGAAATGCAAAGCCCTGATTATTTTGGCACCCTTGAGCTCTAAAAATTAAAATGCAGTGAAAGGAAGAGGTCACTATAGCTGTAAGATTCTATTACCTACCAACGCGACTGACTGTATATTCACTGCCATCAAGAAACAAGGCTAAGCCTGAATTTTTTAGCAGGGGGAAAGCAGACAGAGTTCATTGTTGACTTGGCACAGTTGAGTGCATTTTGCACAAGAGGTAACTGGAAGTTCAGAGTTTTTTCTTTCTTGTCTCTTTGTTTTAAAGATAGCCCGTGCGTGACAGAGTCTCGCTTGTCTAATCTCTCCAGGCTTTTTCTATACATTCTATATTCTGTGTTGACTTACTAAGAAATGCTCTTTTCCTTGGGGAACAAAACTGGCAGTCTAATGGACTTGCTTCTCCGCTTCTCACCACAAGGGAAGCAGCCTGGCTGCAGTCCTGCTCTATCTGGAACAGGGTAGCAGAGTGCACTGCAATTTTCCAATTCTGCTCTTGGGATAACGATGCAACAGCCTTCTACAGCACACATTTGGGCTTTTCTTGGACATTTGAGCTCAAAAACCAAGCCTGAAAATCCTCCGAGGGTTCTGAAGAAGGCCATGACCATGCTCAAGTCCTTTCACCTGAACCCTTGTCGCTGCTGCTATTTTTGGATGCAGCAAGAGCTCGGGGTGGCTTTTAAGCTGCATTTTGCCCATTGAAGAAGCCTCAGAGTTATACACTACCTTAAATGGCAGAAGTAAATATCTTGATTCTCCTTCCAGCTCCGCAGTGGCTTCCTAGCCCCTACAGGCTAGAGAAACTGCACTGTTCTGTAAAGTTTTTCAAAATATGGCCCTAAAATGCAACAGTCTGGAGGAACATCCAAGAACTCAGAGCCAGAGAGAACACCTTACAGCAGTGACCAACACAGTGACAATTTGGAAAAGGTATCAGTGGTATCTCACAATTGAACTCAGCACTCAGCAGCCAAAGGAACACCCTGCAGTTTTGTCTGGATATGAGCATGCTCACTGCCAGCTCAGCCTGTAGCATATCTGTTTTTTTTTTTCCACAGTCCTCATAGATGCAACAGTCAATAAAACTTTTCTTTTTTTAATGACATGTTTAATTCCATGAGACTGCAGCTATAGGACACTATAAGGAATGCAGTGCAAAAGCTATAACACCATTTACTAACTACATGAACTTACTGAGCATAAAAATCCATCGGTGTAATGAAATAAGGAAGCTCAAAGATCTGGGAAATTAAGGACAGCTCAAACAATAAAGACATATCCTTCGGTAAAATTAAACCCTATGGAATGCTTTTTAACACTCTGATCAGGACAATTCAAACACAAGTAACATGTTCACTCCCTCTTTTCTCCTGGAGTCATTCCAAGTCTAAAATAATGCCATTAGGAATCATTAAAATAATAATAGTAATAATTTTCATGTGTTCTTCCTTTTGTTTCCTGTTTTCTTCACTCTCCTCGTTCAGCCCCTGCTCTTGTTTGACTGCTGTTAAAGCTTCTTAGTATCTTCAGTACAATACAGGATAAGAAAAAGAAAGGGTTTTTTTTTAGAATATATTTTATTGATAAGAGAAGTCTAATAGTAATTTAGAAGAGCAGGCAAGCAGGGGGAAAATTATAATCTCTTAGCCATGAATTTCCATAGCCAGCAGGGCCACGTAAATAGCACTGTTCCGGTGATCAGCTGGTCTCTATGGTTTTGCTGGAAATTAAACATAGCTCTAGTGATGCTAATGAATTTCTCTTAATTTACAGTAGCATCACGAGATTTAAAGCCTCCCTTCTCACATCAGTGAGCACGTGCACCTCTCATCACTATGAAAACTGACTATGGATTCCTCCCAAAATAAACGGAGCAGAAAAAACATGGGCTTCAAAAGGGTCAACTCTGTGCTTTCCAATACATACATGAATTCATAAAGGCAATATAATAAAAAATGATATCCAGTATTTTCATTTCTATATATGCTTTAAAAATATGTTTTTTGTCTTACGCAATATTTTTTAATTCCACAATAGAAAGAAATTGAGAAGGAGGGGACAAAGCCCTTATATTTTGACAAAACCACATATTGCCAGAATTGCAGTCAGCAAATACTGGACATAAACAAGCCAAAAACAGTTCCACCTTCTTTAAGTAGACATCTGGACATGCATCACAGAGACATCAGCACCGCCAGGTGTACAGAACTTTGCAAGCTTAATACAGTTGGGTTCTTAAGGTGTTATGGTTTTTTGTGCTTCTTTTTTTTTTTGGTTGTTGTTTTTAATTATTATTTTTTAAGCACATTTGATTTTCTTAAAAACCAGACAACAAGGTTCTGAAAAGTTTCTCAACTGAGTGGTAGTCAAATGCCAGGCATTAATCAAACTGAGAGGGCAATGTAGAATGCTGATACAACTCCCTGCACTCACACCAACTTCTCCTCAGAACAATATAAATTTCTAGACGTTTAGAGCAAACACAAGTAAAATCGTTCCAGTACCATAAACATTCTATTCCTTGTTTATTTTTTCCCTCATCTTTTCCCCCAGATACCATTTGGATGGGGCTGTGCAAGCCCTCCTCCATTTGACACTCCGCTTCCCCAAGCAGGCTGTCAGCATTTGATTAATGGTTCAGATCATGCACACCACATTTGCCAAAGACATGAAATACTCCGTTCAGCTCTGACTTTGCAAGGCACATTCTCTCTGATAAGCTATTTGCAATCCCACAGTATATTTTCATGCCTCACTTTCCACAAGACCTGTGAAATTTCTCCCCAGCAGTCATGCCAGAAGCTGAGGTTTTTCATGGCAGGTGGCCCAACATTGTTGTTGCTTAAACTGCACGATGATGTGGATGGAACCCCACTGGTCACGTATAGTACGAGTGCTATATACATTACAAAAGATAATGTTCTCATGGTGAAGTTGTTCCTTCTGAAACTGAATATGGAAAAGGAGTGTGTCTCTAGAACTGTGTTTATACATGGAAACATACGCAGTTACTGTGGAAGAAGTACCTGGGCTGAATATTTATCTTTTCACTGTTCTGTCTCCAGGGATTTTCAGTTAAGACTTCTTTAGGAAACAACCTAGTAAATGAGGTTAATGGGAGCTACTGGAAACAATGGTTTAGAAGACAAGCAGAGAGGACTGCATGGTTGCTGAGCCTGAGCAGCACCCAGCAAGGTTTTACTCTCCCTTCTTACTCAGGCCAGAAGTTTCCTGCATGGGAATGGATTATTTTTTTTAGGAAGTTACAAAGATTTTTTTACTTCTGACCATATGCACTTACATAAAGCATCTCCAGTTCTAGAACTGTGACTACTTAGTGCTAAGCACAGCTAGAAGAAGCTTTGGAGCTTGGGTAGGTACCAACAGCCTTGCTTACAAAAGGAACTGAAATAAAGAACTCCACAATTAAAGCTGTGAACTCTAATTACATCAGAGTCATTTAGCTTGGACCCTCGCTATTGCTGCTTCTGGAGAAGACACAAAAGGAGGTAGGCCCCATATTCTTCCAGGACCACTTTGCAGCTGCAGAAGATGATTACAGTAAAGAAAAGGGAGAAAAGTCATTGATTTACCCTTTTCTTCATCACTGTTGTCTCTCAAGACCTTAATGGAAACAAAAAGATTAAAGGCCTAATTCTCTGTTCAATGAAACCAATTCCAGTGGGAACACTTAGGAACACCAAAGTCACAAACCCTAAAAACTGATAAAACCGAGCAGAGCTCCATCCTCATATTGCCCAGAACAGCCTGGCTAAATCCCATCCCACACTTGGTTGTAAACATTTTCAGTTCCTTTTGCCCTTCAATTTTCTCTACACTTCTTAAGTTTCCTGGGAGCCATGCAGCTCCAGCAGGAGCAGGACATTATGTCTCCAAGTCAGAAAATCAAGAAATAGCCACAGCAAATATGTGCATACTCTTGTTTACTTCTTTATCTGCAAAGAAGGTTCAGGGGTCACGTGCATGTTTTACTGACTGTTATAGAAGTAAATAAGATCCCAAATGCAGCTTTAAAAATGTTCTATTGGAAAGCAGAAACGGCTATTCACCATTCCTCAAAGCACTACAGATGAAGAATTTATCAAGAAACAGCATACAAAAATAGAGCAAGTTTCTACATGAATCTTTACCTTAAATTGTGGAACTTGTTGCCAAAGGATGTTTTACATGAGAAAGCAGTCAGGATTGCAACTTTTGGAGTTTCATGATGAAATAATTCATACTATTTATTTTCTAAATCGATAGTAGTTTTCACTGACCCTTCAGTAGCCCAGCTCAGCCATCTCAGAAAACAAAAACAGGAATGCTGCAACTTTCCAGCTCTCCCTTACTGTCTTTTTCACCTTCCAGATCAAGAAACGTACCTAGACTAAATGTTTACAGGACGGAAGGGCTTTCAGACACTTATCCCTCTGCCATCTGGTGGTAATTTGCACCCTCCAAAAAATAAAAATTAAATATATATATTTTTAGGAGTTCAAACACAAAGTTCAAAGGAAAATCTAAGGATAAACAACATGTTTCAACTGGTCTTGAAACCCCATGAGAATTTCAGCGTTACCTGATTTCATCTTGAACCCATAAATCTCTCCTGGCTTGCAAAAAAGGTTCAGGACTTTCCTAGGACAAACTGAGACTTTTGATGGATTTTTCACACAAGCTTCACATGAGCCTCATCAACAGCACTGATGAGTTTTTCAGAAGGAGAGAACAGACCTGAAAATCCCAGCTTTTAAGAAGGTGTAGAGTTGAAATCTCAGTCTAGGTCTGAACTGCTCCCTATTCACGTTCCCGTCCATGACAGGTTATGGCAAATCAGTACATGCATGAGAGCACAGCGTGGTAGAAAACTGATTCAAATTCTGCACAACTCAGAGTGGGAATGCAAGCATTACACAATAGATAACAAATTTCATACTTGAAGAAACATTTTAAAGAATAAAGCTCTCACAGAATAACTCAAGCAACCCAAAGCCTGAAATCCCAGCCCCAGAAAATCTTCCTGAATTTTATTGTACGTTGACATCTGCACTTCTGAAGGTCTTCTGAGTCCAAATTAGAAGTGCTATTTGCATTTGAGAAGAGGTCTTTCTCACTTTAATAGACAGTCAGTGCTTGGAGCATGAGAGCCCACTGAGATGTTTTTTCTTAATGAGCTATTTCAGAAATTGAAATCTGAGTTTTATAGTTGCTTGAGTTATTGAGTTGTTTGGGGTATTCTTCTAAGCAAACTGCTGCTCTGTGATCTACGTGCCACTCCCATGAGTGGTACACTGGTTGTTCAAGAGTCCATGCATACCTTGATTTACAATCACAGAAAGGCACTGTGAAAACAGAACGACCCTTAAAGCGTTAATAATATTCAAATCATTTCACATTTTTGCAGAAATCTTGTCCTATACTAATAGAACACAATCAAGCTTAACCTTGCAACTTCATGATTTTAGCAAGAGTTTAATACTTTTAAACCCTTATCAGCTGCTCTTCATTCCCTGCCTTTAGAGTATAATCTTCAACAAACGCAGCTTCAAATGTCCTCCAAGTGACCTTGGAAGCAATTGGAATATGCAGAGAGACCATTTTGAAGAGCACAACAACTTGCTTTGTAGACTCAAATGAAAACAGACGTCAAAAGCAGAGGATTATCTGGGGATGCCAGGGAAGGTGATGCCTCACCTCGCTACTAACCCATTTGAGAACTCAATACAGTTCAGATTAACCACTGAAATAAACGCTATGTCCTACATGCTTCAAATGGGAAAGAGCATTTAACTGTGTCATATGTATCAAATGAATAATCTGAAGGTGTTTTTCAGGAAAGAGGAGCCCCAGGGGATTAGAAAAAGAAATGAAGTATTTCCCATATGGGTTCCCAACCTGGCTTATTGAGCAGATCCATATCAACAAAACCTGTTTTCCAAGTTCTGGCAAATTAAGTTGTATACGCTCAGTTTCTAAATCTCCAATAATTAGGCATATAAGCTCAATTAGTATCTACTCATTGACATTCTTAGCAAAAGCAGCAGCAGCAGAATAATTTTGGAATACCTATCAAACTCTTGCCCCACTAGCCTCACATTTCTTAAAACAATAGAATCATTAGGTTCAGAAAAGACCACTAAAATCTAGTCCAACCATGGACAGGTTTATCTTGGAGGGAAGAAAAATAAAAGTTAAAGAACTTTTTAAAATACAGTTGTCAGCCCACACTTTCTGCTGCCGCAGAGCCGTCAAGAATTTAAAACATAGACAGCGCTGGTCCTGGTAGATACGAAAGATATTATTTGCTATCTAATGCTTTCTCTGTGTAATGAGGTTTTCTTTCATTAGTATTGTACCCCAGTGCTCCCTCTTAAACATCTCAGACTAAAAATAGCATACCAAGATCACAAGAGAATCTTTTCTTTTTTTCTCCCTCACAGAGGTAGAAAGCATTAGGACAAAAGGACAATTTTAGGACAATTTTCATCTTTTTGTTTTAGAACATACTCTTATGTTTTCTGTTGTTCTTCAGGTGCCAAATTTCACAATATCATGCATTCTCTCTCCTCTTATTACTGAAAACATGAGACACAGATAGGTGTGGGATTTCTCTCATCCTTATGATTTTCAGGCCAGAAGGACAAATCACAGCTCTGTTGTCCTCTTACAGATCAGAAGCCAGTAAACTACACCAAGTAATTTACCTATTACAGAAATCACACCACTTGTTCAAGTCAATGTATTTTAAGTGGAAGAGAGAAATTCCACAGCACATCTGGATGAGTGAGTGGTCAGTTACCTCTGCTGTTAAAAACAGCAGCGTCTGGGTTCAGCTGGCTTTACCTTCTAACCACTGGATCTCATTACATGCTTTAACTTTCCACCTCTAGATTAATGGAGCTGTCTACTATCTATTAGTGGATCAAATCACCTCTTAACCTTCTCTTCAATAAACTTAATAGATTGAAGGAACGGGACATTTAGCTTTATCAAAAGGGTGTGAAACAATACCAGTCCTTCTACTTCCTCAGAACAGGATTTCTGCAGGAGACATGATCAGTGGTTGGCTTTGTACCAGTCCCCAGGGGCAAAGTATTTAATCCAAATTGGTAGAGAAGTTGAGAAAAATACAGTTAGGCTACCTTAGATTCTCTTTCTAACAAAGATTCCTTCCTTTCCTTGATATTCAGCTCCTGAAACAACATTGCTTTTGATATTTACCCATGTTTGAAAGGCTGTTCCAGCAAAGGCAGAAGAAATGTGCTTTTTAGGCACTCTCTAGCCACTTTAACAAGCAAAAGCAATAGCAACATGCAAGCACCATAAAAGCAAAGGAAGAAAGAAGTCTATCTTTTCAGTCTGTTACAGTAAGCTACAGAATCACACCAAGCAGTAAACAATTAGGCCATGCACACCATAATAGAGATGCGCTGTTTCTCATCCAAAGAGCCTGGAGCAACAGCTTTGCTTGAGACTTGAGGGGATCAACCTCTGCTCGCTCACTTGCTGAAATACCAAAAAGTTGGCAGAATATCAAATTTGGCTGGACTAGAAGCCACCTGCAACTCAGTTACGCACAAATCTAGAAGCTGTTGCTGTACATTCACAAGATTTTGAATATCTAGTATGAAATCTTATTCCAAGTAAATAAAATAAGCAACTACAATATCATTAGTATTTAGGAGTGCCTACAGGTTTCATGGTTCCTTTGAATGATGAGAAAATTTTGCTTTCCAAGTATTTTTTTTTTTGTTCAGTTACCTTCTACTATTGACATGAATAAAACCAATTGCCAACTTCAGAACTAACCTCACAATTTACGTATAAGATTTCACCATCATTGTGTAAACACAGCTGAGAACCAATTATCAGAATTAATAATCAAGTTCCTGGTGTATGAATATGTATATGACTTTCATTGCTTTAATATTCCAGCCTTCTCTTATCATTCACCAAGTCCCATAATAGTTCTGCCAATAAACATGTTCGTTCAAGCACTTGCAGAAAGGCAGCATGCAAGAGGCATGAGAACTAGAGAAAAACAAATTCATTTAGGAAGAGGAACAAGGAGGAAAAAAACAGCCTACTTGCTGAGTGCTCATATCACCATTTATTTACTCTTCCGGGATTTATCACGTCCCTTGACTTTCTCGCTACAACAGAATTTCAAAAGTAGCATGGCAGGGGAAGAAGAAAAGCAGGAGGTGGAAAAAGCCCCAGCATCGTGTGATTTATTTCAAGATATGGTTGCTTCTGAGGATTAATGAGTATGCCTCGCTCAAAGATGAGACTCATCACGACTGTTACCTTTAATAACCTCTTTTCCTTAGAAGATCCCTCAGTGCTGAGGATGAGACTGTGAGCCGGCAGCTTGAATTATTCATGAGGGCTGGTGGAAAACAATCATCCGCTCTTGGCATTAATGGTCTGTAAAGAGTTGCTTTTGACAAAACCATTTAACACCAGCAATAAAATAAATAAATTAATAATGGGGAAGCATGAGGAGGGAAGCAAGCATAATAATGATGTACTGATGTAACACGCCCTGGAAAATATTGTCTTAGATTGCTGATCATAGGTTCTTCTATCAAGTCCCTCTCACTAGTAAAATAAACCAGTGGGAGAAAAAAAAAAAAATAAGAAACCCACGTGCAGACTTCTGGCTCTGAATGGTGAAATACTGGGAGGCAACTCTGGCTAGGAGTTGGACAAACAGCAAATCTTGTGAATGTGAAAATATCATGTAAAGGTCAAAGGAAAGTGTTCAAGGTAATTACCCCTCTGTTCACAGTGGCTCTCATGCTTGGCAGATCCTCTTTGTGGCAACATACAGAAAACCAGCTTTGTATGGGGAGGTGTTTTGCAGTGCTCTATTCTATCTGACATGTTGCAACCCACTTGGGAAGAATGGTTTTTTGGGGGTGTGGGGAAGTTCTTAGCGATGGTATTGCTGCCTCTGACTTTCTCAGTCAGCTCTTGTTGGGAAATAATGCCATTATAATTTCCATTCTAATCTGCATAAAACATTCTGCAGTTGGGAGGTATGATTCCAAAAAGACAAAGATAAGTAAATATTAAAAATTTGGTTGGATCAAAAACCCGACTCCACTTATCAGAGTGAGCCTGTCATATTTCATATATTTCTGTAAAGATCTCTCTAATAAGAAGAAAAAAGGAAAAAAGTAGAAATACTTGGGCTATTTGTTTAACGATAAAACCACTGGCACAGAAAAGTGCTCAGATACTTATCAGCAAAACTTTTCCTGCATTCAGAAATCGGAGGCCAGAGTCTTGCAGAAATTACCCTCCTCAACTACAGTCCAAAGCAGGAATGGTCACAGCAGTCACCCACAGGGACTCTGTCCTGCTCTTAGAGACCTTCAGTGGCAGAGGTTCTAAGACTTCTTCAGCTTATCTTCCCCCAAATTTTTCACACATCTCACCAGTTCTCCATATTCTCTCAATTTGATCTTATTTTCCACAGCACAGCAACTCTGGACCCAGTATTTCAGCTGGGTCTGTACCTGTACTTCAGCATCCCAGAGGTTTATTCACCACTTCTGGGGACCTGCCTTGTCATCCAAACTATAAGCATCACAAACGTCACAAAGAACTAACAACAAGAATACCTTACACCACTTAATAAATCACAGGGCAAGTTATAAATACATAGCACTTAATCTTACTATAGCAGACCTAGATCCACTACAGGGTCCCATCATGCAGTGAATTTAGTAGTCTATTTTTTCATCACCATTCAGGAAAAACAATTAAACACATGCTTAATTTCAAGCACACACCTAAACCTTACTGCTTATGGTGAGAGTCAAGTGTTTATTGTGTTATGATGAACCAAGCTGCTACGCACAGATTTAACCATAAGCATGTGGGCCAGCAAGATTATTCATGTTCTGAAGTCATACACCTGTTGAGTGCTTTAATGGACTGAGGGCATAATTAGTGCAACATATAGCTATATATACTTAATTACAAGCAGGACTAATGACTAAAAATTATTGGTAAAATAGCATGTTATTTCCGGAGGCCAACTGTGAAACTAGTCATACTCCAAGATCTAATTCTGCATCCTTTTCAAATCCAAAGAGAGACAAAACAATTGCTGTGTTTTTTCTCAGACCTACAGAAATCGTACATGAATCAAATTATCTTTTGTATTTATCAGCTAAATAATTCTGTCAACTGTCCAACAACTGCAGCAGCCCCAGGAGCTTTTGTAAACTAGCTGATGAATGATTGGTTAAATAAATCTGCTACAATTATTCTGGTAATGAGAAACAAAAACGACAGCATGTCTTCTCTAACACAAGCTAAATCCTATTTGCTGCTTTTTGGTAATGGGAGATATTGTATTTCTTTAATAGTGAGGATTTACTTGCGTGGGTAATTGCAGAGCTCAAAATAGCTAGAGATTTCTTTTTTTTCCCTGAGATAGGATCTTAAAAAGCTAACATTCATAGTGCTGGGTCTTATCATAATGTAACATTTCACTAAATGAAACACAAGAATGACTCAAGCATCTCTGAATTTATAGACTCTTTATACGGTAAGAAACAGACATGAGCTCAGACTTTGACCATAATGAATAGGAGAAAGAGCAGGAACAAACAGCTATTTATATGAGCGCAGTGTCTCCACGAAAGCTGCAAGGTCTTCGGGTCAAACTCTCAGCTGATGTAAATGCCTCTCTGCATTTTATTAGAAATAGTTTTTAATAATAAAGAAAAAAAAACAACACAGTAAGGTGTCAAAACAGAGCCATCAAACCCATCTCTGCCATCACCTCTGTGACCTCAGACATGAAGAGAGAAAAATCCAGATATCTTTATTCCTCCAACTGGAAGTTTTTGATAAGCAAAACTGTTAGCTAGTGCCCAGGCACAAGTTAAGCACCGTTATGCTTCTGCAACTCCAGTTGTAAAATCTGTGCTCAAGTCAGCAGAGCTCAATCATCTCCGCTGCCTTATCAAACCCAATCCAGACACCATAGCCTTTGCAGATCTCTGAATCCAGAATGAAACATGTCTTGGAACACTTTAATACTTCCTGACGTTCATTTTGATTCAGCCCTCGTACCTTGTGCCTTGGTGTGTTTCAGAAGTGTTTCTAACAAGCCAGGCTGTATTTAAACAGTGGGAAAAAAGATCAGTGGGCAAGATGGCCCTCATTTAAAAAAATCAAAATCATTTTTTTAATCAGGTGAAGGCAGCTCTCCTGTAATTTGCAAACTTGTGCACTGAGGGCACAGAAATAAGACATAAGCAATGAATGAAAATACCTATTGAAGGGATGAGGGAATTTCAAAGCTGCTATGTCAAGCAAATGCAGCAAGCTGTTCTCAAGCAGAACAGAATCCGCATGAAGAAAATAAAGCACTTGCCTGACAATTTTGGATAGGCAGAAACCCATAAAACTCATGATCTGATCATGGGCAATTTATGGAGTGAGAAATCCCTGGATGGATACCAGCACTATCTCATATGTAGTTAGTTCATGAGAAAGCAATGTTACGTGGTCAGTAAATTGTTCAGGAAGATTTTCGTTGGCAAATCTCACAGTCCTTGAGGAATACGTTTCTTTATTTGTTTTCATCAGAGGACAGTTGCATTTCCTTGCAACCATCATTGTGATACCATGGACAGAGTCCATATATTTAGGAAAACTAAGGAAAAAAATGTATATCAAAGTTTGAATGATGTAGGTTGTTCTTCTAATACTCCATTGGGTCTCTGGAAATACTACAATCATGGGTAAATTCTGAAACACTTATTTTACCAATAACCAGTAAAATCCTGACCACATGAAAACAAACAATAACTCATCTTAGACACAAAAATACCAAGGCATGGAGAAGAGCTGACAGTGTTCAAAGCAGAGTCATAGGTGGGATGAGCTGAAGAATTTCAGCCTCAACAATTTAATGTCATGGAGAGGCAACGGTTCTGGCTAAAGCATAACACCAGCTACGAATGTGTTTACATTGAAACATGGAGACTTTTGTCTTTGAGTAATAAAAAAGTATTTACATACAAATAAACATATAATCACAAGGTTTATGGTGTTTTTTTCTATTTTTCTTTCTTTGTTCCAAAGATGATCAAGGTCAGTCTACAAGGCCCAGAGAGCTAAATCAAATGCAAATTAAAATATGAACACGCAGTATAACATAATATTCAACAAGGCGACTTTGGACATAGTGTAAGTGAAATAGAGGGCTGGAAACATAATTCATTTTCAATAGATAACGTAAAGCTATGTGGGAAGGAAATGCTAGTGCATTTGCGAAGCATGGAGTCAGCTCAGAATAAAAAATTAGATAGACAGATTTAGCATCTAGCACATAATGCATCCCTGAGGTGACTAAATTTCCCTGAGAAAAGAACTAATCCTTGCACCTGTGCAACAGGGTTATGAAACACCAGGAAATTAAGCACTCTGTGCAGGAGTTCACATTTGTTATTACATATGCAAGACCTAATACATGAATATGCATCCAAAGAGAGTTGCAGTTTTATGGAAAAATAGCAAAGTTTCAAGAATAGCATCCCAAAGAAATAGAGAATAAACCCCAGCAAGTCAGGGAGAATAACATCCTTTCTTATGGCCTCAAGCTGGCACAGCTGATACAAGAACAATAAAATCCAAGCACATCTGTCCTCGCAGCAAGGAGCAGGGCATGGTGAGAAGCAAAATGACAGTGCTGTGAGAGATGATGTCCGCAACATTTCCTGGCATGGAATTTCTCCACTATTTGTGTGCAAAGACATAGAGAAGGAGAAAATAGCCTAAAGCCTTGGTGTGGTAGCTAAGTGGTAACTCCTAGTAAACACACAGGAAATGAAGCTTGTGTGCTACTCCCCTAAAGAAGGTTTAGCGTTGAATTGATCCAACAGATCTGATTGCAATCAGTTTCCAGCCTCAGTTCTTTCTTACACATAAAACAGACATCCAATTGCTTACCACCACATTATAATATCAGGAGAAGGGTAACACAGAACAGACACCACATACGTATGTTTAAAAATGTACATTTTTTTAAGAGCAAAAACAAAAAGCCATGAGTTCATAGCCCTATGAATTGTTCAAGGATCTAAGTTGAAACCACTGCTACATGCAGACAGCTGAGCACATTGCTACACAAACGATATTATTCGTGCTCACAGATTTAGCATGGAAGACAAACTGAAATATTGTGTGGTGTCAAATGCAGCCCCCAAAAACAAGCAAGATGCAGTTCCGTCCCTGGTGGCAGCAACCCATAAGCCAGCCACAGGCACACCGTAAATTTGGTTGAAATGGGTGATTACATAATCTCATGCTAATTCTTCAGTAATTCCCCGGCAAAACAGATTTCATATTTCTAGGTAATTAACAGAAAATGTAATCCGTTCCTAGAGACATATTGCTCTTAATGTCTCTCTTTCTTTAATAAAGATTTTGCAATTAAAACTTTCCTGGCAAGCTGCCCAGCTCAGTGACCTTGTGTCTTTTACCTGTAGGATAATAAGCAACAAGAACGGAGCACACACAGCTATGAGTACTACAGCTTACACTTAAGTATTTGGGGGATATTGGAGATTCCTAGAGCAAGCTTGGCCTTAGTGAACATCCTACCACCAACAACGCCTCCACTTATTTTTACACCTACCATTAACAACCACAGCTCTTTCTCTGCCACTCAGTCACAACTGCCCACATTAAGCATTTTTATTCACAATAGTGCATTGAGCACTTCAAGTTTCCCTGCCTTGCAAATAATTTTATTCCAGAAGCATCAGCTTTCCCATCTAAAGGACTTGTTCATTCTCCTGAACCCACTATTGGCAGTTCAACATTTCCATTTCCAGTCTAAATGTACGCACTACACATCCAGATGGCATCTTGGGAGATTGCTGCAAGAATAGCTGACTGGGACCTAGCACAGAACACTGCTTTTCCATTTGAGTCTCAGAAAGAGAGCTAAAATAGGTGACTATTAAACACCACATGGCATTTTGGAGTTGAAAAGGAATAAAACAAAGGCAGGAGAAAAAGACAAAGCTGGATGTCAGACTATTCATTCCTTTTTAAACTCAGAATCTATGTAGGCTCCATAAAACTTTCATTTTCCCATTACTTTATACTGAAATGACCTCCAAACTTCCTACTCCGTGGGCCAAGAGAAGACTTTCGCAAACATCAAGGTAAGATGTCATGTATTACATCAAGGTTCGGGCTTCAAACACACTCAGGCAAAGGATTTGAGAGAGAGCTCCCAACATTAAGAGCTGACAGCAGGCTGGAATAAAATGAAAGTTAATTGTTGTTTGCAAAGTACTTTCAGATAAAAAGATTTTTTGTCTCCATTAAGAAACTCTGAAGCAAATTATGACTAGTGAGCAATCAGTGTCCAGTATATCAGACTGTTGGAAACAACCTGTTCCTAAACGCTGTCAGATCAGAAGTAATTTTAGAAATAACAAGATAATTGAATCTGTATCGCAGCCAGATGAGGACAAAAAAGGGGACCAAAATACAGTGCCAGCTGATCCTTAATTAGAGAACCTCACTATAGTCAAAAAACTCATTTTAGGCATTACCCATGCAAAAGTCCCCTCAAAGAAAGTGTATACCAGTGTCACTAGCACAGGAGTTCATCCTGTACTCATCAGTATGAAGAGCAGTGACAAGGAACAGCAAACAGCATGAGGGTGAGAAAAAGTTTTGCAATATTGACTGGTTCCTAAGTCCTTTTTCTTCCTCCCCTTTGTAGAATTACTGTAATTAGTTCAGCAGAGAGGTGAACACAGCTGACAACCTTATTCATTTAATTATTCAAAGGAGATCCGTGAATTATTTTAAAAGCATTTAGGGCCACAGTCATTTTAACTCAGGGAAGGAATAATAATGAAGAGCCAAACACTATATTCAACAGCTGCAAGAATAGAACTTCTGCTTTCCATTTGTATTTTGACTGCTCTACCAGACACCTTCCCATGCCCACCCCTCACAGGGCACCTGGGACATGCCACACTTCAGCAAATTGTCTCACCCCAGATATTTGTCACTTCAGCAGCAAAGGAGAAGGGTCTTCAGATGAAAGCACAAGAAATGGGCAATTACCTAAGAAAAGCTTCCAATTAACGTTCATCAATTATATATCAGTTAGTGGCTGCTGTAGCATACCTTCAGACAGCTTTGTGAACTCCCTACATGCAGGGCTTTTGAGCTTTGCTAAGCTTTGCCAATGCTCTCCAGTGATTTACTTGAATTGATTCACTATTGCAAAGGATAAGGTTTAGGATGTACTAATGCTGGGATTGACCACCCCAAAACATACCAGAGGAGATTCCTAAAAATCACATCTGGTGCTTTGAAAGGCAAAATTAAGGCATAAAACAGAGATGGACAAAGGTGATGCCAGTTAATACTAACAAGAAAGATAGCCCAGCTCTCCCCAGCCACATTCATTACAACATGCTTTTCTGCATTACTACAATAAGATGAGGAATCTTCCGCTACAAATTTCCAGCAGAGTGATGACACCAAAGACAAAAAGGGAAGAAAATCATACAGTAGCCCTACTTAAACCATCTTCCAGGAAGGGAGGGGTTTTCTTTTGTTTGTTTGTTCTGTATGAAATAGAGCAGTTAAGTTTTGTTAAGTGCAAAAGAAAGAGAGACTTCTGCAACCACTTATAAATGAGATTATGAAATAATCCAGAGCATTCATATAGATGTTCATACAGGGACAGTATAATCCTTATCTAGACAGATGTAAAATTCCAGGGTGAAGTCCCAAAAATTCTGGCTTGTAGTTATTCATCTTCAAGTGCAATTTATTATACTGTCTTCTGGAGAAAACTTGGATAATAAGAAGTGCTGTTCTTTTTCAGCTACAGAAAACACATTTTTCTAATATAAACACTACATAAAGCAGTCATGAGAACTCAGAGGAACTGCAGCCACAATTTCCTCTGTACTTTCAGACAGAGATTCTCCATCCCCAAGAAGAAGGAACCCTGTGGTACCAACAGCCATACCCCTGTGGTTGCTCTGAGGTGGATGGATGTGTCCTGCTTGGGCAGCATGAATCAAAAGTGCTAAGTAAAACCGTCTCTATCTGAACTCCTGCTCAATCTGCTCTCAGCTCTGATGTATTGCAAAGGGATGGCTATGAAGAGTGGCAGAGAAATCAGCATGGAGCCTGGAAGGTGAAGGTGACCACAGACAAGAGGAAGGGAAATGAAACGTATGATGTCAAACCACATCTTCCCAGGGCAGAATTGCTCCACAGTGAGAATTGCACAGGAGCAGTGAACACTATTCAATCTAGACCAGCATCAGTAATAAAATGAAAACTCCATTAGCTACAAGAGCTCATCATGAGCACTGTTTGCTCATTCCGGGGAGAAGCAGCCACAGATCAAGATAATTCTCTTTGTTGCTTGTCCAATGTCAGCAAGTTCTGTATAGTTTGTAAGCCAAAGACTGATAGCAGTTTGATCTTGGTTCACCCAACATGTGCTCGTGATGGGACATGTGGCATCCACACATTAATTCATTCTATCTAGGAGCAGAGCCCAAGCCTGAAGCAGCCCTCAGAGCTCACCTCAAGAGGTTTGGGGCTGTTAGTAAGCCTAAGAGGCATTAAAAAAATAAAATTTCATTAAAGAAGCACACAGTTTATGGTTAGAACAAAACAAAACAACTCGTTTTCATCTACACCAGTCTTTTCCTTGAACTGGAGATTGGGAGTAAATCTCTATTGGTGTATGAGGGAAGCCAGATAAAATTAAATGAACATCCAGGAATAGGACTGTGAAAAGTCTGCATTCTCCCTAATATAATGAAGAACTGAGAAGTGTGACATGTTTGCAGATTATTTATTAACAGCAGGACAGAAGCTATTTTAGGCGCATGTCTTTAGACACCATTAACAGTAATTTACTCTCCAGAGTGCCCTTTCAGGAAACAGTAGGAACTAAGTAAACCCCATATATCATTCAGAGGCAGGAACAATTCTCATTGTTTCTTTCCTAAATCTATTTCCTTTCTCAGAACTTTGCCACCATATGGTCAACAAGGAAGCTGTGTAACAAGATCTGATAAGATTGAATTATATATTTTAGCAAGCTTCAGGAGCTGGGCCAAGGCATTTAAATACATCAGTTACTGAATTAGGACAAACCATTTGCCATCTTGTCAAACGGGAAAATGAAAAGGAAAAACTTCACATCTGATCTAATGAATGAGGGGCCTCACAGACATGATAGCAACATAGGGGCAGAAGACAGTTAAATAGTTGCTCCTCACACTTGCTTTTAAACAAAGGTCTTGCTCCCGTTGATCTTAAAACTATTTTCTTACTTTTGAATCTTAATTTAAAAAATATTTTACTATTATTGAAACCTGATGTAATTTACAAATCAGTTTGACAGAAGACAGGAGGCTTTACTGTAATCCATTACTGCACATTTTGGTTTCCCTCCACTCAAACAGCTGCATCCTCTCTGTCTACACATCTTGTGGTAGATTAAAGAAAATCAATCTGAAAAAGAACAAAAGTAAAATCTCCTTCCCCCTCTGAAATCATGCATTGATGTGTGGAGTGCAGGCGTGCAGAGCTGCAAGGATGCACGCATGTTCTGCGTGCCACAGAGTTTGAACTGGAAATGAAACAGGCTCCATCTCCAACCAGACAAACAACTGGAAAAGTGAATGTGAAACCCAGAGAAAAGCAGAACATCACTTTCCATTTTCCAGCAGGTTCTAGTAATGTTTTACAGGGCAAGTAATGTGCAAAGGTGGAGTTCACGTTCTGCCCTTCTGCTCACAAAGGCCATAATTGATTTCTTAAAGTAGGATCTCAGTAGCATTTTGGTGGTCTTCTTGACCTCCAGAGTGAATTTCACCCAGGGAAAAAAAGATCTCAATTGCTACATACAACAGAATGGGAAAAACTGATTTTCACAAGGGAATCACATCTCCTGTTTACCAATCCCAGCTTCGTTTTCACACCACCCCTACTAAGACTGGAGCCATATGTACATTTTTCCAGTGTTATTGTCTGAAGACATCACAAAACACATTGAAGAGTTTCAGGGTCATTTGAAAGCAGTAGAAGAGCATAAGGGAAGCCCGTCCAACTGCTCTTCTGTATTGTCTACTACGTAGCTGTAAAATGATTTCTAATTTTGACAGATTAGGAAAACGCTACAGACAACACTAAGGTTTTATGATGGAAAATGCTCCTATCCTTCACAGTAGCACTCCAAGTTCAGGACTTGGAGTAATTCCAGTTACTACAAACCTTCCCAGTGTCAGCAGAAAAATCACTGGAGGGGTATGAAACCCCTAACACCCAGCAGAGCAAATCATTAAACTGAAGGATAACTAGATGATGTCAAACTGATGGGATTTGCCCAGGAATAGCAGCTCACAGTGTTAGAAATTAATTCTGAAGCACTGTAAACCACCTAACTGCTGCTAATTGGTCTTGTCCTCACTTTATCTCTGCTAGTCTCCCAAGCTGTGTTTTTATTTCCATTTATCTGATGCTGGTCTTCTGGGTACGTAACTTGCAAAAGCAAACCATTTTGTTCCTGCTCTCAGCTCACCGGAAAAATCTAAATGATAAAGGTAGATATCAACTTCTGTAAAACAGGCTGCACTGCACAACCAACCTCCTATAAAACCAGAACCTGTGCAGAGGTGCAAAAGCTGTTGGTGCTTCTTTCAACTCCAAATTCAGGGCTGCTTTATGCAGACTTGTTTTGTTTTTTCCATCGGTTGGACACCCCATGCAGAAGGAAAACCCTGGCAGAACCAAGAGGTAAGAACCATCCTGCTCATCTACAGTTCTGTGAGCTGCTCCTATAACCATCTTCAGTAATTTACAGGGCACTGAACATCTTGAAGATGTTCTCCTAGTGTTAATGCACTTTGTATAAGCAACAAGTATTAATTTAGACAAGGGTTGTTCAGGAGCCACACTCCTACTACCAATTAACTCAGGTTAATTTACTTTTGCAGCAATTTTTAAGAAATTCAACTTCCTTTATTTAAAGTAAAAGGGAGAAAATAAATAAAACCACAGTCCAGATGGAAACAAAGTCTGTTCCTTCTTCATTAGCCAAGCCACAGACAAGTTATAATTCACATCTCCCTTGAGTCTCATCGTTACCTACATTTGGGAAGCAAACATAAGGGTTAGGGGGTAATGGTGGTTTGGGGGATGCCGCCTGCCAACAAATTATATGCTAATTTTTTCGGTGTCTTTAATTCTATCTGAAATAAACGAAAAACGTCTTGTGGTCCAAGTCATGGGATTCCTTAATCAACAAGGCAGAGCTGGGCTTGCGAAACTGAAGTCCCTGGGGAGATGGCTTCACTACTTGAAGGAAACAACTGACTCAGCCTGGCCGTCCTCAGACACAGATTTCCTCTTAAATGCTTTCATTGAAAGCAGTGCTTGTCTGTGCCCAGGAGCATCTCAGCCCACTGGTCTCAAAGTCTCTTTTTCATTCCAGTAGCACCAGCTGGGGACTTCAGCCAAAGGCTTCCAGCTGGCATCTTGTGAAGCCTGGCGTTTCTCTCTGGTCACGTTAAGGACTCCAGTTTACAAATTCCAGATAGGAAAAGCACCAGTGTTTGAGAACAGCTTCATATTCTGATCTTATGAATTGATCTGCACAGTCAAACACAATCAAAGAATGGGTCCCCTTAACAACTGTGTGAGCCTTCTTAACGATTAGAACTGCTAAGGGTAGAATTGCATCTGATTTGCCTGATGAGTCTCATTTTTAATGCAATTAGACAGCCAAGGTTTGACAGACTAGACTGTCAGAGAGCCAAAGAGCCAAAGGAAATTTGCATATATTATAAAATAATTGGAATGGCAGAGTAAAATAAGAACCATTCTGACCTAAACCTTCACTCAAATAGAATTGTGTGAATAATGGATTTTCCTTAATCTTGGCTGAACAGAAAAGGTTTAAAAAAGTTTATCATCAGCAAGAATGTTTTATTTTCCTAATCTAGAACAACAACAACAAAAATGGGAGTAGAGACGATTCTAAATAAAATGTCAATTTAAAATATCATACTTAAGCATTTCATTTAGGGGCTAGGAAAGCAAAACATTTGCATACAAAGTAGCAGCAAAATGAACATTGTTAAGGAGTACTGCTGGCTGAGAAATTCCACACATTCTTTCAAGAATGAAATGTCTTCAACTTTTTCAATTTTTCCCTCAATAGGAAAATAATATCTTATTAAAACTGAAAACAATAATTTTGATGACACACTTGTCAAGGAAACATTATCAAGTGCAAGATTTCTAATCAAACCCAGAGAGCTAGGAAACATTTGGAAGTGCATTCCATACAGCCAATAGTGGATACTAAAACCTCTAACTGTCAGCTTTTGGCCACTCTAGGAAGTGACATTCTCTCTTCCATTCGGATGCATTGGATGTTCCCAAATACTTCTGAACTGATAAGAAGTGCTGAAGTGCTGCAGTCTTCAAGGGCTAATTGTATGGGGCAGAAAGGGGTGTTAACAAAAAATAAAATAAAATCCATTTCCTTATCGTGCTCATGCACTTCCTTCTGCGAATCAAATTGCAGCTTTCCTACTTACATCTAGAACATGGGTTTAATGTCAACCAAATTTACTGAAAGGAAGCACCTGATCTTATCTGTCATAATTAGCTAGACCTGCAGTTTTGTATTTCACCTACATGCTATTCCAGGACAAAAACAAGTAGTTAAATCCAGCTCTGCCAGACTGTTTCTACCTTAACTCTTGACTGACTACTGAAGCTAAACAGGAGACTTTATTCTGCCTATGCAGTTTAACTCCTCAGAGAGGTCAGAATAGCTCATACTATTAAATAATGCAGGCTAGACAATACTTACTTAATAAAACTTGCATGTCATTTTGTGTTGGAATTGATTTTCCTACTTGAGGGCCACTTTAGCTTGCAAATCAAAAGTGTCTTGTGTTGGCTCATACAAAAGATGTTGCCATTGCCTGGGCCTCCTTCAGAAACAGAGATTGATGGGACCAGACTTGTGTTGGGTCAGTGTCTAATGGCCTCCTCTCAGTGGCCTGAATTATTCATCAGTGCTAGAGCACCTCATGCTTTTTGATTACCGTATACAATTCAGGAACATCATAGCTGCAGTATCAAAATACTTCCTCGCATTTTGTAGGCTAGTTTTCACTCTTCCTTCCTCATCCCCATCCCAATTCCAACATGTGAAGTTGTTCTCATGGTAGGTATAGCCTCTCTGAACATTAAGTCATCCTGAAGACAAGGGGAACAATAACTCATTTCACTTGGACTCCAATGCTTGCATCTTCCTATCAGCTGCATGAGAAAATGGGATTCTTGTTTCTCTTTTCCTCCTCATCCCACTTTGCCCATTGCTGACAATGAGACTCTAAGTTTTACTCATTGATTGATACACCAATTGTAGGAACTAATGTTTATAATACCATGATATATTTCACTAAAAATAAAAAAAAGCCAAGTCCAAATATAATACCGTTCTCAAGTAAATGCTATTAAAACTTATTCTGGTATTAATTATCTTCCATTTCGTACTTGTAAAATGTAAGAGAGCTCAACTCCAGCCTCACCCATAGATATTCCCACCAAACATCCCACAGATTCACTCGTGCTTTCTGTTTTATGATGGCATTTTTCCTAATAATAAATGGGTGCAATTGTAAATAAATACTAAAAAAGAGTGACAGGAAGAACGGCAATGACTAAAAAAGTTATAAAAAAATCAATATTTAAAGCAATTAATTATAACAATGGTATGCTTTAATTGAGAAAATCAAATTACAGAAAGCAGAGGGATGACTTATGATGCAATACAATGATCAACACTGAACTGTTGGATCAATTCTGCATACAACTGCAGTCACTTATATAAGTTTCTGCAGAGCTGAATATTCTCAGTCGCCATCCAAATTACCTAGGAAAATTTGACCAATTGAAAGCAATAGATTATATGTACTATGCACCAATAACAGCAAAATACACACTCAGAGACTTTGCAGTTGTAAGGCCTTTAATGATCTCTGAGCATTTTAAAAGATTAATATATGAAATAAAACCCAGAAGGTCTGGATTACAGCTTTGATCAGTAGCCACTACCATGTAAGTGAAAAATACTATTTTGGTCACTGAAGCTATCTTAGAAATTAGTGAGGAAATTAGTGAGCTAAGAGCTAACCAAATAAAAAGGAATGGAAGTTTTAGTGTTAGACATCCTTGTAATTAAATATAATAGATATAAAAGTCGTTATTTTACAAATTGGTTCCAGGCTTTTAACTTAATAATCACGGTGGTTCATTCTTTTTAAAATGACAAAGTATCATCATAGGCAAAGTTCTACTTCTAATAAAGTGCCCACGCTTAGTAAAATAGTAATTGAATGCTTGAGGACAACGAATAGAATACTGAGATTAGACCTAAAACTAGCCCCTTCTATACCTCAGTTTTTCCTTATTTTCTTGACACCCTTTTACTTTAACTCACTCCTTTTTCACCATCTATTCTTTAGCATGCATTTGAATACAATGCTGGAATCACTGAGAGTTCTGTCTTAAACATATTCCACATCCTCAGGTGAACTAACACCTCCTCATCCCTCTCCACAACTGAGAGAGGAATGTTTCAGTTCCTCTCCAGACAATATGCCCATAGTATTCATAAGTCCAAAAAGATCATCTCTCCAGGACTGGGGCTGCCCCAGAGCCTGTTGGTATAAACACCAGGAACATTGATATTCAAAGTCATCCTTTGGAAGGATTCAACAACACGTGCAAAGATTAGGATTTAATCAGAAAGAAGAAAAATTAAACTACACTTTTATGTGTAGAAGTCCACCACCACTTCGAATGGTTACAAATGAACCTCAAACCCATTTAGATCTCTGTCGAGAGAAATCCCACAAAATGCCTTCACCAACCCTGTGTTGGTGAAGCCAGGTAAGCATGGAGACTACAACAGGAGACCCACATTGCAGAACCTCGTTAGCAATTCATATTTCAATATTTCTAAGTTCCTGTTTGTCATCCCCAGAGCTCACTCTCAGTGCACTATGCTAGCCCTGTGAATTCATGAATAGATACAAAAGACTTAACAGTCATCATAAGGATGTATTTCCCTGCACACAGATGCTTTTTAAATGGCACTAATCTTTCTATCACAGCTTTGCTGCACAGGGCATCTAATTTCCTTTGGAAGTTCTGCAGCTCAGAGTCTAATCAAAGATAGCGTATTAAGTGGACATGCTTAAACTTTATGAAATCCAAACATTTTTAGCCTCATTTATATTCCATTCCATCTTTGGGATCTCCTAAGAGGTTGGTTTCCAAGAGTGTTGGAAAACACTGATTTCACTGACACGCTCTTTCTTGTCCTCAGAAACTGAAAAGACAGAGAGGACTGAAAAAAGCTTTTCTAAAATATTCTATTAAAAAAAAATTATAGATTGATTTTATCCCAAATCTCCATTGCTGAGATGCTTCGTTTTTATGATGAATTTACTCAACTTTTTGTTTAGAAGTTTATACTTCATGGTCTCAGAACATCACTAAATTAAGTGCATTGAAGTTCATTTAAAACACAAAGTGATTTGGAATTAGAAATGGATGCATTTCTAATTAATTAGAAATAATTTCTAATTAGGAATGGATACATTCAATGTACATTAATAACGCAGAGGTGACCTATAAGAAAATGATAGAAGCATAGAGGAGATTTGGCATGGAAGGAACAATAAAAGTTTGCATAATGAAGCAAATATGCTAAAATGAAAACCACAGAAAGGTGGATGACTGGGTCACAAAACACCCTGAAGAAAAGAGGAGCATGGATTGAGAGGACCAGCCTTAAAAACCTGGAATTGTATCCACACGGACCAAGCTCTGCACTGCTAACAGGCATTCTGGGTGCTCTAGGGAAATAGTAAGGGAGGAGGTGTAATACTGAGGATTCTGGTTTCTCTGCAATACAGAAAGGATAAAGACCATCTTAAGGACTGTTGTCAGAACTAAATATCACATGTGACTACCTCCAGCCAGAGGTAAGTGAAGTACCAGAGCTTTTATTTCTTCTTATGGGGCTCTTTTTTGAATTGCAGATCACTGTTTGTGTGCTTTCAGCATACAGACAGCATCTCAGTGCAAGAGGAAAGCTGCACCACACTGCATTCTCCCTTCATTGGGCAGGGATTTTCAGTGCATCTATTATTCACATCACAGCTTGCTGCAGCTATTCCAGGAAGAACTCAAAAGAGCCCTGTCCCATCGCTATGAATGGAAGTGAATACGATTTCCTTACGTGAAGGGTCAGGAAACTGGAAAGCGAATCTCCTCCTTGTGTACAAACACCATGTCTATCAGCAGCAGCACTTGAGCATCACACAAACAAGTGCCCCAGGCTGCAGTAAGCACTTCAAAACTTCAGCATGGCATCAGACAGGAAGAATCACAATATTCAAGTATTAATCAACATACTGGGTGTTCAAGCTGTTTTCTTTCCTTCTGGATAGGAGTTTGGGTACAAGAAGACTCCTGTAACCATCTCTCTGTAGAAACGACACATTACAACATTGCCAGCCTTGTTCTGAAGGAAACACAAGTACTGATGCCACTCACCAATCAGTGCTGCCAATGGATTGCTTTAATTGATGCAGCAATGAGATCACAGCTGCCCCTTCATGTCCCTCTGCTGTTTGTTTCTCACCCTTTCTCCCCAGTTATGGTATTTATCACACAAGACCTCAAAAAAAAAAGGACACATACACATATATATGCACAGACTGCAGTTCTGTTTTGGATACACTTGAAAGCTCCTGAGGAATCCAAACTCTGTGCTGCAAGGCATAGGCAAATTTAAAGGAAAGAAGAAAATGAACATTCTTTAGGCTTACTTAGCTATGTGTTTCAAGAGCTGCTAACTGTACTATGTTCAGGTTCAGTAATTTATCCAGATTGAAAAAGGAAATAGAGACAGAAACCAAATCCAGCCAAACTTTGAGCTCTAATTTAGTTTTACCTTTCAGAGGTGATTTCACACGTCACCCTCCCTAATTCTCTCTGCACCCACATTTTCTACTGCTCTTGGATTAACTCCATTTCTACTGAAGCAAAATTCCCTTTGGTTTTGACAGAGGCCAATTTTACACAGGTGTGAGCCTCTGCTTCTTTCCCTGACTTCAGAGGATTAAAGATCGCTTTGAATGTTCATTTTCCATTTAAAAAGACAAATGTGCAAATACATGCAGAAAAGGCAGTGGCAGCACAACAGCACCATTCAAAAGTACAGCTGAGTTAGGGTTCAGAAGTTCTACTGAGCTCACACTTGAAACAGACAAGAGGTGAAAGAGCATCCATTTTGAGGGAGGAAGGGGGGGAAAGAAATGAAGCATTGGGAATAATAGCTCCAAACATCCCAGTTCAGGGCTCCCACACCTGAGCTGCCACCAGCTGGGAAGCTCAGCCCTGGGCCATGCAGCTTCCCCAGGTGCAAGCTAAATGTGATGCCTTAATTGCCACTGCCAGAATAACCCTTCAGTTCATTTGCAAGGCATGATCAACTGGTTTGACAAAACAGCACCATTATTCTGTTGCTCCTGCATGCTCAGCTCCAGCTTTAAGAAATATTAATGTGGATGCTGGAGCGCTCCCTGTTTCCCTAATGCAACTTTTATGAAGGTGCACATTTCTTGAGGTCTCATCCACGGGAGATGGGCAGCTGCTCTCCACATAAAGCAACCCTGGAACGTCAACAGGGCAGAGAGAGCAAAGTCCTCCAGGGTCAGCCTTAGCCTGGCCTGAAGGCAGAAGCAAACTTTGCCCAAGGCAGCTTCAGAACAGACAGAGCTGATTAATGTGCTGCTGAGATATCAGAAAATGAACCCTTCTCATGAAAGTAGGGTAGTGTCTCCAGGGTTGTACTGTAAGATTTCACAGCTTCCATTACAGAGGGGGTAAAAAAAAAAAAAATCCAAGGCTTCTGCAAAAGAGAGTACGAGTACCTAGTTGCCTTACAAAATAAACTCTTCTTCCCACATGCATTTTCATTTTTCATCATCTCAGCGATGACTCACTCTCTGTACGGGATTTAGTGGTATTTGAAATTATGAACAAGACACAGAAGTACACCAGCTCATTAACACAATTACTATTCATTCGATCTTGATTGCCATAGCGGAGCTTTGTGATTAAGCCAGCCTGCCCTGAAATTTCCACGGATTTTCTTCCGTGCTTCGAATATCACAGGGCAAATATCCCCAACTCAGCACTGTCACACTGCTCCCAGTCCCGTACTTTTGTGTGGTGTGCAGCAGCCTCAGCAATCCCAATTAGACCATCATTTGAAAAGGCCCTGTTTCATTCCCCCACAAACTGCCCATTTATTAACATCCACCAGGATAACTAGATAAAGCACGAGACTGACCCATCCCTAACCAACCATACGTTTTCACTTTCATTTGGATGTAAGTATTCTGTTTAATTAACAAGGAAGAAATGTTGTTTACAGTGAATTTTCACTTTTCTAGCCTTCATGCCCATGGAGAAAGCGGCTTAAGGAATGCATAAAAGGAAAACCTTGCCTTTAATACCACTAAACTTCTAGCTTGCAGTTCTGCACTATGCATATTTACACAGAATTAGGATAGAAAGAGAATAATCGATACTTATATGCTAGACATCAAACAGATAACAATGAATCAGCTCTGTTTCGTACAGTTCACACAAGCCATTTCAGACCCAGTACAATTCCCAATGCTTTCTACTTCCTGAAAATTTAATACTGAGCTCTACTCAAGAACACAGAAAACACAAAGATCTGAAGAAGTTTGATGCTGAAATTCCAGGCTGAAATGAGGAGGTGATGCTTCAAGAGAAATACAAATACCTTTTTGTACTTGGCTTTCCCCTTCTCTACCCCCATGTTCTGGGTGCAGAGGCACCCTGCAACCTCTGAACTTAAAAACAGAGCAGCTCAAGACAGAGACAGAAGAGATGTCCTGACAGTGCCCTGGATCATCCCTAATGAGAAGGGCAGCATTAGCATGGGCAGGACATGCCGAGCAGCACACAGAGGAAGTGGTGCATTTGCTCATGTCCTTGAGAAGCCCATCTTGGCTGCGCTCAATCAAAAGGCTCCACAAGATTGTTGCACGGTGCTTTAATGACATTTATTATGACAGCTGAGCAAAAGCGACGTTTTTATGAAGTAATTACTCATTGCCAGAGGAGTCAGCTTATTGAGCCTAACTGCAATTAAGTTCAGATACACATGACGAATGCTATAATTCCTTTTTCCCATTCTCTTTCCAAAGGGGACATTATTGCCACCAAAGCTGTGCTTCAGCTGAAAGTCCAGAAAGTTTCAAGAGGATGATAATCTCTTTAAAAGTACAAAGTAAATACATTACAATATAACTAAAACTGAATATTATCATCTTGGCCACGTGTATTTGTTGCTTTAATCAGATTCATAAGGTCTCTGTGGCAAGTCCTGTAGAAGCTAAGTAGTTATTGTTTTATTGTGACCCAAAGGAAAATGAGGCTTAAGTTTCAGAATTGGAGGTGTTCCCTCTTCACTACATATAAGGTTGTTGGCTTTTTTCAGTGCCCTGCTCTGCATTAGTGTGATGTCAAACCTCATGGATGGCCTCTCATCATTTCCTCAAAGGCAGCTGTGTTCAGTTCCAAGGTCTTCACAGGCCAATTGTTTCACTTAGCACTAATTTAAAAGAGCAGAATGCCCTCAGGTGGACCAACTCCTATCACCAGCCAAGGCACCAGGTCCATCTACGTTATTTCTATTTGAAGGAAAAAGCTTGCAGGATTATTTTCCCTATCAGATTTTCCTTCTACTAGGTAAATCATGTAGCCTATCAAAACCATTTCTGTGATCTCCCTTAACAATGCATTTGAAGGCGATATCAAAGAATTGCTGCTGGTGTTATACATATTACAGTAAGCCCCCGATAGAAGATGTTAATGCATTTTATGATCGGGAATGTTGTCTCAAGATAAAAACAGGCAGTCTGCAGGAATCAGCAAAAAAACCACTTAATTTCACACATGTATGGCCACTGACGTGTGTGCAATGAGATTAGGCGATGCCCTTGTCGGCAAACTTATCACAACTTTCTCCAAATAGAAAATCCCTAATTAGTTTATACTGTGGCTTTGCAGAGGGTAAGCATGGCTGGGGACGAGCAAACAGTAGCTGATTTCACAGGAACATGCTTGCTTAGCATGGGCTTAGCCATTATAAGAAAGTAAATACTGCATAGAAAAAACACTCAGTGGGAAAGACTTGTATGTTTTGTTTCATCACCATTTGCAGATTTATCCAGAAACCTCTCAAACCCACAACATCTTAATGACCTGGGGAAGGACTACATCATTAATAGAAACTGTCCTTTTTTCTAGATACTATTCTGCTTATAAATCCATTGAATTTGCCACTTACTGGTCAGCTTACACCTGTGTTGCATCTCCTCAGGCAAGCTCACATGGCTCACAGCTGGAAGAGCAACAGAAATATAGGTGTAGCATCCTATATCTGATGAAAATATCAAGTAGCAAAGGTAAAAAGCATCTTCTGGTACCTTTCAGATGCCATCGAGATGAGAAGTAAAATGGAAAACTGATGGGAAATTATGATGCATCAGAGCAGTTTGATCATGTTTTCCTCAAAGAAAACTCCCTGGAGAAAAAAAGATGAAGGGGATGGTGGCTCTGCTGTCCATCATGAGACTGAGTGATAAGAGCAAGGCCAAGATCCTCAGTAACCAGCAGGCAGATGACAAGAGCTAGGAGAACCATTGTAAATAAATGCATGAATTCCTACATCACACTCACACCACAAGCAGTATTAGAAATAAAATATTTTTGCCTTTGATGCAGAAAGAAAGGAATGAAGTTTCAGTTATGCAGAGTCGTTCCAAAAAAAGTGAATGCAATCTAATTATTCAAGATGGTATTCTAGTGGCAAATTTGTCCTTCAACATCATCAAACCAGTTCAAAAAAAGCCAGTAGCATTCATTCTTCCACTTCCATTAGCTCTGCTTAATATGCATCAGATAAGTGGCTTATAAATTCCTTATTGATTCCCTGGATTTTCACCCTGAATCTCATTTCCTATTGTCTTCCCTCTGTAAAGAGGCACAGAGCACTATTAACAACAGAGAGAAAAAGAAATGTGCAAGCTGTTACCAGACCATTTGCTATTTCACATACAAAATATATCTTGCCATGTTCTGCCCATCCTGACCTCACTACCTCCAGCAGCACCAAGAACCCTCCAGCCCCAGAGCTTCACCTGCTTTTGCTACAGCCTGCTCAGGTCAAGTGCACAATTCAACCTTGATCCTTCTGCATAACTGATATCTAAAAAAAAATACTGCTTTTGTTGTTTTGTTTTTTTAAAAAAGATGCTTATTTTGGTAGTGGAAAAGGAGTCACGCGTTATTTCTTTGAAAACAAAATGCTATTTGGGCCAAAACTGCTGCTCCAGACCATGAGCAAAACCTCCAGCTGATTCCAATGAGAAGCTTATCTAAAAACCAGCTGCACTGGAGCTCTCAACATTTTTTTTTAAGCATTTCTACTTATGTGACTGCTTGAGAGGACTTGACATTCATCAACTTTATCCTCTAAAAATAGCCATTTTTTTTTAGAACAATAACATGTCCTTGCACATCCACTGAATTTAAACAATAGCAAGACTACTTACAGAAAAAAAAGTAGCACACACATCTAGACTTTTAATTGTATTTTAAGTACTGTGGTAATAAACATAGCTCAGCTGTAAGATACTAAGATATTCTTACTATATCGCCTATACACATCTCTCATGTAACAAATCTCTGGAGTAACTTAACTTTTTTATTATTACCATTGCAAATTATACCACCAAGCACCATCGGAAAGAATATGTAAATCAGAAACATAAACATGCCAGTTGAGAGCGGCCAGGCTGAGCTAATGAGTTTAATATAGCAACCATACAACTATACTTTTATTTTTTTTCAGCAAGCTAATTAAGGCTACCTAATTATCCCAAGGAGTAAGAGCATTATTACCCACTTGGATTGTTAGGAGTAATTAACTTAAAGCAACTTGCAGCCCTGGACAAGGGAGTTGGAACTAGATATCTTTAAGGTCCCTTCCAACTTGAGGCACTCTGTATTTCCATGGTCAGAAGTGTAAGTTACAGAGTATCTTTGAAAATCTCAGCAGTAGATGATGGCCTGTGTGCACTAAACTGCTTCCCTAGCAAGTGCTTCAAGCCAAGGGAGCTATGCAGGAAAGGTGAATGGGGTATTTCCATGTATATGAAAGACTGTTTTTTCCTTTCCACTTTTGGGAGGTGAAAGAATAAAATACAATAGTACACCTGGTAACAGATAAAGTGACAATGTATTTCTGTGAAAACATCTAAAATGCAAGGATGCTCCATCCTAGGAAACTTCTGGAGTAAAAGGACACGAAGAAAGTCCAGCTCTCTTGGGAGACAGCGATGAAGGTTTCAGAAATAACATCACATTAGATATCCAAACACTGCAACTGGAGCACTTGAAACAGTCACAAAGAGCAGGAAATGCCAGGGGATGTTTCAATAAAGGTGTTGTCTAAAGGAACAGTCCTATGCCAGAATTAATGTCTCTGTGTGCCTAACTTAATGCAACCAGGCCTAACCCCAGCCAGTGCCAGGGAGAGAAGCACTGCAAATTCACCACGGAGCTCATCACGGTTTAAGCATTCAACTACAATTCTTTCACAAAACATTGAAAGGATCATTAAACTCCATCAGGAAGACCAAAAAATGTCTAATATATACCAAACATTTTAAATTCACAAGTCCTTAGAAAACAACTGACAGCAGCAATGAGAAGCTGTATAAACTCATCCATGAGTAGGGAAGCACTCGTGGCTTCTACTCCTTCAGTACCAGGGCATCTCTGCACCAGCAGAGGGGGACCAGTGCCACCACCTGCAGTCACACTGTCCAGTCCCTCTGCTCTCAGAAACCCTGTGTACTAAAAGCAGGACTGGGATAAGACACCCGAACCACAAAACCCACAGACAGACTCACCTCATCACACTGCAACTTCCACGCTGGGCTGAGAAAGGAATCCAGCACATCAGGCTGTCACTGTCACCAGAAATCCACTCTTCCTCCCTCAGAGCTGCTTTTTTACCTCATTCTTAACCCTAATAATCCAATAATAATCCAATCCCTGCTCTTTTGTATGGCACAGAGTAACACAAGCCAAAAAGCACATCATGCTAGGAGAACTCCTTGAAAATAAGTGCTCCCTTCCTTACAGCTAATAGAACTTCACAGGTGAAAGTGCAGCAGAGGTAAATAAAATCCCAGCTCTCAGCCTTAACGCCAGGAGCACCTGTTGCTGCTAATCTGTAACACTCACTGCTGCCCTAATCCCATTTCTCCCAGGTTACCAGGCTGACGAGCCAGGTGCTTTGAGTTGAAAGGGGAGGTTCTCCTTAGTGAACATCACTTTGAATGCTTCAGAGCATTTTTGCTGTGCAGCTTTATTGCTGGCTTTTTCTGTGCCCAGCCTGAGGGCTGCTGGAGGACATTGTCACCTTGCTAATTTGGTACATGGCACAGCTCTATCAGGGTAACCGTGGCAGGAGAAAAGGGGTTGCAGTCCATGATGGATCTATAGAGATGCTCTAGGACAGGCATCTGACCCACAGCAACCTGGCTCAGCAAGTGAGACCACCATGGTGGAGGCTCTTCCCTGCAGGGAGGCCCGGCCCAGCCTCAGGTGTACACCCACCACTCAGCATCCACCAAAACATTGGCCCAAGACGTTTTCCCTTCGCTCCATGCAGCCCACACAAAGCCAAAAATTTGGAAACCCATACTCTAGGACAATCTCCCAAACTCACAGCTCCTTCCCCCTGATCTTTCTTTATCACTATGGCACTTGGACCACATCCAGAAGGCTTCTACTTAATCTGCTACGCCGACCTTGCACATTCCGTGCGGGGACCTTCTGCTTTCTCTGTGTTACCCCACCCCTCTGTCAAAATCGGAATGACAGCCAGGGAAGTTCCACGCCGCTCTGTCGCAAGCCTTGTCACACCCGTCCCTCGCACCGAAACCCAGTGCTGATCACACCACTTCGTACCCAGGTGCTCTGGCAGAGATTGTCACAGCGATTAACCAGATGAAAACTCCCAGGTCCTGCTGCAGAAAGTAAAAAATGTACACGTGCTTGCTGTGTCAGCTGGCCGAAGATCCACAGTCAGCGCTGCTTTTATTTTTGCAAGCTGGAGCAGCGTCTAGAAGGTCTGCTTTTAGGGCAAAGCCAGGATATTAAAAATAAAAGGAATCAGCTGGCCAGAAGGAATGAAATCTAACAATATCCTCTTCTTATCATTTCCCTTTATCCACAACAAACAAATGAGTCAATGTGAGAGGAAAGGAACTCAATCAGCAACCCCGCACCAGCGAGCAGAGCTTGCATGTGTTATCGTTCCAGTCCTTTTATCAGCAAAGCCTGGGTGTCCAGTCAGTACAATGCTCATAATTGTTTTTATCCCCTTGAAAAGAAGCTGGAGGCAGAATTAAATTGATTTGTGAACAATGTTTACCCTTTTTCTTACCACTAAGCAGACAACCAATTAATGACATTAAAGATTAATTAACACAGCCTACCTGCCAGGCTGACAATTACATTTGGTGCTGTATGCTCTCTCCTTAGCAAGGAAAGTACCTATCGTGCTGCTTGAAGTTCCTGTTTCAAGTATCTAGAGTGCAGCAAAATCACGGAAAACAGTTTTTAAAAAAGAAATAGAGGCTGGGGGATTTTTTTCAGCTATTATATGTTAGCACCTTATTTGCAGGGGATGGTGCTCAGCAGCTTTGGGAGCATTTGGCCTAAAATGGAGTGGAAATGTAGTCAGAAGACTTGGGTGTGTTTGTGTAAGTTGGAAGGAGGGAGAAAGTATATATTAGACATTTCTCACACACACATACCCCACACCTGCTCCTGACAGCTTGCTCCATGTTTTGTATCAAATGTATAAATAATGTATATACATTTTACATATAAACAGAGTAATGCATATCCTGCCAACTCTCTATACTTAGACACAAAGGCACAGGCAGAGCTAGAGATCCATGTGCACATGGATGTGTAGGCATCTACTTAGCATTTAAATCCTTCCCATCCTGCAAAACAAACCCTTCTCGTCCCCTGAGGCAACAAGTCTGTTAATTATATTTCTTGCCTTGATTTCTCTTTTATTTTCAGACTAACCATTTTTTTTTTTTTAATTTTTATTTTATTTTTTTTTCAGATGGATAGGATGCGCTTTTATTTTTAAGTCTCATTCTTCACAACTGAAAGATGCTAAGGACGTCTTGCTCAATTTCTTGTAGAGAACCAAAAGGAATCAGCCTTATTAATTCTCACAGGTTGCAGAGAGAATCTTCTTTCTCACTTCCCTTCTGATTTAGCCCAGTCCACACTTGCCCAGAGCTGTTTCCCTGTGCACACAAAAGAATCTTAAAGCATTTTGTTTTGTATTTTTTTAAGAAGAGGGGGACCAGCCTTTGGCTCACAGTTGTGCTCACTGCAGCTGTTTGGCAGAGCAGAGTGGGCAGCGGAAGCAATGAGGAAACAAGGAGGGGCACAAAAATTTGGGACAGGATATGAAAGAGCTGAGCAGCACAGCCAAGGGCTGATGACTCAGGACAAGTCAGCAGTAGGTGATTTGGAGGCTGGGAACCCACGAAGCCAGCTCAGTGCACTGCTGCATGGGTTGATCCTATTGTAGAGACTGTCCCCACTGCACAGCTCAGCCATGGCTTTCCTTCTCTGGCTGTAGAACAGAGGAGCCATGCAGACTTTCTATCCTCTTCTTGTATTCGTGAGATAAAGATTGTTGCTAATTATTGCCAACTTTGTGTTCGTTTCTGAGGTCTTTCTCAGGTTTGATAAGAATCCCCCTCTGCTGATCTGAACAGTGAGGGTCACCGAGGCCAGAGCAACCTTCATCGCCTTCTCTTTCTTCTCCGAGGAGATAATAACAGCCAAGATTCTGGTTTAAGCTTATTAAAGTGCCCAGTTATCTGTTTCAGCATGGATAATTTAATCAGACAAGTTAAATATTTATGAGGCTGCATTTTATTGTTGACGGAAGATAAAAATGTGCTTTAAGTGCTTTTCTGAATAAGAATTATAATGATGATTAAAAAATCCATTGGTAATGACACTTGATATTATTATTGTTAGCTCCTAGGATTACTGAACCATCACAGAGGGCTGCAAATAGGAGTTCAGGAGCTGGGACTGAACTACGCTATCTCTGTGCAGACAGAGCTGGTGAAGATCCAAGGCTCAGCCTGTTATCTAGACCTCATCCAGCCCAAAATTAACATTGTGCACACACAGAGGATGGAGCCAGGCCAGCAGAGGAAGACTCTCTTCAGGTTTCTCTTACCACCTTTTAAAGTGAAGAAAGAGCACGTGACCCTGAAAATAAAAAGCAGAGTGCACACAGGCAACCAGCATGCTTACTATTATTTGCAAGTCTCTGGCCCTGAAGTGCAAAGCTGAAATAGGATTCAGTCTCCTCACAACACCCTGCACACCTTGCAAAGGAGCCAGCCAAAAAAAAAAAGTTAAAAAAAAGGGCCAGCTATGCATGCTTCTGAATAAAGAATCAGTTCATTTTCCCCCTGGATCAGCACGAAGGTATATTTAGCACAGGGTTCTCTGTTACAGATGGAGCCTGTGCTTTTCCTGATGTGAACGGCTTTGCTCATGGAGGTGTGGGGAGAGGGAGTCCCTGCCAGGAGAGGCCTTAATTCAGAAAGGTGTTTACATATGTGGCTAACATTCAGCACATGGAGAATCCTCCTTGATTTAGAGTTAGGACATGCGTTATTTATCCAAGGTCAGAACTTCTAAACTGAATATTCTTCTTAGAGAAGACAAAAAAAAAAAAAATCTGAACAAATAT
>VXAB01009286.1:1023709-1099725 GCA_013399175.1 Odontophorus gujanensis
AACACAAAAAAAAAAAAAAATCTGAAGAGAATGTGTGTGGGGGGGTCACCCTGCTTTCTGCTCCGCTGGGTTTTCATTTCTCCTAATCTTCATGGGCGTTAAAGCTCAAAGAATCTTAAGGCATATAAACCATACATGCAACAACAGTGAGGCTGTAAGACTTACTGTAAGCAATACTGCATATCAATTACATTTGTTCTGCCTCAGGTAACTTAAACATTTTAAAAATATATTCACTTCCCTGCCTCATGTTCAAATTCTGCTGTGTCAGTATATTTATGAGGGTCAGTTCTATAGGTAGGCAGCAAAACACGTATTTTATTTATTAAATACAATTAGGCAGCAAATCTAAATTAAGTGGTGGAAAAGCTTTCACTTTAGGAATTTTTTTATATTCGAGCTCTGATTAGTGTTACTTTGCTGCCATTTATCTTCTTAGCAGATACTTCTATGTGTTTGGAAGTAAGACAAAAGAGGAAAACAGATATTAACATTGCTACCATTAGTTCTATTTTCCCCATTACTACTTATGTCTACCATTCCCACTAGAATAAAGTAGACAAAAACATTTGAAAATATCCTCTTGTTTACCCACTTTTCATTACTTTTTACGGGAAGGAACAATATACATTGTCTAAAACTTTTAGTTGTGCTTTGGGTGATTTTCCTGCTGCTTTTTGGCTTGGGATTTGGGAGAGTGGAGGATGTCTGCCACTAATTTGTTTGACAAAGGGATTTCAGTAAGCACTTTGCACAAAAAATACTGCACCTTCTTTCTCTTCTCTCTCTCTCCCTCCTCAAAACAGCCCAGGTACCTCACCTGCCTGACACACAACCAGCACCAGGTGTCCCATGAGTAATTACACACTGCGTCTCAGACTGAGCCTGAAGGAACTTTTAATTCTTTCGAGGTGGAAAGGAAAATTCTGCTGTCTTAGTGATCACACGAGGAATCCTCTTTCAAGAACGAGATAAAAAAAATCATTTTTAAAGGTTTAAAAGCTTTGACTCATTTTCCAATCAGTCATCCTCATTAACAAGTGTCTCTAAAATGCTACCACTATAGGAAAAAAATCTCAACCTGTCAAGGGCTTTCTTTTCTTCCTCCTTGCTGCATCCAATTAGGAATTCTCCTGCAGTTTTCCACTCTCTGAAGCAGGCTGAGCCCTCCTCAGAGATCTCCTCCCTGCAGAGAGCTGCCATTTACTCGCACCTCTAAGCCACCAAACCACAGCAACTCCTATTTGAGGGTTATGAGAGCCCTTCTGGAGGTAGAACAGGGAGAACACAGCCTGTTAACCCTGTTTTCCACTTACATTTAGCTAGGGTAAGGTTACATCAGAAAAAATCATCCACATAACTTACTTGAAATGAACCAAACTGTATTTAACTGTTTGACCAAGCCACCAATAAATAGAGCATACCAGAAGAACGAGTTAATGAACGGCATTAGCAAGAATGGAGTCCCAACTAGTACTTTCATAAGGATGTGCCAAGGCAAATCAGAGGAGCCTTTTCAGTATAAATTCATTTAAAACTGCCATCTGAGACTCCCACTTTGCTTGCTTGTTTGCACTGTGGTTCCTGATCCCTTAGTAGATGCCACTACAATGCTAGGGGCGGAAAAACGAGAACCAGGAAAGCATTTCTGGTTCCACCAGCTGTCACACATCACTCTCTTTCCCAGATTGTTTGGTCAAATGCTGAATCAATTAAGAGCTCATTATTTTGACTTCAATATTCTCACAAATTCTCTAGAACCTGGCAAACCACTGAAATCCTGTCCAAAGCTTCATGAGTATCCCCTCAAAAACAACATACCTCCAGCAGCCTTCCTCCAGCTCCTTGCCAAACCTCAGCCCCATCCTGACTGCTTGGGATTACCTTCTCTATTTCAGAAAGGAGGAAAGAGATGTTGAAGTAAAAATCTCCTGGCTATCCTCAAGAGCAAAGCCAGCCCTGCCATTTACCCTTCCATCTGTCCCTGCTATAGTACAGTCGCTGTCCATCCCAAGCCAGGATATTCTTTGCACTCCCCTTGTATAACTGGCATATTTTCCCCCCACTAATTGAGGCTCTGTGTAAAGCAGTACTGACACAAATCACTGGAGGATCTGACCTAATATTTTCCTTACTGTCATTGAGATAATGACTTGCTTCTAGGTAGGGAAAGGAAGAGGGGAGGACAAAGCCGAGGTTGGCTCTGTTACTTCTTTGTTGATGTGTTTCAAAACCTTAGCAGAAATGAACCTTTCCTCTCTTAGTGATCACCATGTATAAGATACAGAGCATTGAGATCACTGCCCTTGTGCATAACAGAGAGAAGATACAAATAAGGAAGAGCTGGTTTTGTTTTGTTAACAATCTCCATCTCCCCCTCGGAGACAAGTCATCAGCTGGATAATTTATTAGAAAATATCACTGTAGCATGATATGGCATACATAGTCCTTCAGGGGTAGAAAATCAAATATTCACTTGTCACTGGAAGTGCTGATTTAATTGGCACATATAGCACTCCACCCTATTGCTTTAAAATAGCTATGTAGACTGTGTTTTGAAAAAAACAGATTTTAATTCAGATAACAGTGAGCAACCTCTGGAGCTCACCCAGCCAAAATGCAAGCACTGCAAGCACCAGGCACGGCTCTCATGACTGCCAGCACCTGTTTTTTGGGATCCCCTCTGCAAATCAGTGGTTCTGACCATCTGGGGAGCGCCAGGCACTGAGAAATTCCTACTTGGCAAGGGAAACAAGGGCAGCAGGCCATGATCCTGAAACCTGAGCTGTCAGTTAAAGCCAAAGAGGGATTTGAGGAGCCAGTGAGACCTCCCACAAGCATCGTTTGCCGCAGCCCAAGAGGGAATTCTGGCATTGGTGGGGTGAGGAGCAAGTTTTTGTTTTTAATGAGTTATTTATTAATTTCCCAGACTACTATGTGATCCAGCAATATACTGAGGGCAGAGAGACATGACCTGAAACAAAGATTGTGCCTGAAGAGATGACTGGACCTTGCTCCATAACTCAGTAGCATCCATCCATAGGAAGCAACAAGAGGAAACAGCTTCAAGATTCCTATGTCTGGAGGTCTCCTACTCCTCCTCACCTGTAGGCAGGAAGGATGGAGGGGAAAAAGTTGTGCTGAAAGGATTTTTCTGAGCGAGCTCAGGGAGCACAAAGCCTGGGATCAGATATAATGTATTTAGCTACCCAGGACCATGTCTGTAATTCTGCATTTCAGTTAATCAAAGCTAATCTGCAACTTTCTGTCAGTGTCTTGTTTTTATTGTAGAAACATTTGCATTATTTTAGAAAACAAACAGAAAAAGAAATATTTTGAAAATGGCTTAGTACTTTTCAGATGAAAGTGAAATTCACTTTATACTTTCTGCTTAAAAAACAAGACCCCAGATATTTCATTTTGCATTTACATAACTTACATTTGTTTAAAAACATTCTAAGGAATTTTCACTTGAGGGAGGAAAGGAAACCAAACAAATGCGTTTCCCAGCAGTCCACAATTAAATGTGTTGCCAGTTTCCAATTTGGCCAACGACCTTGAAAATCAAAACTCCAGTCTAGGAACTGTCTCTCTGTCTCTCCTCTAAGTGACAGCTAATGAATGTGATATGCATCCTGGCATGGAGTTAGAACTGTGTCCTTTTGCTATCACAACTTCCACAGACATTTCTTACACAAACTCACATTCTCAGGTTTTCTAGGTAGTCATTTTTTCTAACAACGTTATTCAAAACTCATTCTGTAACAAAACTCCGCTATATGACCAGAGCAATGTGTTTAAGATGGGAACGCAGCTGCATTTCTGCTTTTTCTTTTTTTCAGTCACTTTCCAGGCTGTATCCGTCCTGCTAATGAATAGTGACATCAAACACACATAAATTAGACTGTAGGCTGAAGATAATTAAATTGAGCAAGTTGAAAAAAAAATGAACTGTATCAACTAAATCCCAATTTGCAAACTATTCCGCGTTGTCTTCAAGGTTTCAGCAGAACAATGGATATGGGGGGTGGATTATAGCAAGGTTTAAATTTCATAGCGATGATTTGATATTCTATCTGTGCCCTGAGCAAGTCATGTTGCATCAGATCAAAACCCGATTTCATTCTATTGTGCAAAAAATCCATTGTTGCCACTCTCTCCCCCTACTTCTTCATTATGGGGATGTAATTTATCGAAGCGCCCCTGAGATTTTGCAGCACTGAATGGATGTGGCATTATATATTTCCAGCAGCTCCTTTGTTGCAGAGCACGAGTGGTTAATAGGAAGATAATGAAAATATGGAAATTAAATTAGGTTGGTGCCAGGATTGAAAGAATAGTTTCTTTAATGTGCAATACAGGAAGGTTATTTTGTTAAAGATTTTTACATTCTTGAAGGGAAACTGGTAGGATGGGGATTTCTCCATTTTCCTGAGCTTGGAAAGAAATCAAGCATTTTTCATGTTGTTTACTGATGGTGGGGATCTAGATTTTGAAGAGCATGAGAAAAAATGGTTAGCTAAACAGAATGATGTGAAAAGGAGAGAGATTTATCAGTGACACTCAAAGGAGGGAAACCAAAGTTGGACCGATTATAAAAAGAATGTGTAGACAATCCTAAATCCAGAAAAGATTTATGATCGTTGTGGAATAATATTTCTAAATTACAACAAAGTCCTTTTTGACTTTTTCAGAGTTTGTCCAGTTATCCCAAGGAATTCAAATGTTACCATCAGTGAAAGAAATTAACAGGGTGGATTTGAGAACTCTGCAGCAACATGTGGAGTCTTATTTCTGGGTGAGAGAAGAGCCATCAAAAGTGTAGATCCCATGGGAAGAACTGGGCCATTGGTCGTTGCTGTTGTGTGCTGCCGTACAACACAATCCCCTCTGCTGGGTGAGGGCAGAGCTCCAAGATAGTGCACTAGCAGCGGTCCCAGCATATCAACTAACACTTCAACAAGTGCCCCACTCCATGCCAATGTTGTGATGTTCCTGGTTCACCCCAGCCTCTACAAACAGCCAGCATGAGTCGAGCCAACACAGAGCCTCACGATGTAAATTAAAACAAATGAGGAACAAGAGAAGAAAATAAATACCAAAAAACGCCACGTTAGGGCATGGTTATTGCTTACTCAATACGAACATGTTGGCTGTTGAGGTATTTTGCATATCAAAGTTTCCCTCAAACTCCACTTATATAAAGATGATCCTAAGAGCTTTGGAGAGGAAAGGCTGTTACTCACCAGCTTCCATCCTTTATGAGCCTGGTGAGTGGTTCACAGAGTGCTAAATAAAGCACTAATTACCCGGGCAAAAAAAAATGCTTCTGCTATCCAAAATTGTGTTTTCCTCATTGTAGACATAAACCAGCTAAATTAAGCCGGTAGAAATGATGATGATGATCAATGATAATGTGTCTTTGTGTCTGCTCCCAGCTGCAACTAGGAGCCAGCTCTTGCCTATTGTCAGCACCTGGGGCTGGTACCTTCCCCAGAGAATGCTGTGTGCATCCCCAGTCGCTGTCACCAGTTACCTGCTGACACCTTGCAGACCATGGGTGGCGTAGGATTGCCCAGTGTTGTACTTATCTGTATTTATAGGAATTACATGCACTCATAAATTCTGTATAGCCAGATGTTATAAATATGCCAAGGTTTCTAAAGCTGAAACAGAGACTGTTCAAACAAAAGCCTTGCAAGAATATCTTTCCATTGAGTTTCAAAAAAAAGAAAAAAGAAATGTACCACATTATGCTTGACAGCTCTTTCAGTACAATTTCTCTATCTCATCTTCCCTATACTCTTCCAAGAGCTGACATGCAAACATGAATAATCAAGAAATCTCTAAATTATGCCAATAGGATAAAAGAAATATGACAATTATAAACCAACATGCTTCAGAAGAAAAGCCAATGACTGCTGGCCAAGTTTTCAAGAGAGCAACAAACAGAGCAATTTGTTTCAGAGCTTCAAAGAGGACTTGTACTTGTCTGAAAAAGATGGACTTCAGGTGAGTGAGAAATCCCTTCTTCCCATTATAGGTGTTCAGTATCTTTCACTAATATGGAAGGACTTCCCATGGCCAACGGCCTTAAGTTGAGCCAGGGGAGGTTCAGGTTGGATATTAGGAAAAATTTCTTTTTAGTAATGCATTGGAACAGGCTGCCCTGCGAGGTGATGCAGTCACCATCTCTGGTTTTCAAGAGAAGCATAGCTTCACACTGAGTGGTTTGAAGTAGTCGCAGGTATGGGTGATGGTTGGACTGGATGATCTTACTGATCTTTTCAACCTTAATGAGTCTATGACTCTATGAAGTAGGGGGAAGGATGGATCCGATGCTCATTTGACTGTTTTTTTTCTGGCAACATGGATGAAGTGCAATGTCAGGACAGGGAGAAGCACGTGGCAAATCTCACTGCTTGCGCTGCAGCCTCAGGCAGCAGAGATCTGTCACCGCTTTCAGACACGGTCCCAACCAGCAGACAGCGCTCGATGGGATGAGAAGTTAAAAAGTGAAATCAAAGCAATTTGCAATTAGTCACTTTGCTAAACTTGGCCAGGCTTACAGAGCCCATTACTTCCTGAGATAAGCCACAGAAACAGCAGGACCTGTTGTGGTGAACATTATTCTTGGCGAAAAGAACACAAATGCCTATTAAAATGTTGCTGCTCTTTTTTTTCCCTTCTTCCCCTCAGAGTTTTCACCCTCTTTTCTAAGAATCTTTTCCAGAGTAGTTTCAATATTAAGCAGGCCACTGCCACAAGCTCCACATTATAGTTCTTCATTGTCTTCATGAGGAAGAGCTGCTTGTACAAACTTCATTTCATGCTGGTGGAAAAATTCTGTTGGTTATTTATTTCTTTTTTTTTTAATTCTTGCTGTTATTGTTTTTTGAGAAATAGAGAGACTCAGTGACATCTTGGCTCCATCAAAATCAATTGCAAAACTCTTGGTGCCTAAATAGGCCCAGGATTTATCCCAAAAGTCAGAAGGAAAAAAATATGGCAGGAAATGGCAGGGCAGATATCTGGAATCTGGGGATGTCCCCTATCAGGAGAAAACTGATGCAGGGATTATATGCACATTAACATAACTGTCACAATCATTATAGAGGGAGAGCAAGATTCTGATACACCGAAATTAAGCAAAGATATGTATCTGCTTAGCATGTTTGTGACTGCAGTACAATATATTTCATCACTGCGGTTGCAAAATAATCTTTATTTTTTCCATGGGAGATTACTCAAACCGCAATAATGTGTTTTCCCAAATTAAATAGATAACTTTACAGACTGCTGGGTAATAAAATACAAATAAACACAGAAGACATACCTTATTAAAAAAAAATTAGCTTGTCATTTTTCTGACTCTTCTTTTGATTTGCAAGTTAGTAAAAACCACAGCCATTTGCCATAGGGAGGATAATTAATTAGCCATATATAAAATTAATGGGGGATGGGGGGAGAAGGAGAAGGCTTTCTCTTGAAACGTACATTGCACATAGCAGGAATATAATCCAATACAAAGGTTAGACATCTGCCATGTGGGCTGATGTGTTTAAATAACAGTAATTGTTTGCTGTTGTTTGATTTTGTTGTTTTTGTGTTTTGTTTTTTTTCTGAAGGACCATTCTGATGGTGATAAAAACTGGTAATAAGGAATGACTCAAACTTCCACCCCTCTTTCGAAATGAAGATGCCTGCCTTCCTCCAGAGGGACACAAAGAATTGCACTGTTGGATGCAGACAAGAGCTGTGCAAGCTGCATTCCCTTTCCTCCAACTTCTTACATAGAGCTAGAGTCAGCCCTAAGCCTCCCTGCAGAAACAATGAGGAGTGTTGGAAACCACCTGAGCCACTCATGTAGGTCTGTCCCCTGAGCTGAACACAGCTACATCACTGAGACCCAGGAGCTGATTCCAGGCATGACCAGGCAAGCACAAGACTCCCAGAAATTCATACAGGCACAAATTTGAGCAAATATCTCAGGCACGTCCCAAGGATCAACTTGAGAGAAGTCAGTGAGAGAATTAAGTCTCCGACCCAGTGTTGTTTTCTATCCAGACAAACCAGGAAGCCAGAAGAAAATTAATAAAGGGAGATAGCAATATCCCCAGGAGCTTTGTGAATGTTCTAAAATTAAATATTTATTCCAAAGTGAATTAAGGCAATTTTAACTCTGCATGAAAGTTTCCATCCAGAAGGTTTGAGTAATCCACTAATTCATAGTTTTAATTAGTTCATACAACTTTCTCTGTGTCCTTTTGCAGAGACACCATACTGAGGCTGCTAGTGAGGAACTAAGTAGTTGTGGAGCAGTTCTTGTAACTGAATGTACACCCATCTACTAAAGAAAATGAGTAAAATGCAAATATCTAAGTTGTTATCCCACAGGACAGCAAAAAGCTGCTAAATAAGTACCTAATTGGAGAAGTCTCATCTGGACCAGATTTATTCTGAGTTAAGAGGATGAATATATTATCCAGCCTTCCAAGTTCTTCAGCTATAAACTCTGCTAATTTGCATCACCATTACACAACATAGAGACCACACTGGCCCCAGAGAGGTCACCGTCCAAAGAAGAAATTACAAGAATGCTCAGACAGAGGAAAAATTACACAGAAATCATGAAATCAAAATGACCACCGTGGCACACAGCCTCACTACTCCTAACCTTTGTCATTAGGCAACAGAGCAGGGTACGAGCTTCAAGGAGGAGAACAGCATTGCTCTGTGCAGGCTGATGGAGGATTTCTTTTAAGTGTGGAGGATTGCCTGGGAGAAAGGAACAGAAATGTGTGATTGAAGGATAATTAGCAAGTGATGAAGGCCAGAGTTATGGGCTGACTGCAGGCAGGGACTTAGATCTCTTTTGATACAGACCATGAGGTAAGCTGAGTGGAGAAGAGTCTGCAAAAGCTCTGGAAAGCAAAGCAATTTGATGGAGGAAAGGATGGAAAATACATATCTAGTACAATCACAGCAATTTTCAGTTCCTGTAATTGAGCCACATGGCAACTGTCAAATCTAAGGCAAAATGCTGTAGAAATGAAGGAGCAGCTAGCATCTGGACATGCATTTTTATTGTGCTTACATAAGACCTAGACAAAATGTGGATACACAACTCACAGAGCTACCAGAGTCTAAGCATTGCCTGGATAAGAGACATCTGTGATAAGATAATGATGATGTTTCAAAATAGAGGAACTGCATAAGAAAATTTCAACAGCGATCCTGAGTTGATATCTAGATATTCACAAGAAGGTTTTAGGGGGCCTGTATTTTATTTTAGTAGGAAGGAGGTCTACAGAAGACAGCTGAATGAGCTGTCATGCAAAGAAGATATCATCATTACGTCCACTTTTTCACTTACGCAATTGCATTTATTTGCTATAGAATTGGCTGTGCCCATACATTATCAGCCAGTGATATTCTTCTCCTTATCACCTTCTAAGTTGTCAGGGCTTCACAGTGACATATATTCCAGTGGGAACAGCATCACCATGCCTCAGAGCAAGGGCACCTGCTATCCTCTGAGAAATGCCTTAAACACAATGCACAAGGCTTCACCACATTACTTAGTATCTTTCTAGAAAGATCTTCTACTTGACTAAGAGTATTACCAATTAAAGCCTCGTAATTTCACACGATTTTTATAAGTTAATAAATGAAGTCGCCATTCTGAGAAAAAGCCCACAGTTGATTGTCACATGCACATCTTCATTTATTGTGAATTTTTCCCTTCAACAACCTCTCTCACTAAAAGTTCAGATCCCAGTTATTTCTGTCAGGGATTATTTGTGCTAAACTACTCTGAGCTGAGGGTAAATTTATGTTAAAAAACAGTGAAATAATGCATTGGCCTCCACTGAAACATTTTTCACTTAGTTCTTTCTTGAGCTGCAAGCAAGATATAGTGGATGGTATTTGCTAACCAGTGGAACAGGGAGCAGCACACTTCAGGTTTTATACCATCTGAGAAGACTCATCTCACCAACCTGCCCAAGCAGCTTCTAATTAATGGGAAAGAGGAGAGAGAAATCACTTGTCCTGACACTGATCCAATGGGCGACTTTATCCAAACTAGACAACATGTTGCCAGGAGAAAATTTACTGTGACTTCTCCATTTTTGCCTCTAAGGGGATCTCTGTTCATTTACTCAGGATACTTTTGAGCGATACCTCATCCCTGATTGTTTACATGGAGTTTAAAAAATACTCAGTCCTAGACTAAAGGTTTCAAGATGATAGCATCACAAGCTGAAATCAGCTCTTCTTACCCTTAGGATTCATATAGTCTTGACAACAAAAAATACAAAAAAAAAAAAAAAAAGACAAGGATTTAGAAGTTTCATTACAAAATCACAACAGGATACTAAAAGTTCTACTGCTATTTGACAGAACCATCATGATTCTCTGCCCATTACTTTGCACTCGTGTTTTCATTCACTTCTTCTGCCTCAGAAATCTGTGTCCAGCTGCTTTTCTCAATGCATTTTTTTAATTTTTATTTTATTTTTTTCAGCTGGGGATTGTTGAATCAAGCTCGGGAAGAAATTTGCCTTTAACGTATGGTGTTTCTCCCTGTTTGCAGCTATGCCTTATGCAATAGCTCTCCCCGGCTTCTTCCAGCAGTGATGTGATTGGAACTGTGCTGCCTGCAGGGGCCAGGTATGATATGGATCTGCTCCCCTGAGAAATAAAAAGGATAAAAATAACCAAGTTTGTGGTTAAACTGGTCTGTCAGGAGGGAAGAGCTTCCACACCTTGGCATTCTCCTTGGCATCCTCGGTACAGTGGGTGCAAACCCATTAGATATCCCCGCAAAAGTAATTGAAGGACTCTTGAGGAAAAAGCAGAGCATTCCCATTTCACATAAGCAGAATAAAAATTAAACAACACTGTGGACACAGCATCATAAACCAGATTGCTCAGACAACTGCTGCTCCCTCACTGCTATAAAGGATTCTTCAAAGACACAGTGAAGGTTCATTAGCAAACACTGCATGAGTGGGGAAAAAAACCAGAAGCCCATAGTTCATCAGCTTATATTATATCTACATAGGGGGCAAATAGAGGTCTTCATATATCTGCCTCAGCTACTCAGTGAAGGATTTACATAAAGAAAAAAAAATTACAAGACACTGTCATACTCTTCAGCACTGTTCTGTTCTATTGGATTAGAGGGTGCTGTTCTTGCTCACTCACCCCTCATAGCATCAGTCTTCAGCACAGCAGTAGCATGTTTACATGCCTCCTTATCAAGTACAACACAGTACAACAGGCCCATATTGAATACTAGTTAAGGAAGACATGAAGAAATGGGAACATTACATTGTGTTTTCTAGATAAATTAAGATTTCACTACCGGATCTTTGAAAAGCCAGAGCATCATTTACTCCATTCATTCTACTCTATAGCATGGCTAATGGATATAGATAGCTGAACTGGTGCCTGAATAGCAAACCACAGTTCACCTCAAATGTTCAGCATTGCAGAGCTGGGGTAATTAATCCATCACTGATAGGCAGGTGGTGTTAGCAGAATAGTGTTTCCTCTTCACCTTCACTATCTTTTGCAAGTGCTCTTCTTTTTTCTCTCCCTCAACCATTCTTCCTTTTGCATAGGGTCTGACAAAACAGGGCCATATGAAATGTTTTTTATCTATCTACTCTTCAGGAGAATGTGATGGAAGATACGAGAGAAGTTGGAGCCAGCAGTTCCTCAAGCTACCCAGCTGAGAGAGGATCAGATATTTACCTATCAGAAGTCAAGTCCAATGTAGGCAACAACCTGAAGCAGACAGGTTTATAACAGCAGACATTACAGCAGATGGGAACAAAACCAGATGAAGATAATAGTGATTTGTTTGGGGTGTACCTGCAAATCTAAGTCCGTAACTGAATATTTAAGCTGGCCAAGGAGTTTCCCATATCTATTCCTTTCACAATGCCAAGAAATGAGAATCTAAAAACTCCATTTCCATGCATCTTCTTTCATGTATCAAAGGTACAGTTCTTTCTTCCAATTCAAGAAAACAGAAATAGTTATGGAAACAAGGACTACAAGAAAGCATCAGAAAACTTTGGAGGATAAGATCTGTAGAGAGGCAAAGATTTTCTTGTATAAGAGAAGACGTTGCTGAATTCTTATAAATCATCTGTCTTTATCTCTGATAACTCTGAAGGATTGTTATCTAACATAGCAAATATTCATTTTCAAACTTCTTTTTTTCTGTCACTGAAACAAATCATCTTGAAAGACTGGAATTCTCTCTAAGAGTTATTCCTCCAGTCTTCAGTCAGATTTTATGTTCTGTAATTGGCCAAATGATCGAACGACGTATGTGTTTTCAGTGTTGCACTCATGTTTCTTCTCCAGTTTAAGTAGAAGTTAATGGAGTTATATGTAGCTAGAATTGAATAATTTAAATCAGTATATACATGGATATTATAGGCACAAACAAGATCTCTTGGTGAATGCTGATCTCTACCAATAGCATTCAAGATTGAAGAAATTACTGAAAAAGAAAAGCCAGTTTAATTGCATAAGAGCACTGATGAGTTTGATTTTCTTTGTGGTAAGATCAAACCCAGATACTCATTTCTAGATTGGTTAATAGATGTCGGTTTGTACATACAACCAGAGTTGTGCTTTCATGTAAAATTCATGACATAAAACCTTGAAGCCTTCTGATTAAGATCTGTATGTATCTGCCTATTATTAAGTCAAATTACCTGTCTTCCTCATACAGAAATATAAATAAATAGTGACTAAACACAACAGTACTTAATAATCAAATGCACTCTCTTCACAATATAAAAATCATTTCTGACGGGAAATCGTGTACAAATCAGGATCTTCCAGGCTAGCATACTTCTACTCCAGTTCAGCATGGAGATTTATGCACGTCAGCCATAGTATGGTATACTCATGCTAATGCTCAATAATCATACCACTGGGTCTGAGATAATTTTTATGTTGAGTGTGTAAGTCTATATCCACAATGGCAAGTCAGACAGCTTTAGCTCTGATCCAGATTATCAGACAATAAATAGGTAACATCCTCCAAAAGGATTCATCACATCAGGCTTAAGTAGTAACAGGCATAACAGATACACCACTGCAACAGCTGAAGGATGGAGCCAAAAACACTAAATCCAATGGCACTGATCCTCACTGAAAAGTCAGGAGCCTTAGAAATTTAAAAAGGAAGCTTCTATTTATGTAACTATGCTAATTGCTCTAATGAGAACTAAACAAGCTGTTGGCCAATTTCTGACAATTCTGATCTTAGAATCCACCAACAAGGCTTCAGTAGGGGCTACAACTAATCCTCCCTCCTTAGAGCAAACATACACCCCAAGTTCATGAGTAGTATACTTAAATCCTGACGCTAACTTCACTTTTCTTCATCTTTTTTTCATCATTTTGAGCTGAATCAGAGGACTGAGCTCCACCTCACTTAGCATCAAAATTGCATGGCTTCAGGCAAAAATTAAAAACTTCAAGTGAAAAAATAATTATACATTCTCCAAAGAGTAAAAAGGAGCACCATCATGGTCCCAGGAGAAGGATACCTTGAATACAAACATACTAGGCCATTGTTTTACCATTAACACTCCTCTCAGCTTTATAAGACACACTCAGCTGTTAATTACAAGTTAACTCATTGCCTTGATACACATGAATCACTACCATTTGTTAAACTAAGCTCCTTCCTACTGTTTTCTGTCTTTTTCATACTATACTCTGACACCCCAAGCTCTCACATTTTGTTATACTGGAAGACAGGGCACCTCATTCGGAGCTGTAGATTCAAGCTCTGAATGATGAAGGAAAGAGACACAGCACTAAATTACTTTGAAGACACAGACCTTCCACACACTCAAGGTTTTACATTTCTATACAGAAATTGTGAATATTTGACAGACATTTATGAAGTCTTTCAAGATCTGCAGATGAAGATTACTGTATAGGTGCTATGTTATTATTTCTACCAACTAGAACAAAAGACCCCAAGTAATAATTCCTAGGATCTAAACGCAGATGCTTATGACATTGAACAACCATTAATATTTCTTGACTTCCACAGATCCACCTAACATGATTCAGAGTTTAAAAAGAGAGAGGTACAGTGGAGAACCAGTATTGGGTTGGAAGGATCTGTTGTTTTAAAGTAGACAAGATACAAGGAGAACTAAATGGTTTGAGACAGTGAAACATCTGGGAAAAATGTGAGATGATTCAAATACACAGATGCATAGCTTAGATATAATTCCTGCCTGATACATACTTTGTTTCACCACTGGAAAATTCCACAAGGAAAGAAAAGCCAGCACACATGGAAGAATGGATACACCCTAGTTTGCTTCAGAAAGCCAGTGTGAAATAGTTCACACAGCTGTGTTAATGGAAGCAAGCTTACATCAAGACAACATCTCTGAATATGTGATCTCACTGGCTATGAAAGCACACCGCAGTAGCAAAAGGAAGAAAGAAGAGAGAGGAAGGATGACTGCAGATTCTGTCATAAAGATGCTCAGAAAAACTAATATGGGTCAGCTAAATCACCTACTATCCTTGTTTGCTCAACAGAGTTTCCTCAGCACACTAGAAAAACTTATAAACCAGAGGAGAATTAAATCAGGAGAAATTGCATTACATCTAGAGCAAAGAGAAATAAATGACCTGTAAGATAGGGTCCAGCCACAAGACAGTCTATAAGACGCATCAAGGGAGACATTTTGCAGTAGAAAAGAGGCAAGTGGAGTGTGTCAAGATAGCTGAAGATAGAATCATGAAACCATCGGCAATTGTGTGCAGCTGCAGGATTATGAAAGCATCAGCAGTTGCACATAGCTGCAGGGGGAAACTCTTTGTTCGTTAAATTACCTATGGTGCCCATTATCTTTGGGATGAATCTGGCTAGTGGCCCAGGGAATATAGAAGATGCCATCTCTGCTTTCATCAGCTAAACTAAGAGGTCCTGTCTATTTTCCAGTAGCTGGTATATAAAACAACGTATTACTATTCCATGGACAAGTTCCTCTCAAGACATGGATCAACCCCTGAAGCGTTTCTGGAACGGAAAGACAAAAATTCAGAAAACATAGACAGTGCCAATTAAACTCTATGGCATAACAAAATTTACCTTCTAGGTGCCTATATAGACCACTCCTGTTTACTAGGCTACTGGCCAACCAGACAGCTGAGTTAATGTTGGCCAGTTGAAACACCTGTGGGTGCCTGGATGAGCACAAAGGGACTAGAGGGATTTTGCATGGAGCTTTGGTCAAGTAGAAACTGGAATTTATCTTGCAATGTTCTCCCTGAAAATGTTGTTTCTAGTCATTCCTAAATGACTGAAAGACCAACAGTGACATTGGTGCTGTGAGCCCAATGTATCAATTCATCTTGCTTCCATTTTTTGTTGTTTTTCACAAGATGAACACAAAGCAACATAACAAAAGTAGCACAGCTATATTAACAGGCTAATATGATTCTATTAGCATGTACCTAACTTCATTACAGCCTGAATCACTCTCAGCCCAATCAGATATTGCATAGTTTACAAGTCAGAGTAACATGGCAGTTTCTGCAGAGACTTAGCCAAGCCAGCTATAGGACAGCTTACAGGACTAGCGAAGGACGATTTTTGAAGCAATAACCATAAATGCTTAAGAGATGACCAAAATCCACGTGGAACACCACAAACTCCCTCCCTAGTCCTTCCTCAACTTCACTTTTAACCTAAACTGGTAAACCAGCTCTCACTTCTGTTACAGTCATACCCAGATCACCAAAAGGTTTGATATCATACATTATCACTCCACCATTTTGGGATTTTGTCACCAATTTTATTATTTCCAATTGCTATTAATATATTTGCTATTGATTTTTTGTTGTTTGGTTGGTTTCAATCTTGTTTTCGTATCTGTAACCTGTTCCAGATACAAGTTCCATCTTAGTTACTGCCTGAAAGGACCATCTGAGCATGCAACTCCCAGAGCTAACTCCTTGCTTATGGATTGCTCAGCCAAGTCATAGAATCATGGAATGGTTTGGGTTGGAAGGAACCTCAAGGATCATCAGCTTCCAGCTCCCATGCCACAGGCAGGGTTGTCAACCACTAGATCAAGCATTAAGCCAGGGCACCATCCAAAGGAAGCCTGAGCCCCAACATTACTGGGCTGTTTTCCCTTTTTTTCCATTCGTCTCTCAAAGAAGCTTATCCAGAAGATCTTTCCATTAGGTTTCTCCACCCAGCTCTTTCCTCCAGCTAGGGCATACTACAGTCTGGTGCCAAATTTAGCAAGATGCAGCATGTTAAGAAGTGCTGTTTATTTTCTAGGGAAATAGCTGCAACCTCTCTTTTCACTTCAGCCCCAAAGGATACAGATATACTAAGCACGCACACTCATGAATTTGAATGTCTTTTAAAGTTACTAGCTCAGCTGAAGGAATCCACAAGTACGTTCTGGGAATGGACATGCAAGAAATGGGGTAAACTGGCATATCTGCAGAGCTCTAAAAATATGTATATATGCGTTATTACATGGAGTTCTTAAGGAAATAACTATCTAGCACTCAATCACAGCTACCTCAGAAGGCATCTGGCCCACTCAAAATGCTGCAGTACATTTTTTACCATAAAGCCTTGATTGTATATTGTAGATAACGAAGCTGTAAAGAGAAGAGGGTCTTGCTGAGATTGTTGCTTCTGGGCAACGACATACAGTAGCCATTCTCAATACAAATGAATGGCATGATAGACAGACCAATTGAAAGCGTTTCCAAACAGGCTTTGAGACACAGGACAGCTGTAACATGACAATGTTTTTCTATTATTTCCTGCAATCTATTAACAATACCTAATTGCAGTCCCCAACAACCTCTGAATACAGCACTCTGAAAAAGATTTGGAGTCCATCACTCTGGAGACTTTCCTAAGGCAAAGGTCCTAACACAGCCCAGTCGCATTGCCTAGGCTCATGCAGAAGCCAAAAAATCCCCAACAGAGAAATTTTGCTGCGTTTTTATTTATTTCTTGCCTCAGCAGTGGAAGGTTATTGCTCTCTGGGAAAAGCACAGCTGTTCAGAGAAATGCCACTCTCCAGTTCCCAGCTCAACTTTTTCTTAAGACATAACAAAAGCTTTTTATTCTGCAGAGAGTTCACACAGCATGCATGGCTATGCACATGTATACATGTATCGCTTGGTTACCTCTCACATAAATATCTTTTATTTTTGGTATGATTACATGCAAGGGTGCATCATAAAATATCTAAGAGAAGTTTTGTTCTTAGATATGTGATTCATTTTTGTCCGTCAGTATGCACAGAGAATGCAAAAATGAGAAGAGACCAGATGCAGTCTACATTACAATATTAGAGGTTTGGAACAGGTTTTGGTTTGCTCTTAAATGTGAAAAGCAAAAAAAGTTTTGTAGTTGGCTCTTGTATTTTCCCCCCTAAATCTTATATTGCAGCTATACATCCTTACGTACTGAAATAGGGATAGGGTTTTTGGTATAGATTGTTTCCGGATCCTATATGGGAAGTTTTCCCATTCCATAGGGGACATCATTCAGACAAGTGGATACCAGTTTCCTTTTAAAGGATATGTCATTTAAACACCTGGTCTCCTCAGTTCATGGATTAACCAGAGACACAAAAGTATGCCTGAGATTTGAGCAGAATGTTGCCACTGCTTTTTACTGTGTTTAACCCAAGATCCCTAATCTAATAGTCCATTAACAGTAATAATAGTAACCATGCTCATTACTTGGGAGAGCTCCAGTGACGATAGCTTTGTTGGCACTAGATGTTTTCTCAACAGCTGGAGTATCCTTTCAATGAGAAAACTGAGTATATAGAGAATATAAAACACTGCATTGGTTTTACACTGATTTCTCAAGGGAAAAAAAAAGAAAAAAAGCTATTTCTGGACAGCACAGGGCTTTAGAGGTAGATTTTTTTTCCATTAACATTTCTTCCCTCCCTTCTTCCTGGCTCTTCTCCTTAGATTTTCTGGTTTTCTTTGCCCAAAGGTGTTGGCTACTTCTCTCTGACTTGGCCCTGCAGGGTTTCAAGATTATTCCAAGTTATTTTTGTACAGCCTCCTGGATCACGTTAAGAAGAAGCACTTTAAAAACATGTTAAAATGTTGTTTTTAAGTGTAATTCAGGACTGATGAAAGGCACTAGGTTGACTGAAATGTCCCATTCGTTTCCATTAGGAGGAAGTTTCTGGTTGGCTAGAAGCATATAGACAGTATTTATTGACTTTCCCGTGTAAATTGTCTTTCATTAGCTTTTCTTTAGTAGAGTTGCACTGTAAAGCCTTTGGACCTCTCATTTCCATTCACTCATTATTTGTTCTTCATCATGCACACACATGGTGGAGCACAGAGGCAGTAGTCAGGTAAGAGAAGGCTGGCAAAACAGGCAGGTGGTACCTGACATGACAAGACATTCCTACCTTCCTGCACCAAGGCTGGAAGCCAACTCTGGAGCCAAAGATCCCACGCACAGGAGCACCTGTGCACATACATCTACACTTCAACAGAACTCCTTTAGTGAAGTCTTACTGAGAGAGCAGCTTAATCCACAAGGGATGTAACATATAGGACAAACTTCTGCCCAGCTGCATCACTTTCAGGGTCATTCCAGTCTTCTGATTGTTTTGAAAGCTTCAGTCGAAAGACATAGCATTGCATTAATAAAACTTGGCATTATGTCTTGGAATTTCATATCCCACATACTGGAAAAGAAATGTTTTTGAAATAGAACTTTTTTTTTCCTCTTCTTAGGGAAACAATTTATAAAAATTCTGCCACAGAAAGTAGCAGTTAAGTCATGTGCCTAAACACTGGCTTCCTGAATTCTTTCCCATCCTTATTCAAACTCTTCCAGTTTGCAGTAATAACCAAAGACTTATCCATCTCCCTCACCAATGGGAAGCCACTGTGAGGCCTAGCTCTAAAACAGAGTTTACATTACACAGCAACAAAATAAGCCATTCTAGATCTACGTGAAGTACATTCAGAAATACCACTCAAAACTGATTTGAGGGGAAATAAATTTCTTTGCATTACTTCAACAATTTTGAACAGTCAGTAGAAAAATTACTAATGTTAGTGTTCTACAGTCAGTAGAAAAATTACTAATGTTAGTGTTCTACTTTTTCCAAATTGAAAGATCTTTGCTCAGTTTTAACTAAAAAGTTTTTGATTGAGTGTATTGAAAAATACCTATAGTATTCAGCCTATATGTCACAAACTGAGGCATAGAAAGTTCCACACAAATGGGAGTGGGAACATCTTCACAGTGCAGTGATGCAGCACTGGCACAGGCTGCACAGAGAGGTTGTAGAGTCTCCTTCTGTGGAGATGTTCAAGACCCACCTGGACGCCTACCTGTGCGACCTGGGCTAGGGAGCTGCTTTGGCAGCGGGTTGGACTCGATGATCTCTAGAGGTCCCTTCCAACCCCTACAATTCTGTGATTCTGTACTGAAAACCTTAAGTATGAACCAAACCTGACACCAAACACCATGAGAGCTCAAGTTATTTTATAGCGTTTATTCCAGTGGTGCATCAACCACGAGCAATATAAAATCTGAGGCGAGGTCAGAACTCTACAACTTTATCCAGTTCCTCTTGTTATCTATAAAGAGCATAAGACCACGCTGCATACTTAAGTTTTAGCCAGGCAACAAACCCTTTTGGGCTCAAATACAGATATACTGTCAGAATCTCATACAATACTCTGCAAGAAAATGTATTCCAGATAATCAGTGCATCTGACAAACAGGAAAAAGGTTACGGCCCTGAGAAATGGGTTCCCAGTGAATTCTGTTCACACACGCAACCTTGTTCTCCCTAAACGAACAGCTGTGAGCCAGCTGAAATATAAGAATCTCTCTCCCCCGGACTACATTTTCTATTCAGGGTTTAAGACAATTTCACAGTTATTTTGTGTAAGAAAAGTCAGTCAAGGGGGAGAGACAAATGGTCTTATTTCTCACCCAGCTCCATAACAGATTACGAGGAGCACTAACTCATCTGTCTTTCCACTCTTTTACTTTCATTATAGGTTGGAAATGGGAAGTCATTTTTCACAAGACAGATCTTTAACTAGTTAGAAATTAAACTCTTCAAATCGGTGCATCCTGTAAAATGGAACATCCATTATCCAGGGCCCATGGTTTTGTTTGTACCTTATTTATCATCATAGTAGGCCCTTCTCCAAGCCTAACCTCACCAAGCTAGAGTAAAGAGACAAAGACAAGAAAAAGCATGTCATACCGAGCCAGAAATGGCTGAACCCAAAACCTAATTATAAAATCAAGCTATTGTGCTACAAAGAGACAGCACTGTCTATCTCACAGTAACCTTTCCCTCCCCAGCTGAATGAGCAGAACTTTTTGTCTTTCCTGGCCTCTCCTCAGCACATCTTCCACTCAATTGCTACTGCCAACCTTCTGCCTAATGTATGTAAACAATAGGTAGGCATCCCCTGTGGCTGGTCCCAGGTGGACCGAAGCAATTAGCACTCCAACACATGACCTGCTACTCCTGCATGCTATGTTTCAGTGCCTGGACTATCCCCAACACTGGCCAATGTCCCAGAGCCCCATGACATGAGCTGGAGCAGTCTCTGCAACGCACAGGGCAGAACTGATATACAGCTTAGCCTTTATTCTCTGCTTCTCTTCTTAGGGCTGCTTGCAAGGGGCAGGATTCAACTATATTTTGGAGTGAGTGAAGGATTTTGCTTCATCTTTTTAAGTTATCTTTATTTGCTTCACTTTGTGTTGTGCTCCAATTTTAAAAGCACGAGGTCTTTCACTGTGGCTTCACATCCAACACATGCTGCATAGCATAAGCACTCAGCTCCCGGTTGAAATAGAGAAGCACTGGTTATATCAAATGTGTTTTCTATGTTCATGTGTTTCTACTGCACTCCTCTATAGATTGTTCTATAGTAATAAACTGTTACAAGTTGATATTCTTTCCCTTGTGAGATTATAGGGTCAGTTATTTGCTATGCTCCTGAACAGATGTCTTTGGATTATTGATCTGTTTTGAAAAGTGGATATTGATAATCTGGAATTTTTTTGCCGTGACCTGTGCTTTTAAGACTTATTTCCATCACATCTCTTTCCATTTTTAGCCCTACAACTTTCTTTTAAGAAAGGGATAACACCTTGTCTTCATTCTACAGAGGCAAGAAAAAAAAGACATTCCCAGTATCTCTTTGCTCACACATTGTGGAAACACATAAATCCTCATACCCACATCAAAGACTCTTTTCAATCTCAGCTGAACACCAGAAAAGCATCCCTAGATCCAGAGCTGCTTCACTCCCTGCTCAGCTGAGCCACTGATACAGTAACTGCCACTCACTATTTATGAGACCAAAGCGCTAATTAATTGCTTTGAAACACTATCATTGCGATCACCAGGAGCCCCTAGAAGTAACTGCATGGACTTCATGAGCAAATGCAAGAAAGGAAAAGAAGAGGTCAGACCTTCTGCACTGAGTTTTGTTTCTGTTTTTATAGCCAAAAGGATTTTAAGATATATAAGCTGAATTATTGTGACCTTCCCTTCTCCCAGCTTTTTAAGTAGCAGAGTTGCACAGCTACACCTTAAAACACAGTCAATAGTGAGAATGCAGTGACTGGCTCTGGATTTACTATGATAGCTGTATTTAGTCCATAAATTGTAAGGCTGTGCCCCAGCATTCAGCCAAGCCTCGCACATCAGACTGCTTTATAAACACATTAGTTAAGACTCACAGTATACCAGCAAGCACACACACACACGTGCTAGAAGATGCAAGCCTACTCTGCTACAATCATTTCAATTGCTCTTTTCACCCTCTATTTCATACCAGCAAAACCTGGAAATAAACAACTGAGCACTGAAAGCTCAGGAGCAGAACACAGGGCTGAGAGAACAAAACAAAAATCAAGATGATAAAAACCAGAATGTTTATTGCCAGGAAAAGCTATCTTAGAATAACAAGGAGAATTGTTTCCTCAGCCCAAAGGCTAACTCATGAGATCAGATCTCCAACCAAACAAATTCAGTGGTTTATACGAGGTTCATGCCTTACACTCCTGCACAAACCAAGACAGTTCCTCTTTCAAAAGATGCAACAAATATGAATCAAAGATGACATCCAGTAAAACAAGAGGCAGGTCTTGGCTCTGGCCTATCATAACATGCTAACAAGCCTTTTCACTTGTTAGCTGTGCTCACAGTTTGGTTGTCCACAATACAGAGAAGGAAATGCCCCAAGCATGGAGGTACAATATTTCTCCCTCTTTTTTTTACTCCATCACCTCTTGGCCATTAATGTCAGCATATACACACAGACCAATCTGAACAGAACCCAGAGGTGAAAAAGAAAAGTTATACTCCTCTTGAAGCCTCTCACTGTCTTTTGCTTTCTATGAGGCAATGGCAAATAATTTATGGTTACAGTGAGACAGACTTTTAGAGCTTCTGCCACTGCAGGTGGCACTGTTAGCGTGCCACGAGATAGCAAGGAGAGGGCTTTTGGACTGCAAGTTGCCGGGAATCTGTCCCATCCTGTGCCTGTAGTCACAGTTCATGTATTAAGCCCAAAAAGATGCTGACAACAATGAAATGCAAAGGTCCTGATGGTTGCTTGTTTGGGATACATCACCTGGGAAAGGCAAAATTCCCTCCATGTCCCAGTACTTGCACTGAGTGAGTGAACCACTGTAGGCCAAGTGCTCCTATCACAAACATTACTGCTGATTGCTTTGAAGACATTTTTGTTTGAAATCCTGCACTGCCATTCAATTGCCTTTTAAATCCTGCATTTGAGCCCCTTGACTTTCCATGGCACATTGTTCTCCAGCTACTGAATCTCCGTACAGTGAGCTCACAAACATGTTTTGTTCTGTTATATAACTGCCCTGAACAGGTGTACAGTTCCTCTAAAGCTTCCTGGCACAATTCACTGCAGGTTACTGTTGAGTGTTACAAGCCTTGAGGATGAGAAATAAATTAATTAGAATTGTTTCATTGGAAAGGACCAAGAGTGATCACTGAGTCCAACTGCCTGACCAATTCACGACTAACTCCTTATTAAGGGCAGTATCCAAAAGCCTCTTGAACAGACAGGCATCAGACAGGCACTGCTAGGAAGCCTGTGCCAGTGTCTGACTACTTTCAGTGTAATTTTTCCTCATGTCTAGTCTGAAATGAATGAACATTCTTCAGTCAATTCTACCAGGCCCATTGAGACACTAATTAATAGCCATTTCAGAACAACACTACCTGGGGATATTGTCCTAGACAAATTACTTCACTGAAATGAAAAAAGATAGATCTCTCAGGGTCACTAGTACTTCCAGTACTCAAAGTGGTTTTCTGTGAACTAGCTCACATTTCTGCCAACACACCAATATTGTCTTGGCCAGGGTAACTTGTAAAATCTTTGCACAAGACCAGAACGTCAAAAGTTTTACTAGAATTGCTTTTGTGAGGTCAAATCAGAAAAGTGTGTGCCAGTTTCCAGCAGTTCAGAAGTGCTGGAGGTGTCTGGGGTGCTTGGCTCTATTCTATCATAACAGAAACCCAGTATCTGATCTTCCTAAAGGAACTGAGTCATGGTTTCAAAAAACCCATCCAAGCTTTATTGCACACACCTGCACTAAACACTCAGAGGTGTGTTCTGCATATATACCTTTGTCATCTTCTCAGCATCTTACTCAACACACACTTCTCAGAAATACCCACCTGGCACAAGCACACACGTTTGGAAACCAGACCCTGGTGAAGGATGGCATCACTCCAGGGAAGTCAACTTACAGCAGCTGAGAATCTGACCTTTATTTACCTGCTCAACTTAGGGCATCCTACAGCTCTGTGCAAAACCCTGAACAGCTGTCTACATCACTGGGCTCAAACCTGCAAGGAAAACTTATTTTTAACTTCACACCCATTGAGTGCATTGAGTCTTGCACTCTACTGTGCACAGAAGGGGAAGTGAAAGAGGGGACATTTTTTTTTTTTTAATTTTATTTTTTTTTAAGAGGTGAGATGTGATTTTTATTGTATGACTATTCACCTGCTTGCTGTGACCTTCTAAGTATATTTAAGAGGGAATCTGACACTGCAACCAAACATGAGGCTGGGGGAGAAGTCAGCTAACAGAAAACACATGTGCTCAAGCATTTTGCTTTGCCTTGCTAATATTGAAGAGATTTGTTTTGCTCAGTAAAGCACTTGCATTTCAGCTCATTCCTGCAGGGAAAAGCTAATCCTCAAGTTATGGCAATAGAGCCTGTTGATATGGGGGGGAAGGAGAGGGCCAGAGAACCAAGGGAAGGAGGAGTAAGATTCAGCATTTCAGCCTGACCTGATTCCAAGTTCACACGAGAAGAGGTGAAGCTGCAGCTGTCACACTGAAGGGAAATGCAGTCATTTATAAACCCTGGGAGATCTTCTGGGAAAAAGAAGCAGCAACAACAAAAAGCATTCTTTAAGACTGGAGTTAAGGGCAGGTCTTTCCCACTGCACATGACACAGCGCAGTCAGACCCAACTGCTGCACTCTGTATTGAAGCTCTGTGCAGATATGTTTCCTGTCCCTGCCGAGGCAGATGCCACCAACCTTTTCCACATACTCTTTCCAGTGTCCCAGACACCATCTGGTACAAGAAGTTCTATGACCAAGGCACGCAAATTCATCCCCTTGCAATGTCTGTGGCTTCAAAAAGATCTCATGGAAACAGCTGCTGTCTGAAGTGGCAGAATACTGAGGAAAAAAGCAATTCCAGCTTCTGTTTCCTTCTCTCCTCTGGTTCTGAACATCACTGTCACTAGACAGCCATCACTCATCCCTCTGCTATTCCCAGCCAAACTAGGAGTGATTGCTGTGACTACAGGAATTGGTACTGGGATCCCTGCAGATAATATCTCATCACATCACAGAGGCAAGGGGAGAAGCAAAGCATTCCAGAGGCTGTTACCAACCATAACAAACAGCATATCATTCAGAGAAGCATTTGATCAACATAGAGACAGAGAATTGTACACCAGACTGGTCTATGTCAGGAGGACAGAACAACTCAAATTGCAAGAGGGACTCATGGGGAAGGAAAAGCACAGCAGGATTCCCAGATTGAAGTGGGAATGAAGGCTTCAGCTGGTTTGTTCCTATTGAATAACCAAAGAGGGCCTTCTGATAATTTCTCAACCACATTTCATGAGGAAAAATAAAACTGGAAGAAAAATATAGTTCCTTTCTTGCATCAGCTCCTTGCATTCATGATTTCTGTGACCTGCCAGTAAAGGAAGAGGTGATGGGAGTACTCCTCCCTCTGCTAAGTGACCCAGCAGCATGTGCTTAGCCTGGCAGGGGAGCCCAGGGTTTCACCAAAAGGCATATTATATCCTGCTAATTGAACCAGCATCGTTTTAGCATCTCCCCGTGAGCCTGTCAGGTTTGTGCATGAGCAACCGAGAAGATCTTAATGGAGTTGAGAGGCTGAAAGAGTCAGCAGGACCAGGCAACAGCCAGGAAAATGGGCCACAGTGGGAGGGTATCAAATCCTTTTGGGTTAATAATACACCTTCCTGGATGCGAGGCAGAAGCCAAAGAATCTATGTTAGGTAATTACTGTTTGAGAGAAAAACTCAGTAAGGCTCTCCCCCAGCACACAAGGCTTTTACAGAAAGGAGGAGGAAAGAAAAAAATAAAATACAAAGAACCAACAGTGCAATTAACACATTTGCTGCAGCTTTCCATCACGTTCCTCTACCACACCACTCCAGCTGTCAGCATGTCTGAAATGAACCGCCCTGCGAAGGAGGCAGCTTACACGGAGAGGCAAAGGATAAGATTTCAGGAAAGGCTGAAGCCCACCGTTAAGGGATTCAGCCCAGATAAATTGCCTGTCAGCTACAGCTGAAGTACAGCGTTGGCTGCCCTTCTCTTGATGAGTAATGGCCAGACTTTACCAAGTACAAGGTACCTGACTTCCATGGAAACCAAAGTGCAGTTCTCCTGTGATGTGTAAAATCCAGTCCACTAGTGGAGGGGGGTGTGTATGATGAAAAAGAGATTCAAAGGAATAATGCTGATTTTGCTTCTACATGTACTCAGCTCTGCCAGGGCACAGGTTGAAATACAGCAACAATATCTAGGTTACTTACAGTTGGTAAAGTCCCACAGAATTGTGACCAAGTACGTGCACAGAGGGGTAAACCTCATTGCAGAGCACTAGGAATTGAGTCAGGCAAAAAATGGATAAAGTATTTTTCTCTATGGAGAAGCTGAACCCCAGAGAAGCTAAATGACTTGTTCAAGATGAAACAAGGGGTCAGTGGTAGATCTACCACTTATCTCCATATGTTATTTGAGTCTATTCGGTACTCTGACCATACCTTCTCCCCTATGGTAACTCATAAATATGTTTCGGGACATACCTCACAGTTTACCTGCATACATCTTCCATAGCCAAGCTCCATGGGGAATTTGCCTTCTGTGTTTAATGGCCAGGCTTTCTTGTGGAACTAACAGGTGCATCAGAAGTGAACAGAGAGCATATTATCTGTTTGCAAACAACATTATGAGACGCTATTCAGGATTCCTTCCCACATCACATTCAGCCACCATTCGGAGAGACAAACAACGATGTCACATCACAAAGACATAGGTAAATGCCGACAGAAGCCTGTTCACAAATGTCCCAGACGAGTCACATTTTCTCAAAACCATCTCAAAATACTAAACAGATCATACAACTAATCCCCAGACTCTGAGGGCTGAACCACCATCTAAACTTGTGTAGCTGCCAGGGGGCTTCTCACAGTCAGCAAACTCTCCCCCTTGGGTAGGAGCCTCAATAATGCTCATTATCCAGCCTTGCAGCCCCAGGATTTTTTTTCTGTTGGGATGGGCGCATCATCTGTCCCCAGAGGTCATTCACTCCAGTCAATACTTTACCTGTGGCAAGGACCAGGTCTGTCTTTTCTAACACTGATTTTCACAAGGTGGCCCTAAGACAAGAGTAACACAGAGCTGTGCTTAGAAAAACTAGATCCAACCACTTCCAGTCTCCCAGGCATTCAAACCTTGATTCAAGAAAAGCATTTCTCAATATTTTATTATTTTTTTCCCTGCCACAATTAGAAAGCTGCAATCATTTTTTCCCTGCCTTTAGCAACTCACTCCAACTTGTCCTTCCAAAGTAAGTTGCAGCACAAGTTGGCAATCCACGTTAACAGGAACAAAAGCATGCAGTGATCTGAGAGGGGTTCAGGCTCATAATTCCCTCTGCACACTGCTATAGAGGAAGAGTCTCCAGGTGGGTTACGTGAGACAGATGTTACCTACCTAAGGAGGAAAACAGGTATTTAAGATGCTTAAAGTAATGAGATGGCACCGACACGTTGGTCAAACAACGCCTGGGTAACCAAGGAGGGGTTTGTCACAGATGGAAGTCTCCTTTTGGAATTTCAGGAACAGCTGCATGAATAGAGTTCCTCAAACGCCTCCATCGGCACACAGAAGGAGTTATTTGCTTTCTGGCTTTTGAAGAGGAATGCAGTTGGTTTTGGCTCCTCTGTCCTGTCTGCTGGGTGAGGAACTGGTGAGAAGCAACACCCCTCCAGTCTGTGCAGCAGTGCCCCAGCAGCCAGGTGGGCAGCCCCATAGCTAAGTGACCCATGGAAAGCACTCCAGCCAGGCTGCCCCAAGGCAGATCTCAAAGATCATATAACACAGAGAGACCTGTGGAAGGTACCCTGGGGTAGCCAAGCTGTTCTCTATGCCTTTATACTCTCTACAAAACTGAAAGTAGTACTCTGCAAATACGAACACTCTCCTCTTCTTCATGGCATTGGTAGCCCAAGGATTTCTTCAGCAAATGAGATCCTTTTATGGGAAAGTCTAGACTTCCTAATGACCTTGGAAAAGCAGCCAAGTCCTCCTGCAGCAGCCAACACCACCTCTGGGCCTCTGCCTCTGTCCCACTGCCTGGGGAGCCCTTCTCCCACCTTCTGCAGCTGTCTCTGGCCCTCAGCATGGCAAACCATTTGCTTTATAGACCCCTCCCTGACCAGCGTGGCTAACTGACCCTTCTCCATCTCCACCACCAAACTTGCACCCTTGGAAATACCACCATTTGCTCTGCTGATCAGATACCTTCATGTTCTTTTTAAAAGGCTTAAACATAGACAATTAGTCCTGACCAGTTTTTATACCTCCTATTTAACCTATTCCTTCCCCCAGCCTGTCTGGCTTTCACTATTGCTTTCCTTTACACATAGGGCTCAGTCATCCCTTCCCACCACACCCTCCCAACATGCAGGCAATTTCTATTGCCATTTCCCAGAACACCACACAGAGCAGATGAGGTGTGGGGCTGGACCCCTTTACACATTTCAACATGACATTATCAGCATGTTTACCCCTCTGCACCGCATGATGCCCACATTTACAAATGGATCTCCCCAACATTGGGTTGTAGGTCTGCCAACCACCACACTGATCATCTCCAACCCCACACCTGCTGAATGCCTCACTCACTTCAAGCCAGAAATCCAATGTTTGACTTCAGCTATATTTAATAAAAGTGGTGCAACTTTCTATGGTTCCTCTAACACTGACACAGAGTACTCCCACATTATGTTTCCTAATGAAGGTCACCTGAAGCCCAAAACAATGCTAGAAAACATAGTGCTCTTTTTTATGAGGGGCTAACAAAAAGTAATAATAGTACTTGGAATATTTGTTGTTCACAGATAAGCTTGGACATCATGCTGAAGAAATTAAAGCAAACAGAGCCTGTCCATCAGCTGGAATGCTCAGTCTGATGCTTGATCTGCCTGTTACTTTACATGGGTCTTATATTAAATGTCAAATAGTGGTTGGCGCAAGACACTCACGGCTTCCCTTAGAGAAAATCTGACACCTTTGCTGTTTCCCATTGCTCTCTACTGCTTGGCTGGGTGCAGGGGAAGTACAGGCTGTCTCATAGCTCTCTTTTTTTCTCCTCTGCTTTTTTCCGCTACAAAAAAATAAAGCGCAAAAAAAAAAAATAAAAGGAATTTGTGGTGTTTATCCAAAGAGGGGCAACAGGCACTATCAGGCATGAGTTGGGGGCAACTTGACTGAAGACACTCAGCAATTATCTCTCATCTCTGTTCACTCCACCTCCAGTGTTCTTGTCTCTGGGCTTTTGCATCTTTTATCAAAACCCAGTTAGTTGCACTGAATTTACAGCACAAGGTTATCCTGCCACCTTGCAGTGCTGAGCTAGTGAGAGTCAGCTCTTTCTTCACCACCATCCTACTATGCTTTTCCTCTGCATCTCCAAGAGATGTCCCATGCACAGCACGCTAAAGTCTCTCTTGGAGCTGGTATTCCCTGCTGACACCAGGATGGGAGCAGGACTAACAGACAAATCTCCATGAACTGGGTTTTAAGATAGTGATCATGTTACCATAGCTAAACAACATGGCAACTGAGCCACAGCAACTCTGAGCACACACTGAGTCAACAGAATTGGAAATGGCATTCATCTCAGCCAAGACCACCCATGCTGCCTGCATCATGTGGATCTTCCTGCAGGTATGAGTCTGTGTCCATTTCTGTCCTCTGCTCCTCCTCTTCTCCAGGCTGAACCATCAATCTAAGTAAACTAATATTCCCTCTCTCCTATCAGAAATCAATGAGGAAAAGACAACATTTGACAGGACTACATATAAGCACATCCAGGGATGTATTTGGGGAGAAGCAGCTGCCTGCGCACATAACCTGTAGGGACACTAGATCAGACCCCATAAAAAGAGGTGTTTTACACCAGAAGTGTATTTTTCTTTCAGGTCTAAAGGCATCAGGGATGACGCAGTGTAGAAATAGTTAATTCCTGAAGGCCAAATCTACATATATGCTACTAAAAAGAAAAGAAAAAAATCACCAGTGGTTTAACAGGCATGGTGGTGATGGGTTAGTGGTTGGACTGGGTGATCGTAGTGGTCTTTTCCAAGCTTAATGATTCTTTGACTCCTTCACACCTTGAATCCTACTTTCATGCATACATCATTTCCACCCCATCACTCTCCACCCAGCCAGTGGTTCCCATCACCCTCAGTGAGCCTGTCCTGGGAAGCTCACATCAAGGTCTGAATGCTGCTGGAAGGTCTGTGAGAAGATGAGTCTTTCCCATGGACTTGCAGCTATCCCATGTCCACACCCAGCTGGAGCCCAGAGCTGCAGAGAGGAAAAACAGGAACCAATGTATTTATTGTTTTAACCCTTCACCTCTTGAGGAAAAAAGTAAGCCAAGTTGCCTGTGGTTTGAGGTGACATTTGGACAAAGGCTAAAGGAATGCGAGGGAGGAGATCAATGAGTGGAAAATGTGATTCTATGAAGATATGAAGGACCAGAAAAGGATATTCAGAGAGTAGCCCAATAAAATTGTACTTAATAACAATAAAACTACCACGCAGTGTTGTATTGATCTGGCCTCATATAGTGATAATGTAACTAGATATATCCTGAATTTGTCCCTGCTGTTGCAGAAGTATGAAAGATTGTTAGAGATGAAGAAGACACGGTGCTTCTCCTTGTCCAAAGAACTTCACATATCAAGACAAAGGATCCACGCAAGTTCAGGGACATTCAGAGGTTCAAAGGAAATGCAAATACAGAACATGTATCCACATGTCTTTTGGGCCAACTGCGTGCTGGGCTTGAGGTGGTGGCCACTTCATTATGCCTCTATGGGAGAAATCAGACTCATCAAGAGTGGGGTTAGAGACTGAGCCACAGTTATAGTACATAGAGGAGGGATACCCAACCTGCCCCTTCCCACTTTCCTAATTCAAGCTGTCTCTGAGCAGAAAGAAATAATCGCAAGGGTAAGCACTTTCCTCAAGAAATGATAGTGATATATTTGATGTTCTCCCCCTAAAATCTGTTACAAATTCAGTGCAGGAACAAGGACTTGCTGAACGATGCAATGACTTTTGTATTGAGCAAGGGGCAGTGCACAGACAGAAGGTTGTCACTGGAATGCAAGTGTGGGCAGAAGAAAGTTGGAGAAGGAAACGTTCTTTCTCCAGCTACCAACGTTATCTGATAGAAAAGAAAAACAGGAAAAAGGATGCCAGCTGTTTGGATAGCTGTTCTCAGTTTAATGTTTCTTCCAAGGTAAATATACTCTCCTAAAGGAACAAGATCATAATAGGGACTGTGAAAATTTGCCTCTCAAAGCACTGCAAAACTCAAAGCACTGAACCCTGTAGCCAGGAGAAAAAGGTAAAGAGAAAATGCTGCTTGAGGGCTACAATATAGAAAGACCTGACAGGAGCAGAGACATTGAACACAGCCAGGGAAGAGCCACTATAGGAAGATCCAACAACTATTACTGAGGTGATGTCTCAGTCAGCAGGAGAGAGGCCCAGAGAACAGCTTAGAGAGACAGACCCCCTCTACTTTGCCAAGCTCTTGCTCCTGACCATGTTTCAGTGCACTCCATGGGACAGTTGGCAACCCACAGATGGGCCAGATTGGTCAAAACCCACTGGCCTTGCCCATTGATCAAGGGTGCAGCTATGGGACCAAAGGCATTTATTGCTGTACAAGGTCAGCCCTCTGCAACAGCTGACAAGCTGAGAATCCACATTCTCTCCTGGCACCTATGGGCAGCAAAGGATTTAACAGGAAAATGTTAATCCTTTTTAATAAGATGACTTTCTTGTCCATACTTTACTAGTTTTAATGATCCTGCCTGCAAGGGTTGATTGATTTACTTGCCTCAAATTTATTATAATTAAGTTGTTAGTTCAAGAGGCCTGTCTTACTCACCGTCACTGGGACCGCAGCTCGTTATTATTAGACACTCACATGCCTTTCCCCATCATTTTGCATCTAGGAATTAATGAATGATTGGCAACGCCACTTCTCTCCTCTCTCCCCCTGCACACCGTCTCTGCAGTGGTTACTTTGGCAGGAAAGGGGCATGAGCAAATGGAACAGCAGGACAGAGCAGGGGTTCTGGGCAAAAGCAAAGGCTTTGTGCGTGACTCACCAACCTGCTTGGACTGCTACGAGCACTGAGCCCAAGGGCAGCCTTCCAGATCTGTGCTACCCGGTTCTGCTTGGGGGCAGAGAGCTGAGTGCATGGTGACGATGCACAGAGCCTGGGCAGATTGCTAAGTGCCAGAGAGTCATGCTTTTATTTACTCAATTAGTAAAACAGCTGTTCTCCGCTCTTCCCTCGTCCATAGAATAATGGGGCATTGTGCTTTTAGTGTGATAAAGGGAATGCATTTGCACTATTACATCATGGTGTAACGCAGCCAGGGATGAGGAGTCATCTCAAGAAGAGCCAGCAACCACTGAGGTTATGTCTATAAGGTGCAGTCCTGGAGAAGATGGTGGACAGATCACTCATCTTTTGAGAGTTCCATCAGAGTGAAAGACAATGTATTCAGGTCTATGACATCCAGATTATAAAATCCCTTGGGCATGGACTGTATTTTCTAGTCTGTGAGCTGTTCCTACCCTACTGTAATCTTCATCTATGATTAGATTTCTTGGACATTACAGTAACCAATGAACAAGATTTTATTGTTACAACCTTATTGGCACAGATATAAGAGATGTTTAACAAGTGCTTAATGTGACTACATATTTATTTCCTTTTTAGCTTCCTTCATCCTTTGGAGATAAGGATGAAGTAGAGTATCTGATCTGAGCTCAGAAACAGATCAAAATAGAGCATCTCCACACACACATTTCAATCCCTTGATTAGTTATTCCATAAAGTCTCACTAACATAAAAATCAACATAAAAGACCTATACATTAAGAGTATAAAGGCTTTCTTCAAGGACATTTGCCCATCTACAAACCTGACCAGAAGCAAGCTAGCTCCAAAACAGAAGCTAATACTGGACTACATACTGTCCTTTACAAGGTAATAAACTCTGCTCAAATGTGACTACATGGCATTTGGTCAGTCAGTTCGGAGCATGGGTCAAGCAGGCCCATGGGGGGAAATTGGTTGGATAAAACCTTTGAGAACACTTTGAAAGTGGATTAAGCGAAGCCACAAAAGTTCATCCTACAGTAGTCTGTGGGGGAAGAAAAAGCAAGAATATTTGAAGTATATACTGTCACCGTGATGGGTCCAGACTGTACTGTACTATAAAATAGCTGAAGGAGTAAGCTCTGGGGAACTTCCTACAGAGGTGGGAAGTTCAAGAAAATTAGTGCAGACGGAAGTCCCTGATCTCCCAGACTCTGCAGTTTTTTTGTTTGGACATCCTCCTGCAAATGAAGGTCTTGACTGTCCTTCTCTCTTACAGTCCAGCCACGGGACTACAAAATCATTTTTCTGATACTCACCAAAGTAACGTTCTAATGAGACACTGTTGGCCCTAATTAAGTCTGCAGACGTGTTTATGCACCCTTCATGAAGAGATGGGAATGAGTCATGACAGGTGATAGGATGATTCAGCCATCCATCCGCTTGCTTTCCATGAACTGTATCGCTTCTGACTGCAATAAATCGCCCATAGAAAATAACAGGCTGTTAAATTCCAGGTCATCTCTCAAAGTCAGGGACCCCTATTTTTAAGACGATATTTTCAATAAGCAGTTTAAACATGTTTTAAGATTGGAACAAGTTCTCTTGCACATTTAAACACAATGTAGAAAATCAAAGTGCTATTTAATTAATGAGATTTTAGCTTTATGGACTCAGTCAGTCCAGATCAGAGCAGCTTAAAAAAAAAAAATACAGAGACTCACAGGAAAACATTGCCAGATAACATGGACAGGCAAAAATCATAATCAGACTTAACTTTCACATGTGTTAATGGTTGAGAAAGTTATAATCATGAGCTCATTTCTGCACTTTATGAGATGTATTTACTTGTTAATGACTATGACAAGTACAGGAATAAATCTGGAAATGAAAACGTTTCTTCTGTGAGGTAGTGAGGTACTTTTAGGCTGACAATGTGCTAAGGACAAAAAAGTCATCAGCAAAAAAGAAGAAACTTCTTACAGTCAATTATATGATGAGTATTCGGGATTTCAGTGGTTTCAATTAACAAGTTTTTGGGGTCAAGAGGAGATTCTGTGGGTATACTATAAAAATAAAATACTGATGAGCAATCAAAATTCCCCTGATGGTGATAGAGACAGAGAAGGACCAAGTCTGGGAGGGTGCATCCCATCTCAGCGCCAAGGAGGGCACACACATTAGCGAGGGAGCAGGAAAACCTCCTTGATGTTCACAAACAGAAAAAGAAACCCTGAAAGCAATTCCAAGAAAATGGTAAGGAGTGCCAGCTCCAAATCATCTTACTTCACACCTAATGTATATTTTACATGTTCGTTATAGTGACGCACCATGACTTTGCTGTGATAGTGCACAGACGTTGCTCAGCTCCCCATCCCTCTCTCCTGCCAGAAGCCAAACACTGCCACCACACTCCTTTTAACATCACATTCTCCTGAGAAATGAGCAGGAAAGATCACACTTCATCTCTGTGCCTTCAATTGACTTCAGCAAGGTCCTCTTACCGAGCACAGAGTTTGACCTAGGATGTCTCTGAGCAATTCTTCTCAAAGGCCCTTAGAAATGTTCCAGCTTATCTCAGCACGGGGCTCAAGCCTTTGCAGTCTTCTCTTTGGTGAGAATTTCCAACTTCAGTGGTGCCTTTCACCTGGAGACAGTACCCATACTTCCCCACCCATTGTTATCATCATTAGCTTTAGCTCTGTTTCAGCAGCAGCAGAAATTTTCTGTTCACTGGAAGCAGGGGCAAACATTATCTGCAGCAAGCCTTTATTTCTATTCTGTAGCACGAGTCTTGCTTCAAGCCTAAGCCAACCTCACTTATAAGGTATTTTCAAAGCACACTTGAAATCCCTTTAATCTACCCTGTTCAGAAATGAAGTCTGTGCTGTTTTTCTCTGTCTGAAAAGCAGTGTCACCAGGAGAGTTTGCATCACTCTCCCACAGCACATGTTACTGAATTATGCTTTCAGAAAGTTGCTGTATTGATCTCTTCACCGATAAAAGAAGGCATGCTTAAAGATATTTTTTGCTGCTGACATGACTGCACAATAAGCAGGTTAGGATAAAAAAACATGTGCCTCCTCACTAGCAGACAAAGGGAATCCCTTGACTACTCCCACAATGGAGAAAAGCAGATACTAATGCAAAAACAATGCATTAATAACATTTAATTAAATATGCAGCGACTTTCCTAGTACGGTGGACATGTGACATTGATAATATAGACTCTCTGTTCTGGTTAAATGAGAATTAAATTAGGCTAAACGAGCAACTTTGCTGTCTCTGGCAGATCCAATGGAGGGAAATAAGTACCTACCTCTAAAAATGATCTTTGAGACCTAGATAAAATGTTTATGCGTCTGTATTACATGCATGTATGTATACTGACGGCATGCTATACTGATGAAAATGAAGGGTTAAACTAATGAAGAAAATAAGCGTAGAACCATAGAATATTTCAGATTGGAAGAGACCAACTCCTGGCACTGACAGGATCACTCAAGCATGAGGAGATTTGGAGAATGAAATCAAACCCAGGAAGATCTTTGACAGAATGTTATCTCCCTTGTGCAAAATAGAGTTTGTATCAACTGCTTGGTCAGGTGTCTAAATCAGCATACGTCTTCAATCAGCATACTTATTCATATCTAAGTCATATCCAAACTGAAGATGTTTCCTCTGCCCACTGAGACATTTTTACTTCTCACCTTTCCTCTCTGACATCCACACCCATGGCACCAACTCAGAGCTACAAGACAACCCAACAGGCTGGCTGTCGAGATTTCCTTACCAATCACCTACCTTGGAGGCATAGCTACAACATAGCCTTCCTCCACACATGCCCCAAAAGAACGCCAAGTGCTCCAGTGGCAAATTCATTCCCCTTGGAACTACCTTTCTCTGAAAACCTCATATTCCAACATCATCTTCAGCAGAAGAGTAAAACGCTACTGTTCCAATTTGGGCAGCAATCTGTGGCCATTGTACACTGATGTAGGTGATTATAGAGTGAGTGAAAATGACAGACCAAGAACACAACTTTAATAGGTAAACAAATGAAGATATAGATGAGCCTTCCTCCAGAACCTGCAAGACTTTGTGTTTACGCATGTTGGATTTGATTACTACCACATTAAGGAAGGGAAGCCACGCTGCAAAACCAGCAAGGTACTTTAGTGAAGAAAACGGCCTTCAAAAGAAGCAGAGGGAGGAAAACCATCATGTAAATAAACCTAGTGGGAAAAGAAAAAAGCCAACCCAGTTTTAACTCTGATCAAAACCCTCGGTCTCCCTGATTTTCCATTCTAGATTGCAGTTTTCAGGCATTTTTTTTCCCTTCTTCACATACATTCCGAGATGCTTTAAGATAAATGGCAAGACTTCTATCAAGCTTTCTTCTGCTCCCCCTCATCTCCCTGCCTGCTCAACCCTCCCACTTCCACCCTGCCAGCATCACCCTGGGAAAGGAGCTCTGATATCAGGCTGAGAGAAAGTCAATAGCTGACAGCAAGGAAATAATCTGAGCCATTGATCGTCACTTCAGGCTTCAGATTCAATACAAACCAAAGGGAAGATGCATGCTTATACACACACAAAAGAGAGTGAATATATTAACTCCTGATGTGCTACAAAGAGTAGGAATTGCTAATGTGGTTAATAGGCACACACACACACACACACACACACACACAAAAAAAAAGACACTGAAAAAGATGCACCCAGGGAGTGAATAACTCACAAATTAAGTCACTGAAAATGTATTTTAAAAGGAAGAATCAGAGAACAAGATAGCCATCTATAAGGATGAGATTTTCAAAGGCATTTAGGCTCCTAATTTCTGTTTAGCTGTCTAAATTCCCAAGGTCTTTTATAGGATATAAGAATGAAGTGACTAAATACTCAGAGCTAGCTTACTTCATGCCTCTACCTAAGAGCACTCATTTCTGATTGGAGGGGTTAACAGTTCATTCTATATAAATATCATTCTCTATCAGATATTCATATGGAACTTCAAGAGGCTACCAGAAGGTGAACGAATTCACCGAGACTATTGACCACATGAAGAATTCTTCATAATTAATTCATTGAGCACCCTGAAAATAAAGAGCCTCAAAGATATATTATGGTCAGGTACTACCTTCCAACACTGAAGATCAGTAGGGTAGGGTTTATTTTGTGTGTTGGTGGTTTAGGGTTCTTTTCTAAAAGTTTAAGCCCCAGCATTGATGAGGTAACATCACAGATGAAGTCATTCACAGAACAGCAAGAAAATACACGATTACCAAAGTGATACAAAGCATCCTGAAATCACATCCATCATTGTAATATACACTGCCCACTTATCAAGCACTAATTGGCCAATAAACCAACAAACAGAGCGCATGTTCTACCCATTCTTTAAATGCTTCTACATACAAGATGTCAGTCCAAACACAGGAGGGGATAAGTTCAGCATCAGCTTTAATTTATAATTACTTATATTTAATACAATAAATATTGTGTTTTAACTAGCACACAGAATGGATAATGATTCTTCTTATTGATGATGAATACTAATGGATTAATTTATAGAATATACCATGAAGACTCTCCTTAAGTCAAATCTTTTATTAACTTGGACTGTGACTGCAAAGCTCACTGTAAACTAACCAGTGAGGAGCATCTCTGGAAAAAGCCAAGGGATTTAACTAAACTGTTCTGATGTACTTCAAGTCTTTGACAGAGAAAAAAGTCTTTCCTGTGAGACTCTCTAATTCTTTCTGCTTCAGACAACAGCAAAAACTCTTTGAATAAGTATATTCTAGTTATGCAATAATATTTACATAAGTAATCATCTGCATTCTGACTGAAATCAATGGGAACTGCATATCAGGTAAATATTTTGCTCATGAAAGGGAAACTGCTGGTGGTGCTCAAGGCATTGTCCACAGCAAGCCAGGTGAGATCCTTCAGCTAGAGGATGCAAACTCCTCCCAAGTCAAGGGAAGATTTCATGTTTGCTCAGCATTGAGTCTAAGCCACTGCAGGTCCATTCCTGGAGAGGAAGCCTCCAGTGTTCAGGATCAAGACCACCACTGAGCTTTTCAATCTGCTATATATGTGTCACTCTTGCCCCTCTAAGCCCCATTTGTTGCCCTCCAGGACAGCCTCCAGTACATTCCCAAATAAACCTGCATGCAGGCCTAACTGTCTCTATGTTGGAACAGACGTTCAATTAAATCCCACTTTCCAAAATGATCTGTGCACGTGTCTGTGTAACTGCCTCACCTGTGCTACAAATAACACCTGAAACTAAAAAAGATCATGAGTGATATTCTTGGCAGTGTTAATCACACTGCTTTATTGACCTCAACTTGTATTATACTGATCTACACCATCTGGTCCCAAATCTAATTTGCTTCTCGCTGTCTACTACTTGCCAGCGGTTTACTTTCAATATTTTTCTGAGCTGGTGGAATGAGAAAAGGCTGCTCTGCTTCATTTTTAATTTGTAGCCCATCCGCCTCCTGTCAGCTCCACTTCTGCGAGCACTGCCTAGCATAAAGTTGTCGTATTTCTGATGCAATCAAGACTTATTTCCCTCAGTTAAAAGAAACAACATTTAAAAGAAGTAACTCTATGTTTCACAGATCAGACCAGCATATTATGTCCAAGAGAAAAGGATTAGGTCCAAAAGGTGCAGTGTAAGCCATCATTTCCATCCTCTCAATCTTGGCAGCCATAGGTCGCATTTTATTTTGACCCAGGGTGCTGGTTCCTGTGTGCAAGACAGATATTACCTGATGTGACTCCTGATGCCACTAACGTTATCTGTCTGTTGAATCTGATGGGACAGTTTGAGTATCCAGGCATCATAGAGTCACTGCATGTCGCATAAATCCATCCCTGAAGTGGTCTCTGGCCTCAGTAGTCCATGCACAGTTCCCTTTCAGGTTGCCTGGGCATTTCTCAGAGTTGTTTCCAGTCTGAGTCCAGTATTAGTGACCAGAGACCAAAATCAATGCCTGAGTTGATTTGTCAGCCTGGCTGAAATTCTATCCCTTTTTTGTTGGATAAAGCAGTTTGGGAAATGGTTCATTGGATGTAAAGAACTTTAATACCTCTCAAATACTGCAATTAGGCCCTCTTATGCATACCTGAAGAGACTAGAGGCCAGCCTAACAGGTATTGAAAGAATGGATTTGTTATGCATTTCAATAAAGAAATGGCTACTATTCTAGACTCAGCATTTCTAAGATCTATTTATAGAAAGAAAAAAAGAAAAAAACCTGTTTTTCAAGGTTGACTCAACCTCCTTCTTCTGAATCCCCATCTTCTTTTGGCTACAGTTTTGTGAATTGACATGGTTATTATCCTCAGTGCATTCCAACTCCCCTTATGTAGGACATTATTAGCACCTCTGTTCGCTGAGTTCTTCCTGTCAAAGTGAGCTCATAATTTAAGAGTGTAAGAAAACTGGATCATCCTGGTTTAAACAAGTTAAGGAACAAGCACAAGAGCAACCCCACAAGGTGCTCTGTGCAAATAGCTGAGGCAGCAACCTCTTCAGCTTGGACTCCTACTGAAGATACAAATATCATCTTTTCTTTCACACAAGTTTTCGGGAATAAGAACAAAAAATGATAATCTCCTACAGTGGTAGGAGCTAATCAGAAGGATCAGAAAAAGGACTTTAGTTTCAACTGAATTTATTCAAGTGCCAGTTAAACTCCTAATCTTTGGACCATTCACTTACAGTATGACTCAAACTCTGACCCCATTACACAGTTCCCTCAGGGAACTTGGACAACTTTTCAGAACTATGCATTGCTTTTAGCCTCTAAGTTTAGAGATCAAAATGAAGCCCTTCCAAGATTGCATGGTATATGCTGTTGCGATTTGAGGTAAAATCTTAAGCTTTGTGGAGAAAAGTGCATCAAAAGATATGACAAATGGAAAGGAAAGCATTTGCAAGGAAATCAGAAACAACAAGTGGCAGTGAGGTGAAACTACCCTGTCAGCTTCTATTGGCCACGCTGAACAAATATATAGCAATCTTTGCATAATGCAAATCTAATATTAAAACTTGTCTCTTCCAAACAATTAGCAGCCTGCTTAATTCTGTCCTCCATTTAGCAGGCTACTCAAACATCTGAGCAATCCCATTAGCCTCCCCAAGAGCACAAAGATCATTTTTTGGTGAACTGTGTTGCTAGACCTTGTTGCAAAAGAACGGTTTGCAAATAAGAAAAAGCTTGCTGGTTATCTATCCATCTTCCCAAGCTCTCAGCCTCACAAATATATGGGAACCCACATCTCTGTACTTGACAATTACCCTTCTAGTCAAGAAGAACAGATGCCCCTGTTTGTGTGGGGAAGGAAAGAAAAAGAGCATGAATGAAGAATGTGTGGTTGAAAAGGTCTCAGCTACTCACGGGGTTTCTCAAAGAGCAAGGATGATCTACAGTCTTTACATCCATCTCCTAGAGGAAAGATTTCTTTCTGAGATTAAAAGCTTCAACACGCACTTGCTCAATGTGAACAGCGAGTTTCTCCTGTGCCTAGAATTGATAGGATGCCATATGCTATAAAAGGTTAACACCAGTGCTATTGTAATCCTTGGCCACAACTTTCATTTTCTTAATTTGCTGACACAGAGTAACGTAGGACTGTGCTGTATGAGTGAATACTAAGCAATGCAAGTTACAAATTTTCTCTGAACGTCAAAGATGACCTTTGAAACTTTCAATAAAAGCATGATTTAAAGAGGGGGAAAAGATTTTAACATAGGATTTCAGAAACAGAACCAAACTCATTCCTTTGACTTGGTGTCTGCTCATGTTTGATGTCAGCTGTATAATTATACAACACAGCTTGAGAGAAATAAGTATTTTGTTCTGTTTTAAAAGCAGGTCACATAAATGGCTTATCAACTGGAAAGCAGTTGACAGTGTCACGGGTAGGCACAACCACAGTGCTGCATTAGTGGCCTGAGCATCTACAGGTTTTACTGTTTTACATTACTCTGAGATCACGAAGGGAACTGAGGGCTGTTTTCACTGACATCTGTTCTAGGATGGCTTTCATTGCTAGGGGCTTTTGTTCACGTGACAATCTGGACTGTATTTTCAAGAACTGCCAGCACAAACGGGAAGTGCTCCCTCCAGTCCCAGGGTGAGCAAATGGCTGTAAGGTTCTCAGTCTCAAAACAGAGCAAGCAGGTTGACAGCTGTTATCCCCATCCCTTCTTTTGAGACAGGAAGGGTTGAATTTAATCCAGTTTTACTGGAAGAAATTGGATCTCCAATGGGAACCAAAGTAGAAAGGCAAAAAACTTTGGACATCAAACAAGCAGTCATAGAAAGGACTGTATTGCTTATCCCAGTGCACCAGTTGATATTTGCTTTCAATCACCTGTGCAGGGAGGACCCAACTATACAAGAAGTATCTACAGTGGCAAAGTCTACTCTCCTGGCTGCTCAAATCTGAGCACTTTTCAATCAAGCATCCCTCTCAGATCAGTAGTAATAACATTCATCTCTTCTTGTGCTCAGAGATATTTACTCCCAAATCCTACCTGCTGAAATAACAATAGAGGAAACACATCTGAGATGCCCACAGACACAGTTAATACCCAAATATTGAGTATATTAAACCTTCTGTACATCTCCGCATTTTGGGACCTTCCCCAGCACCTCAGGAAGCACAAAAACATGACAGGCCAAGGTCCAGCACAAAATCCCCACACTCACATGGTAAGCTGCACACAGACAGCACTCCCAGGTACTCCCAGCCCCACAGTGACATACAGCAAGAGATGCAGCCATAATAATATAACGTACCACAACTCATCGTAGCAAGACCAGATTTCTATGGTCCAATGGTAGTTAATTTTTTAAAGGTCAAATTATATGTTTATTTTAACTGGTGCCCTGCCCAATACAAAGGCACAGTTATATTAATAGCTTAGAAATTAAACACCGAGCTCATTCTAGGAAACTATACATAGTTTCGCTCTGTTTCACCCAAAGAGTGACATTTCATCCCAGAAACAGCCAGGGCAGCGTCCCAGCCCAGAACATCTGGTTGGCAGCACAATGGAGCACAGCACCTGCAAACACGCTCAGTGTTTGCTTTGCAACTATTTGTCCCCCATCCATGTAAAAATATGTTTTTAGGCTGTTAAAGTTCATTCCCTGACAGAAGAGTCTGGTGTGATAATGTAGCCTGTTTGTCTTGGAAAGTTCTCATTTCTGGGTCATGCGTGCTTACACCAAGATTTCTGGAAGGTAAAAGCAGGAAGAACCTCCTCTTCCCCCTTTTTCCTTTTTCTTCCCCTCGTCTTTACAGCTTCTTAGACTTTCTGCTGAGACTCTAATGGGATCAGACTGAGCCAAACAGCACAGAAAAGAAAAAAAAGAAAAAAAAAGCAGAGACAGATTGCAGCAAGGTCTGTGGTTTAAAATCTATCATCCAGGGGCTAAGGAAGTACAAACAAACTAATAAAAGCAGAAAATTATGAAATCCTGGTCTAAACGCCAAGAAAAATTTCTTAATTTAGGGCTCTCCTAATGGCTGAAACCACCACCAAGTTGGCTCTCAGGGACAAGCTCTCCTCCTGCCAGATCCTTCCTTTGGAAGAGAGAAATTTCAGGATCCCAGCCAGCCCAAGGTGTTAGTGGGGGAAGGAGGTTTCAGGAGGAATAAGGCGAAAGAAAAAGTCTTATAAAAAGTGCTGCCAAAAGGGAGGTGCAGGATTATAGCTGAAAGTTCAAGATATATTGGGTAGGCTTCAGCCTCCGCTAGCCAAGAGCTCCACCAGCACATACAGCCTGCAAAAATACAACAGCCCATGAAAAAAAAAATTGCCCAGAGGCTTGGAAAGAACTTCCAGAGGCACAGACCTGGCTATAGAGCTGGGCTGGAAAATGGGACAGAGAGGGTGTGACATTAAGGGAATGGACTGGAGAGCCTCTGTACCTGCACCACTGCTGGCACCTCCCAGCCTCATCTCTTCATGATCACAGCAAGGAAAAGTGAAGACAAACAGCTCCTCCTTGGTGTTTAAGAGGTCATTTATCCTATCCTGCTCCTTCAGTTAACCTTTAGGAGTTGCTGACACTTGGTACCACTAACCACTTAAGCCAGTAGTAGCACAATTAGATTTTGCTATCAAGAATGCTTACAGGAATAAAACAGCTCAGGATTCTCCTCACTGCTAAGCCTCTCCCTTGTGGCCTTCAAGTTAGTTGACTCCTCCATATTGTAATGTCAACTCAGCCGTTGATATGGTAGAGAAATTGGAATCTCACTGGAAATCCAATGCTGTACGTTAGGTGAGATTTTTCTTAATAAGCAATTACTCATCTCCAGGACAGCAATTTTAGGGTACATGTGTCAGCTTCCTAGCAAAACATGTCTGGCATCACCTCTGATCAAGAAGAAAGCAGCTTCTAAGACAGAGCTATTGAACAAGAGCTCAGAATGATGTCCCAGTGAGAACAAGAAGGGCTGACCTCCCCCTCCTCACACACGGTGAGCCTGGACAGCCCTCTGGGAAGGCCAAACTGCTGAGGATGCCTGGAGCAAAAGGACTGTATGGAGACAGGGACTTGCACAGATGACTTTTAGTGCAGGAAAGAACATTCACTAAAACACAGTGCGTAGTAACAAAGCTTCAGGAACACACAATTTCCCTTCTGACAGCGCATCATAAAGTCATTCTCCCCATCGGTGTATGATTTCTTCTGCCATTTTAGAGTACCAGAAGGACATTTCCTCCCATAGCATTCACTCCTTGCAACCTGCTACCATCCCAGTCACATATCCCATCTTTACATCCTCAAAAATTTGTTCAAAACAAATCTCAGTACTCACAATTAAGGAAATCTAAAGGACCGACCACTTTGGACATACCAAAGTGAAGTGACTTGCACACTAGAGGGAAATTGAAAGATTCCATTCATCACCTTCAGAAGAAGATATGTTCACACAGATCGGATTCCATTCTGACTTTCACATTCTGTATTTCTTTTGGCCTATTGACATCTTTAACAAGAGCTGAGGATTACTGTTGGCATTTTCCCTTTGTACAAATAGTTTGGAAGCCAAAGGTTTTATCAAGCAGAAGAAGTACTACATGAGAAATCAAACCTTAGCAAAAGCTACTTGCACCTTTAAATTGTTCTAGTCCAAAAGCTATGTAACCAGTTGGCCAAAGTTAACTGTGGCTCTGAAACTGCACATGACTTTCCCCTTTTCTCTCATTTCCACTAGGTCCCATTTCCATCGTCTCCCTGACCCTACACGGAGCCTGCAGACACATCTGAGTGACGTTTCCCCATGTATAAATAGACATCAGCCAGTATGGAGGGTGGCTAGAGCTGCTCACACCTAGCTGTAACTCAGAGAACCCATCCCATCATTCCAGTCTATAGCACAGCATCATCTCTGCTTTGTGACTCAAGTGCAAGCTCTTCAATGTGTATGGAAGATGAAAGATTCCCAAGTGAATGCTTATTTGGTCTGCCAAGTGTCACTTGAAATTAGATTCATGCTACAATTTGCAAAGACTACACATCTCACAAACCTACCTTATGAACTTCTCTGAATAACTAGATGAAACGAGGCACGGTCAGAGTCAAGTGCCAAATGAGTTGCGACATGCTTTTTCTATTAAAATAACAGTAATTGAGATATGTTCAGCTCCACTGAAATATTCTGGGTTAGCAGCCTTCAGAAGGGTAACAGGAGTTCTGCCAACTTCCTACCTTCTTTCTAACAAGCTTCAAGTCTGTCCTAATGAATTCCATTATCAAAAAGAACTAGAAGATCCACTTGACACGCAGTCCTTGGACACCCCGCAGACTACTGGCCACATTAAAAGCGTCCATTAAAGAGGGCAAGGACAGGAGAATTGCCTTTTTAGTCTCCTTTGTAACCTCTCTTTGTCTTCCCTTTCATCTCCTATTCTTCCCAGGCCATTCACCCCAGCTCCTTCCTGAGCAGTTCTGCTGTTTGTCAAGCACAGGCAATTAAAGTGTAGCACTCTGTTGTCTGACTCTAGTGAGCGTGGTTTGGAGGCCTTATACGAAAGGTAAGTTTATGGTGTGCACAATACAGTCATCTTTCATAGCAAGACAGACCTAATTGAATAACATAAATCAGGTATCATTAATTATACCGACAGATTTCCCCAGCCGACTTGCTGAAAAATAGATGAAGAGGAGAAAATAGTGATACCTATAAGAGAAATGAGTTAATGTATATTTCCTTCTTGTAACATCAGAACTTCTCACAGAACGGGCTTTGACCCGTAAATGAACCATCCTTAACTTCCCAGGAGCAGAAAACCTAGTTAAGGGTCTCTCACTGCCTTTTCCCTGCATCGTGAGAAAGCCAAGGAGTGCTGCTCACCCCAGGGCTTTACACAGTACAGTACAGATACAGAACAAACGGGCCTTTCCTGCTGCACATTTGTGATCCAAGCAGATCGCAGTAAAATAAGGCCATCCACTCAAGGGAAAAAAAATCAACAGCTAAGTGGATAAAGAAAGATAGACTTACATACAGCTCCCAGAGCTGTGCTAAACATTTAGGTGGGTGTCTACAGTGTTACAGCATAATAAAAGAACATATTTTAGGACAGTGTAAATGAATACATCTCTTCAGTGCAGTACTATTGTCTACAGATAACACAGCCAGGAGATGAGGTGGAACAAGAAGACCAGAGCCTTCAGCGTTCACTTTGATTTGCTCTAACATCAGAATTTATTTCTCCTGCTGTGCTGGGCTCCTAGCACTTGGGCACTGCTTGGACACACAGTGTTTTGAGGTCTTAGCAGATCCCAGAGCAAAGGCAATGGTCTTGGTAGGCTATAACAGAGAGGGCAGATGGGAAGGAATTAACAGCCAGCAGGCATGGTGTTAGGGAATTTGTTAGAAAGGTTTATTTAGGAGAGGAGAGAGGGCTGGTGAATCACATATATGATTATTTCAATACGTGACAATAGGGGCTAAGGATGGAAGATGAAAAACAAATCTCTTATGTGTTACAGGTGCACTTGGTATTTCCTGATTCATTCCATTTATTCCTTAGGCCCATGTTTCCCAAGTGACCACGAAGGCACACTGTGGGCTGCCTTCATGTTGATCTGCCCAAACTGACACACTCAGAGGTAGCTCAAGTCCTGCACAGCCACCGAGGCATTTCTCTTTAGTCAGGAAAGGAATAATGTGCCCATCCCTGGCCTACTCATCCTTCTCTCCTGATTTTCCCACCTCCAGCTGGGCCTGGAAAATGCTGTGACGGTGCACAAATCGCTGGGACGATTATTTCACTTCATGGAAAGAAATATGTGCACAAAATGAGCAGAAATCACCCTACAGAGACATAAGGGTGGGAGCAGGTGCATTCAATTTTTTCTGTGATGGGCAAGAAAGTAATGTTAATTCCTCCTGTGTTCTCCATTAATACAAAGCATTTATCTTTAAGTGTAATAACAAATATCAATTCCACTGGCTGTGGAAACATCAGAGTGACACTTGGATGGAAATAATATCCTCTTCCCTACACTTGCAAGTGTGCCAAATTTAAAACTAATGATAATAGACCCTAAAAGGACAATTTTCTGATTCCCATCTGCACAAAGAGTAAAGCGCTGAACAGGAAATTCACATTTCTCTATTTTACAACAGCACAGGAAAAAGATAAAATAGGCCAAGCAGTGAAACACTGTCCAAGCTATTTGTCTGAACTGGAGGGAATGCTGATATTTGTGCTGATCCTTCAGATCTGAGCTTTTTAGCCCACTCATATCACAGCCTTCCCAAACCATCTGCCTTGTTCCCTCCTGCTAAAAGGGCAGTTGCTAATCTATTTATGCAGGGCTGACAATGAAGGCAACCAGATCACACTCAGAGAGAAAACAGCAACAGGCTTCTGAGCTCAAAGCCCCCAATATGGCAAGCTGGATGCTGTTGGAAGGCATCTGCAGCATTGGCAGTATTTACAGAGCTGCTGAGTGTTGATGGCTGGCTTCCTCCTGAAAGCAAGCCAAGCATCATGGGCATCTGCTATTAATGAGTGAGCAGAGGATCCTAATGGGGCTCTTCTCAGGCTGAACAGTACACACAGTTACTCTCACTGCAGCCTCAGAGTTGTTACTCGATGCTGAAAGGCCCCACTGAGCTGACAGTTCTCACAAAGGGGGAAGGAGGAGAGCATGAGGCTCTATGGCCTGTGCACTTACTTATTAGGAAGGGTCCTACTCCTGTTTGTAAGGTCAGGATGGTACTACAAGTTTCAAAGAGTTGCAAGAAAACCACCATAACCTGCAAGCTTCGTACAAAACACCTTTGGTTGCAACTGTCTTGAAGCTCCTGCATGACACGGCCACGTACAGTACATTTACTCCTGCACCATGGTATCTTAGCATAAAGGAATGAAACCCTCAACAGATGAGAAAAATACAGTAATTGGAACTTCTGCAAGCAACTAAACCACAGCAGGCACCTTGAAAGCCCAAAGAGACTTCCATGGATGGGAACATGAAAAGTCATTTCTACCCAAGCAGTCACAAGTGTTATTGGCACAGAGCTGATGTCACTGACACCAGCCAAAGCCATTTCAAATAGAAACTACTATGCATTGTGCAGCAGAGATAGGAAGAGTAACAGACCATTCCCTCCAACTATCTTTGCGGACAGTAGAACAAGGTTAGCCAGTTGTATAAATATTTGCTTCTGTGGATGTTTTTCTCCTTAAAGGCTCCCATTTCACAAAAGCTGGGCTTGTGTAACTCAGTAGTGCAAACACACAGGGCTCAAGCAGTCATTGCACCAAAGCAGAGAAGCTGTGTGCAAGCCAGCTGTGCAGCCAACTCCCACCCTGCAAACCCACATTTGCACACCTCTTGCCCTTGGCACAAAGGTGGAGCCTAAGAAAGCAGACTGTAACATTTCAAACTCCTTTCACAAAACTGGGAAAATAAGCAAGTTTAGGAAGAAAAAAAAAAGTCGTGAACATGATTGTTTTTACAGGTGTGAAGAAAACACAGAAGAAACCCCTTAGTGATGAATCAACCCCAGGCTGATAGAGAGGGAAGCAAAAGGAAGCTAACTGCAGTGATGAAAACTTTCCTGCAACTCCAGGAAAGGGCTTCAAATCTCTGAAGAAGAAGTTCTCCCCCACTTTCTCAGACTGCTCAGGTAGTTCTGTTAAATGCTGTTTTAATGCTTTCAGGCACAGCCTCAGCCAGAATTTGACAAAACAGGTGCTATTTGAGGAATTAGGAAAAACAGAGCACTGGCTGAGGCTGTCAGAGAACATAAGGACAGAACAAGAAGTGAACAGAACAGCCCAATTCCTACCCCCTGGAAGTTAGTTTCGGAATAACTACATTTGGATCATTAGTAGTAGATATTTAAACACAGACTAAAGGACACTAGAATATCCCTAACACACTTAATCCAGCCAGTGATGATGTCCCCATTTCTGGAGACTCCCAGTGTCAGGCTGGATGGGACTCTGAGCACCTGATCTGCTGTAGGTGTCTGTTCAGTGCAGAGGAGTTAGACTACATGGCTTTTAGTGGTCCCTTCCAATTCAAACAACTCTATGATACAGAGCATTCTTGGATTATTGGCCTGTGTATGGAAAGATTAGGTAGATTTATTGACCAAGGCCAGCAGTCAGCTTGGTGCTTAGAAAGCTACATCATCTCCTTGGAAGCCATTAGGATTTCTGCAGCCACATATCTCTGTTGTTTTGGGGACTAGACTTCTGTATCAGCACCTCTTCAGAACTAAAGTCTTAGGATGCTTTGGTGAACACATGGGAAACAGGTGGCTCTGGTTAAAACCTGAGTCCCCTGATGCTTATGCTATTGTTGCAGCTAGGGATGAGGAAGGGTAGAGGGACTTCGTTGTCTTTTTGTCTGAATCTTTTCAACCATTCCTATTGTCAGAGAGCATCTAGAGAGAAAAAAAAAAAAATCAGCCTCTATGAAAGATGTTTGAGCATCCAGATTACATCTAAAGCCACTCTCACTTGCACTTCCCATCGTGCATTACTGAAACATGCACAAGCCTTATGAGGTATCGACATTTCAGCTCGTTAGTATTATTTACCACTGCAAAGTCAGCAAGGGCTTTAACACTGGCTCAGACCACAGAATATAGATGAGCAACCAGCAGATTGTCCTGAGGGCTGGATGAAGTCCTTTTCACCCCCAGCACCTCTACCCATAGAGCACACAGGGTATGTTGCAGGATGAATTTATGCAAGCAGCACCCTAGCAGGGAGCAATCCCACTGATCTCTCCCTTTGTCCTGCTGATCCTCAAGTAAAAGCTCCACCAATTGAGTCAATCCTCACTTCTCTCAGCCGTTTTTTTTCCTCATTACAATTTCTACAAACTCAACCTTGTGGCTAACCAGAACTAGTCAAGCAATTACACTTCAAAGGCCTGTGGAAATCCACCTCCCTAGTAACCCAATAGCTCCCGCTGCTGACCTTCTAGAAAGGGAACTGATATACTTATGCTTACCCAAAAAGGATATTATGCAGGAGAGGCAATAGGTCAGTTCATCTCAACTCTCATTTTCTTTCTTTCCTCCTGAAGCTTATTTCCTACTATAGAATATCAACAAATACTGGGACTTCCTTATTACCACCATAACTGTTTGCTATCATGACACTTCAGACAAAGGCATTTTTCCAAATAATTTTTCCTCCTGAGTTTGGGCCTTCATCCCACTGCTCTTCATAGGTATCTCTTAAGGCATTTTCTTCGCAACAAGTTGTTTATGGAACAATATACTAGCCCACAAACTTGTCTGAGATCTATGCCTAGGAAGGTAAACCATTCACCAGTGCCCAGAACTGCTCTATATTTATGCTGTACAAATAAGAAGAATCAAAGTCCTTGAAAGCCAAAGTACAGAAAACAACATCTGTAGTTCACTGGCTGGGTCAGAGACACCTGCTGAAGAAACTGTCTTAGAATACTGTCCATATTACAACAAGAGTTGTTTTTTTCTTGGCATTGTTCATTTTTGTTTGTTCGTTGTTTTATTAGAGGACCAAAAGATAATCAGAATTGTCCCCGGTAGCCAAGGGGAACTAAACAAAATCAATATTCTTCTCCATTGATGCTGGAGCTGTTCCACCATGACACGTACTGCAGTAAGCCAACGTGTCATCAAGTGCAACACAGCAGCTGCGAGTATCATTTTGTGTTATCTTTTCCTTCAAGAAATCTCAGCCTGTTTACCCATCTGCTTTAAAGCCTTAATTAACACCTGCCACCAGAACACCCCAAACACTGCTCATTTGCTGTCTTCCTAAATGAAGACCTGCCTGGAATCTGAAGACGATTCATTTTTATACTACTGCTCTGCATTTAACCCTACCAACGCCTCTGGCCCAAGCACAGTGGAAGTGTAATACTATGCAAAGAAGCTTTGAAGATGGACAACAGAGTACACTGAGAAGGTCTTCAATCAAATTTCAGCTTCTCCTACAATAGCACCTTTAAAGCAGAGGCACTGTTTCAGCTGGTGCAGGAGACAGCTTTGGTCTTAACACAGACTTCTGCATTCAAGAGGATAAACAGAGAGAATAATCCCATAACCACTCTTCAGCCAGTCACAGCTGTGAGAAAGAAAATTTCATTTAGTTCAATATTCACTGTACTTCCCTCAGCTACACTTGTTTATTTGGTCTCCATTCAGGAATAAGGAGACAAGTTTAAAAACATACTCACTATATGTAACTAGTGCAGGAGGCCAAGACATTTCCCTACGGTTCAGGCCAGTGATCAGTTCCTAGCATATCATATTCCCATCCATATCCTCCAGACATTTTATTGGCTAGTCTTTTCCACATTATGTATTACAGGAAATGGAAGGGATTGAGGAATACAGTGTTAATGAAAGGTGCATGGCCCCAGGTGTCACTGCATCAACTAGAAGCACTCTAAGTTCTCTGATGGGGCTGAGATTACAGTGTGGTACAATGCTGTGCAATTCAGATTTGGAAAGGAGCACCACTGAAGAACTAGGATGAAGAGACAGGAGTTGCTTTTTCTGCAGGATCTTTTGTTTCATCAGCTTTTTTTTTTTTTTTGCTTTTTTTGTTGTTTTATTAGAGAGGTGGGAAATGTAAAGTCTTGAGGACAAATCCCTTATGCAAAAAGGCACATTTTATTCAAGAGAAGAATATCATCTAGGATGCACCTGGCTTTTCAAAATGAGGCAGACATTATTTCACTTTTCTTCTTTAACTCAACTCTAAAATTGAAGCAGTGGGTACACACATACAAGTGAGAGGAGAATATTTTGTTGTAGATTAATGTTCAGATATCCCTTCCAGGTGCTGTGGGACGAGCGCTCCACATCTGCCAAACCATTCCCAAAGACCCAACCACATAGCAAACAGGAGCTGCATGTACAAAACATTACCTGAAAACACGCTGCTTACCAACTGCCCTTAAAAAAAAAAAAACAGAAGAAAAGCAAGCAAAAGATGCTCTAAGCACGGGTTAGAAATGTTCAGCTTTTGAAGTTAAGCCATTCAGCCCTTTCTTTTTTCTGAACAAAAACTTCTTAGAAAAAGTTCCACTGCCCTAACCTCCCCCCTCAAAAAAAATGAAGCCATAATTTTAATCAGCTACAGTGACCACTAAATCTCAGTTTTCTGTGCAAGTGAGAAAATGGATTCAGAAGAGGTGCTCAGATTTCATCGGCCTCCATAGTTCAGATACAATTAAAGACACTGAGAAGCTGATTGCCCCTTTGTTTTCCCTCTTTTTCTCTTTGTAGACTCAGAGAAGCATAATCCCGAATTGATAGCTCCTCCAAATGCTCGGGCTATGATTTATCAGTCCAGGAGGCTGCAGTGGAGAAGTAATTGCATTAGCACCACCACTGATAAATAGTGCTTTCTTCAGACTTACGAGCCGCTGAGGGCTAATTACTCCTCAGATTCCAGATTCCGTTTGGCTTTAATCACAGGGTGAATCATCTCCTTCCAAGCATGGCAGATATTAATGGCAGCACATTTGTCCTAATTAATCTTCCATTGGGAAGGCCTTTTCTTTTAATTAAAGACATGAAAATGAGCAAAAGTGACAAAAGAGCACATGGCTGAGAAAGAATAAGAGTCGGTGCACCTCAGAGGATGGTGAGGATTGCTTTCATGAAGAGATAACATGATGAGTTATATTCATCCTTGGCATCTGGGTTTTGACCAAGTTAAGCTGACACAGTGAGACAAATCCATCTTCAAACACTTCAGCTAAGGGAAAGTGGTGCTGGTGAAGGAGTGAAGGACCCAACTGTACTGTCTTTGACTTTGTGGCTCATTATTTAGTACTTGCCTCCCTACAAAAAGCTGCAGCTAAATACAAAGGTATGGAGAAGCCAGAAAATCTACTGGCTATTTCACTAGGTTATGATGTTTTGTAGAATCAACATTTCTCAAACTTAGAGGTGAACTTAAGCAGCACAAAATCCTCCTTGGGTTGACATAATGTTTCAGACTGCATCTTGGAGCCAGGCTATGGAGTTGGGGGAGTGGAACATGAAGTCGGAAATAGCAACAACCCATCAGTCAGACTTATTATCTTACTTGGAGTCAGCTGTCGGACAGCTTACCACCCCGCATGGTCAGTTGATAAATACCCTGCTCGAGTCAGAACAGTGGGGTCACAAAGAGGCAATTATTCTCATGATGTATACAGATAAGATGATGGGATAACAATTTCTTTGACATTTCTTGTAGTGTATTGAGCTCGGGGGCTGTTTTGTTCTCAACATCTCCACCAATCGCAAAGATGTCCTTACGTAGTGGTTTTCCTGTGGACTTTCCCTACTTCTGCACCTTATGGCTTTCAAAAGCAGGAGGTTATTTGGACTCCCAGCTCACGTACTGCTCTTTTAGCTTAGAATCAGAAGTGAGCTCTGGTCAAAGACGCTTTGAAAAGAGACCAATATGCAGAACAACTTTGCCCTGACCTAATGTATTTTAGATATCACAGCTTTCAACCAACTTGAAGGCTGCATGGTGTTCCCAGGCACTGAGGAAATGTACCTGGTACATTAAGTGAGACTGCAGTCGATACTTCTAAAGTGCCTGTTTATGCTGCAGCAGAGAGCTGATAAACAGCCTTGCCTCTAGTTTCTCTTAATTTAGAATTCATTACGTCTCTCTTTCCATGAAAGATAAACCAATAGCTGCCCTTGACAGCTGTTTTCTTTGGGGTCATTCTCTCTATCCACCCATCTACTCTTTCTTCAGGGGGTTTTGCTCGCTGTAATGCTAGCTCTATCAATTTCATTCAATTCTTGCAACACAATCTACAGGGACTGAGGAGTACAGCAAAGCCAAATGCATTTAACCATTTGGGTACCAGGCATCAGTATGAATTATGATAGTTACCTACAGGTAGCAGCAAGAGCTCTACCACAATAAGAAGGATGAACAAATGAGAAGATTACACCAAAAGATGAGACACAGTAGGATGCAAGCCGGTTTGACTTGAGATTCTTTCAGTTCCACCAGTATTGCATCTGGTTGCAAGCTCTGCCAGGGTCTTAGCTGGAGAAAGGGATACCAGATAGACACAGAGGGCACATCCAACCTTTTTAGAGCAATAATTACTTTCCAGGACTGTGATTTATACTCCTGGAAGGACAGATGACTGCTTGAAGAACACAAGACTCAGTGATTAGATCAGTGGTTCATTTAGCCCAATATCCTTTCTCCAACAGTGGTTGAAGGAGATGATATTTACGGAGTATGCAAGCCTTGGTGATTGCTTCCTCAACATATTCCCCTGGCATCCGTGGTTATTGCACAAAGGATGTTGGAGAGAACTCCCCTCCCTACTCCCTTCAGCATCCACTCAGAGTCTAGTTCTTTGTAAAATTCTCCTTTCCAAGCCCAGTGGTGTTTTCCAAAAAGCTCCTCCAGATGTTCTCTGCCTGAGGAAAGCATATGAAATGGTAAAGATGAGCTGTACAGAGTGTTCCCAGGGGCCTGCTGAGGATTTAGTGTCTTCATTCCTACAGAGGCACCACACTGCTAAAACGTTTAGACTAAAAACATCTCAAAGAGGAAGCAGAGGCAGCAACTTCCATATTATCCCATTTAAAAAAATGCAGTGATGTCCTTGGTAGAGCATTTTATGGTACTACAGTAACACCATGCCTCCCTTTTAGAAGAGGTATGTGCTATTCATAGACATAAGGTTACCACATCATTCATTCCTCAGCCACCTCTTTAGCATCTCAAAAAATGGGATACAGAGGAAACAACCAAATTATTTTTGCTCAACAGCTGAGCACATTTTTGCTCATATGCAGCAATCAGCATTTACTTACTGAATTTATAATACCTATCTGCAAAACTCATGATTACCAAGAGCTAATCTGCACTAAATTAGTGCAGAATGGCAAGAAAAATATTGACAGCCCATTGATGGTCAAAGCCCCAGTATGCTGATAGCAGCAACAGATTTAATTAGGTTTTAATAGTAATCCAAATATAGAATGAGCATGGAAAGGCTTCCAACTTAAATGGGAAGTCTTCTAATCTGATTGAAACATGCAATTTTTCAGGCTGAAAAGACCTGAGTAAAATCACTACAGGACTTAAGTTGTTTTGTCAGGGACATCTCAGAACACTCCCCTTGGTAGATCTGACATTACTATGCCATAAATGCTAATCACAAAGTTCCATTCCTATCCTCATAAAAAAAAAATTTCGTGAGAGCAATGCCACCAAACACCTGAACTAAGAACATGCCAAACTCACCCCTGTAAAGAATGTCACTGCTTACAAAAAACAATGCATAGGAGAAAACAAAACAAACAATTAACAGAACCAACACTGTCCACTTCCTCAATGAAAAGGAAACCACTGCTTTCCTGTGGTGCCATCTGCCTTTTCACAGCACCAGCAAGAAGGCCACATTCCTTGGCAGCAAAGCTTTTTCCTTTTCTCAACTGCAGTATTAAGCCACTTCTCTCCTTACCAACCTCTTAATAAAAGTTCACACGATCCCCAAGCAGAGAAGTGTAATTAGGATCTAGCTCCTGGGAAATGGTATCAGCTTGCTCACATGGGCTGGTAAATGATTGAACATCTCCATCCACCAGCCAGGTCACGATAGGGTTTCCAGCACTTCTCACCATCGTGCAGCACAGTGGCCCCCAGAGCTTGGGAGAAATCCTGTCTTCAACCCCTCAGCACCGCCCAGGCTTCCAGTATTCTCCTGATAATACTAACTGCCAGCCAGCATTTTTAATTAGAAAAGCAGCCTTGATACAGGAGAAGTTGAGATTAACCCACCATTTCTCCACCAAGCAATTATCTCCTTTTGGTGATAGACTCTTGTCAAGTGTAACTATTCACATGCAAGAATAAGAAAGGAAAACTATTCACACTTCTGAAAAGTATTAGACCCCCACCATGCCCACTAATCACATCCTTCAGTGCCACATCTCTACAGTTCTTGAGCACCTCCAGGTATGGTGACTCCACCACCTGCCTGGGCAGCCTGTGCCAGTGTCTCAATACTCCTTCAAAGAAGTGTTTCCTAATATCCAGTCTTAAGATCTCAAATGTGTCCCACAGTGGATGAGTGAAGAAATGAGACTATGAGGACAAAATGAACATGGGGAAGTTGAGGGAGGACCAGGACAGAGATCAGGATGGAGAGGTCTATTCTGCTTGGAATTGCCATGAACATTAAATTCAAGCATTCACGCAGTACTACAGGAAAATAAATTTTAAAAGAAATCATAGCTGCATTCTTCTCACTCATTCTGAGTATAATAAAATTCTAAGGACTCCAGCTTATCTAGCAAAACCGAAAGCCATCCCTGCACGTTACCCTCATTCATCCTGTGTGCCACCAAGTATGAAAGCATCATGTTCAAATTGGTAGCCAAGCTGTTCTCAGCTCTTTTGAGCTATTTCTTTAATTTCAGCTGCATATGGGTTCAAAGTAGCATCAGATTCCAGTCCACATTTTATATCTCATGCTCAAACAAGGTCTCTGCATTAAGATGAATAGATTCTTGCTCTGTCTTTTGCGGGTATTCTTCAGGGCATCAAAGTTTCATTTGAACTGTTACCTTAGAGTCAATAAATATATTGTACATGCATCTCCAGGGAAAATGACACAAGTGCAAGTTATTAAGTGCACAGCCTCAATATTTGTCCGTTCCTTCCCAAAGAGGGCAACTCACTTCCTGGACAATAACCAGTCAATCATTTCTAAAGCCTGGGGCAAGTCAGAGCACTAAATGTGGTATTAAAGTATAGCATCATTAGCAGCAATGTGTTCACTGAAGCAACATAATGAAAAGGGAATATTTATTGCCAATTTTGGATTATGAGATGGACACATCTGCCCATATTCCAACAAAACCCAGTTCTCTGAGGTTCATCCCACATTTAAAACAATCTGACCTTATCAAACCTGAGAATCTGCATCGGACAGTAGATGGTTTATCAGTGTCACATTCCAAATATTCAGACAAAACAGTATCACTGGTTGTACAAGGTGGGCAGAAATCTTACATTGCATCATTCCATTCAGGCAATAAACACGAGCTTTGTTTTCATAGAAGGTGGAAAAGACCTCTAGTATCACCTAGTCCTACCTCCCACCTGCCACCAGTGTTGCCCATTGACCACATCCCTCAGTGCCACATCCTCATGGTTCCTGAGCACCTCCACCAGCAGTGACTCCTCTACCTCCTTGGGCAGCCTGTGCCAGTGCATCACCACTCTGAGAAGTTTTTCCTCATATCCAGCAACTGGAAGCACCACACTATGGTTCATAAGACTGCACAGAGAGGCCAAAATCTGAACCTAGTGGAAGTTTGCAAATTGTCAGCAAAAATACAGAACCTCCCAGTGAGTTATTTTCCAGCATCATTTTCTTGCAGCCTGGAGAAGACAGGCTTGGCAATTAACAGCAATCCTGCTCTGAACAGATACCAGGAAATTAACTCTGCTGCTTTTTTTTTCCCCTCCTCTACATGCAGTGCATCCCAAGGTCTGCGGACGCAACCAGAGGATAAAGTAGATGCTGAAGGGGAAAACAAAAGATTTTATTTACAATGCAGTCAGGAGGATTGTGGTAAAAGGAAGATAAAATGTTACTGCAAGCTAACAACAGCAGGGAAATGGCATGACCTATAGCAGTGTTGCTGATTCTATTTACAAAGAATGAAACAGGACAGTCTCCTTTTTTTTTCTTAAGGGATTTTTGGGTTCTCAGGTTTTTGTTTTGTGTTCAAATGCAGAACCAGGTTGAATCAGTTATTCTGGCTGATCAGCTATTCAGGTCATAGCTGATCTGTAGCTGCGCTACAAAAGCAAGCCTTTCTTCAGTTGAGGAGGGATGGAGGGAGGTGGTGCAGGGGAACAGGACAGAGGGGGAATTGGGATCTACTCTTTGCCACTGGGGCTCACGGAGGAGCATCTCAGCAGCAAAACCCTGAGCACATGAAGCCTTCAGGCATTCAGAGCTAGAATCAAAAGCAAACCAACAGGTACATGTTGCAGCCCAAAAAATACTTTTCTGTTTATCTAGTAAGGTGCTTAACTTTGATTTGCAGCTGATAATCTTCCAAGTCTCTGCTCATTTCTCCAGGAACGACCACTGCAGGTAATACCTTTTTACCTAAGCTCGCAGCCTCCTGTAAACTGCTACTCCTTATTACCACCACCATCCATTCTTGGCACGTAGGACTTCTCAGCACTGTCTTTGGAAAAAAATTACGCGTGATGAATCTTCCTGTGACCTTTAGGGTAAACTTCCCACAGCAAGAAGAATGCCTAAGCTCTCTCGGTCAGCACACATGCACAGAACCACTGAGCTGCTGCCCTTTGGGCCTGCATCATTTATCAAGAGAGGAGGCTGTCAGGTTGTTGCCTGACATGCACTGGCCCAGGAAAGGAAAGCAGTGACAGTTTACCTGGAGAAAATAATAGCATGTGGCTGGGTATTTTGGCAGGACAAAAACCTACATGACAACAATATCCCAGTGAGAAATTGGAAATACTTGAACAGAAGCAAACTGACTGAAGAGCAGAGATTGATATTTTAACCCAGTGCGGAAACTGATCCTTGTTAGCAGTTTGGTGGGTGACTGGAACAGCAAAGAGAACATCTAAGGCTATGTTTAATGCATTAAAAGATTATAACACAGCAGCATCTCATACCTATGCTTCACTCACTCTCTCAAGGAGTCACAGAATGGTTTGGGTTGAAAGGGATCCTAAAGGCCACTCAGCTCCATGGGCTGGGTGTCCCCAACAGCTCAGGCTGCCCAGGGCCCCATCCAACCTCGCCTGAGGCAGTTCCAGGGATGGGGTACCCACAGCTCTCCAGACAGTCCATGCCAGTGCCTCACCACCATCTCAGTGAAGAATTTCACCCTAACATCTAAACTAAGAGCCTGAATTCTATCAGAAACAGTAAGGAAGGATGAGGAGCATCACTGAAGCACATACTGGCAAAAAGGCTATTCTTCTGCATGATCTTTTCTACATCTATGTAGCAAACAAAAAACTACTCTTGTTTTACCCAGGGAGTGAAGGCAGCAATCCTTCCTGCAGCAGATACCACCTGGAGCATCTCACACTGCTCAGAAAGGCTGCACCATAGGTTTCTTTAAATGACACTTGCAATACTTCACAAGATGAATCCTGAACTACTTGGCTTAAGCCTTGTACTCAAAAAGTTAAACCATTTCCTTTAGGAAGATTTTTGAAGTGTGAAGAAAAAAAAAATGGGTTTAATAAGCCAGCTCTTGTTCCACTGGTTAATGCATGTAACCTTACCTACTGCTTCCTAGGAACTCCAGCGTTATGACAGTTTTGGAGAGCAGAGGCAAACTGAAGGGAGGCAGTGCAGAGAGAAGGGGAGAGGAAAGGAAGGAAAGATGAGTTTTCAGATGAGATCTGAAAGCAGATGGAGAGTGGCTGGGTCACAGAGATTCATTGTTCTTTCAGAAATAGCTCTGAACAGATTATTAAAAGGAGCCCATCTTCGACTGTTGCACTGATCCACGGGAATTTATCCTAGAAAATCCAGCAGCTTTCTTCCCCAGTCCTAACTTGCAGCTGTGCTCACTAGCAAGACCACGCAGACACTCCAGACAAAGACATTCACCTTGCTTCATGAATTCCTGAGGCATAGGCTTTGCCCAGACTCTTGATCAACTGCTCTATCAATCTGATTCTGTCAGACAGGATCTTGACACTCCTAAAAAAGGAGAAAGTTATGGTCCAGGCAAGGAATTTGCTCATTATGCCTTCTGTCATCCTGAGAGGGGAACCCGACAGGTTACTGAACAGCTCGCTCCCTGTGCCCTATGCTGTGCAAAGCCAAGGGATAGCAGGTAGAAATTACATCCTTTGTGGAACAGAATCACGTATGAGTATCACAATTTATTAATGTGGGATTTTAAAACATTTTTCACACACTATAGTTTCAATGCCCAGGCTGTTTCCAGCCTTTCAAACAAAGGGTTACCTTTTGGAAAAGATTTAAACCTTTTCAGATAAGATTTTCCTCTAACACAAAGGAGCAGAGGAAAGGAGACATCTCCCCTTTTCCCCCCCTCAAACTACACTGATTATGATATATAGCAGGTGGTAAAAAGCAATTTCTAAGAGCATCAAGTATGTTTGTGCTCAGGTCTTCATTTGAGGAAAGCTGCACTGTCTACCTACTGGCAATTGAATCGCCAGGTTCCAATTCAAGCAGCAAATTGCCAGTTAGCCAGGCATTTCACAAGCCTCTCATATGGTCACTTATGTAAAAAGTGCAATATCCTTCCTGGGTGTTCCAGAATACACTGACAAGGCACCTAACAAGTCTCAGTCGCTTCAGGGCATCTTTGCTTGCCACATCTAAACCTCACCTTAGCTGCTGTCTTAATATCACTTTATAACAATTTCAGGAATGCTCAAAGGGATTGAATCTTAGAGCTCCCTGAGCTATTTTATCTTTTCAGTTGGACAGTAAGGTCTACCAAAGATAAAGACTCAAAGTTCAGTTTCATGGACGTTACCCTACAACACCTCTGGTACATGGCTGTGTACTAATTCCAAGAGAAAAAGGCACAGTATGCAGAAGACCAGTCTTGGATTTTGCTCTCTAAAATAAAGAACTTAAATCCTATCAAGGTGTTGTCATCTGTCAAGAGTGGCCTACGGGATCACAGAGGAATTGCCTCAGAGGCAAAAATACCATCCATATTTCCACCCTCTCTCCATGCCACCGACCTCTCCCTTTACTGCATGTGACAGAAGGGATAAATGGAGCGACTGACACGTTCAGACAGATGCTCAGATGTCTAAATCTAAAATAGGAACCTTTCAAGGAGAATAGACACCACAGTAGACATACCCCTGGAGACAATATATCAAGACAGGCATTTCAGGAGGCAGCAGAGCCTCTGTTAATTTTTTTCCATGGATGTGTATCACTCCAGGCCTTCTTCCTGGAGCCTACCCACTCCCAGCCATCTTTGTGATTGACAGCATCGTACACTGGGCCAGAGAAGAAAGACATAGAGATGGTTTCTCTTGCTTGAAAATACAAACTAGCAATGGTTCTTTGCACTGTTTAGCTACAGTTACTCTCTTGTATCGTGTGTCCATCCCCGCCTCATGCCAAGCACAGCTTTCAGAGCTGCAGACTTTCGTATGGAAATGCTTTTGTAGCTTAGCACAACTGCTGCTGCTGCCAGAAGAGAGTCTCTGCAAAGAGCAGATAAGTCATTTGATGGACAAGTGGGAGGAGAGAAGCAGAGGGCATCTCTCCAGCATAGTGCCTGCTCTGGAAAAGGAGTCACAAATAAAATAAATCCAACAGCTTGCAGCCACCTCCCTGCCCTATGACATTCAGGGGCCAACCTAGCAAAGCTACAAAAGCAAAGCTACAACAGCATTTCACTGTCATACAAGGAGACCCTCTGAGACATCAACAACAGACTTCTCATCGAGTCTGCCCTTAACGTACAACAAGCAGAATGGAAAATATTTCCATTCACAATGGCAAATATTTGCCACACTTGGCTGCAACAATTGTGCCTACAGTTGTCACCTGTAGGCACAGAGGGAAAAAATTAAACACTAATAGCCAGCTCATGTATCACTAATGCCCCAGTAATCTGTGCTTGCATTCCTGTTATACAGGCAAAGCAAGCACACATACAGGCTTAAGCAGGAGAATGAAACCCACTGCTCTCCATGGGACTATTTCAGACCCTGACTTGGTGCTCTGGAGTGACTGAGGCAGTATTCATGCACAATGAGAGAGGCAGAAGGACAGAACACAGAAGGTGGAGAGGGAAGAGCCAGAAGTCCTCCACTATTTATAACAGCAATTGATGCAAGAAATTCCCCACCCCTAGTCCAAGAACTGAGCTTTTTTGGAAATGATTGAATCTTCCACTGTTGTTTCTAAAAATCCTCCTCTTCTCTAAGCACAGCAAACAACGGCAAGCTAGCCATCACATGTTGTTGTTTTTTTTTTTTCCCACCATCATTTTTACTTATTCTCAGGGAGCAACTTTGTCTCTTCAGAAAAGAGACTGAAGAATTCATGCACATCATGGTGGCCAAACAAAAAAGCCACCAGGATGAAAAAGATCATTAAAGAAATCTTTAGCTTTGCTGTGGGCAAAGTCTTTCATACAGTTTGCTGTAGACACAACTACTCCAAGGATCTTGCTTTATGTCACTAACCACTCCAAACGCACGCATGGAAAGCACATGTTGAACACATCAGTCCATATGGCAGCCCTTATAACCAAGTGGAGGTGGCTCTGCAGTCACGTGCTCCAAGAGACAATCTAGGTGCTGGCCAGGTCCATTGCTGACCTCTGATGGTCAGAGATAGACTTACATGGCCAAAGACAGTCTCCAGGATGAAGTGGAAGGATCCTCCACCTCTATTTGACCCTTACTTGAGAAGGAGCAGCTCTTGAGCTGGTCATTTAGGTTTGCCTGGTCATCAGTGAGGAGTTCAGGGTGAATCAATCAGTTTGGAAATCACCCTGCTTTAACCCTGCTCTTCACGGAGACCAGTTTGAGCAGAACCTTGGATCACAGGACCACAAATAGTTTGCAAGTCATTGAGTGACACCACCCATGAAAAGAGAGATGAAGGTCCCATGCTGTGCTCAGACATCATCCAACCACAGGAAATAGATTCACAATACACCAGCACCGAGTTACAGCACACAGGGAGACCTTCCTGTCAAGTCCTCTGCTGAGTTACATCACTGAAGCTATGAGAATCTCCAGTCTCCACAGCCACAGCTGGCTCAGGAGCTCCAATCCAAATAGAGCCCACCAAGGCTGATAATTAGACATGGTCACAGTCAACGTTTCCTCACTGAAAAGCACCACACTTTTAAACAGGAGCTGCGTTGCAGAGGGGAGGCTCTGGAGAAGAGTGAGATGTTTCAGACCAACTGCTCCTTCCCCACCCTGCTCTTCCCTCCCCCCAAAAAAAGTCATGGGAGCTAAAATAACATTTCTTTCAGCAAATGTCAGATGGAGGAACTTTCATGACTCATCAGCTGTTGTTTTAGCCTGCAAGGGACTATAAATTACGCTAATTAGAACATGGTATTTTTCTTGCAGTTATACAAAACACTGTCTCTTCCTGTGACATCTAAGAGTGGAGTCATCAAGCAGGAGCGTGCTCAGTACATGTTTTAACTAGAATTCACAATTCACTTGCTTGAAAACCCTCCTAGCAGCAAATTGGTGAGAGTTGGCTGAGCACATCAAGAGAGCTGTGCTGAATTATGAGAGGAGGGAGAGTAAATTAGCGACCAATCAAACTTGTCCAACCAGAAATGGAGCCATCTCTTACTGTCAAGGACTGCAGCACTCATATCACTTTCACTTAGAGCCGAAAAAAAGGTAATTTATGGGGTCCTCAGTCACTCACACCACCAGCCCATGCAGATAGTAAGTTTAGCAGTTGGGACTACATGTGTTTATTTGCATTTAGCCACGTACACAATCTTAGACAAGCCAAACAGAAAAGCCTGAATATTGGCTGTCACACCAGCTTTCAAGCCTGGATTATCCCAGCAAAGTAAAAGCAGAGATTTATTCAGACCCCAACATCCTAAATCTGGCAATTACAACAGGCTCCTGCAGTGCCATTGCCCTGACTCACCTTCCAGCAAGGCTCCTCCAGAGCCAGATACAAAAAGGGCTTTTACTACTGCATTTATAGGGCATGGCAGTGCATTATGGAGCCTATACATCCTCACCTTGGGGGTTGTACATGAGCAGTGAGACCATAGAATAAACAGAGATGAGAGAGGTGCCTCAAATCTGAGCAGCTTCTCACAATGTCCCATTCATCTCAACTGAGTAAGGGGGTTTTGAGTGGTTTCCCCTTCCCAAGCAGAGGGAGTAAAGCCTGACTTAAGAAGGCTGATGGCACTCAGTCATACCACTCAGCTGCTGGTATCACAGATGAACCCAATGGCTGGAAGTTGATCTCAAGCAAGGAGATATCACTAACTTGGCCATGAAAATATCAACTAGATCTATTCACACTCTTTCCCTCAGAAAACTGCTTCCTTCCCAGAGGGACAATGACTTTTCCCAAAACTTTTAATGGTCTGCAGTTGTTTAAAGAGTTTAACAAGCCCAGCACTAGTTACTATATAAATTTGCATAAAGATCTCACATGTCATTGTCTAAGCTGGACAAGGTTAGAATATCCCCATTATATATTGCAACCAGGCTTTTAAATAACATGGAAGAACACTGAAAATAGAACTTTAAAAACTTTACCACCTTGGTAGCAAAACCAAAACCACTGCATAACCCGTAGCCCAAGGCAGGGCTCTGCCTCCAGAAACTCCCACCGCACACACCGCAGCAAGAAAAGCAGATGTTGTCTGCTTGTGCTCTGCATGGAGATCGCAGTCCAGAAACTGGAGGGGAGCAGCAAGGGCCTCAAGATTACGGCTGTGTTCAGAAATGAAAGCCTTTGGCACCAGCAAAACCCCAAGGAGCATTTCCCCAGCTGTTCGGAGCAGGGGCCTGCAGGGGTCCCTCGAACTGTTCCACGGCAGCCAAGAACAGCTGGATCCCAAGAACCGGAGGGCAGCTGTTACAACAAGCCCCCCCCTTCTCCCCTATAGCGGGAGGCATGGGGTGATGGACCCAGCTGCCTGCAGATGCCTCCCCCGGGGCAGGCCCCACAAATGCTGGCTCCCTGCCCCGGTACCCACGGGGATGTGCGAGTTGCTCACCTGCCCGCCAGCTCTGCGGGGAGGAGCGGCCCCTTCCCCTCACCCTATTTGCTGGAGTTAGCAATTCAAGTGCGGCGGTATCTGGCGGACATCTGGCCACTTGGATTTCCAGACAATGACTCATGCACACATCCTGGGACAGCAGAACCTGTGGTACTGGGAAGGGATATGACCAAAGGTCCCACTTTCCCTTGATTGTGCAAGCTTTAATTTGCACCTGGGCCTCTTTCAAACCAGACCAGCAAAGGGCTGGGTTGGGTGTTACATTCACCCTTTGAAAACAGCCCCTCCTAGCAAGGCAGCAATGCTACAACAAGGGGATCCAACAAGGGTCTACGGGGGAATCTGAATTCACAACTCTGCAGTCCCTGGTACCACCAAGGGAGACACAAAATACATTAGAAAATGAATTCCTTAAACAGAGAGTGAGCAGCAAAGGAACAAATCAGAAAGTTTGTTTCTGCTGTGTGCCATGAAGCACCCAGGTGGAACTTGGGCACATCTCCTGAGCAGAAGATGTCACCAGCACCCTTGGCTGAGGTTATCAGAGAGCATACCCTCAACCCTTACACTGCAGTGAGGCAGCACAATTGTCTGTAAGATATCAAAGTTTAAAAAGCCCTAACGTAGAGTAACATTTCTCAGCCAGGGGTTTGTGAACAATTAAATAGGACACTGCTAGGTGCTGGAAATATAATTTCTGTAAGTGCAGATGTTGCTATTCTGCTGCTAGCCAAGAGCTACATCATCTTTTTGAAGCATGTGCAAGAATAAATGGGTCCAGCATTCTCTCAACAAGGATTTTTAACTCTTAATTTTACAGTAAACAAAGGAAAAACCTTCTGCTCCACTTAAGGTATCACCACTGCGAGAAGGCAGAGGCACTTTGCTCTAGAGGCTCTCACATACTATGGGCACCAACGTAACCAAGCAGCTGGAGATACAACCAGACACTGTTACCCAAACTCCACAGTGTACTTGTCCTGCCCACAGAGCCTGCGCTCCCCATATTTAGCATTTTTCAGCAGTTAACAGCACTGCCTCTCTGCTCCATGAGATCCATCCCAAGAGACCATAGAACGTAGATCCCCAGTCCCACTCTGCTCTTGGGCAGGTCTCCTTCGCATGAGGCTCGCTCACTAAAACAGACAGCATATGGCATCCCACAATCAGCCTTATGATCTCATCTTGTCTGACTGCTATTTTTACAGCTTGTTATTAATAAGCATAAACCAGGAACGCGAGGTGCTGTCATGGTGGATGTTCACACACTCACAGCCCACATGTTGCTTTGTCGGGATCACGGATTGCCAGGCAGAGGAGCACTCGAAGGGGCCACACAGGGCTGCATACAGGACATACAACTTATTTCCAGCTACAAGCAGCACACCAGCAAGCCAGGAACAGAACAGACTTGTACGCAAGCTAAAGAAAAAGGCCTTATAAAAACAAAAAACAACCATAGCATTAGTCCTACCTTGATGAAGTGAGAGAAACCAGCCCTTCCAGCAGCCACCAGACTTAGCAAAAAGCTTCTAGTGGGGCTGGGTGGGTAAATGTGCTCTCTGAGTGAGACTGTCAGCACAACAGCTGAAGCATGTGTCTTTGATTATACCTACCCTGCTGGCAATCACCTCCTTACAGCTCCAGGAGAGCGGAGCTAAACTGGGGACACCTGTGGGAGGGCTCACCTCAGCTCTGCTCTCAGCCTCACCTGACCCATGTATACCCTCAGTATCATCCAGCTCCAAAGCTGGGCTCAGGTTGTGATGAGCATGAGCTTCAAGCTTTGTAGTACATACAGGGACAATCTGCTTCTGGCTCCTCAGAGCAGCTTTGTGGCCAATGTAGACACCACAAATGAGTGTGAAAGCATAGAGGTGCCCAACGTCCACATCATCGTGTTGTCTGGAAGTGTTCACTCAGTTTAAGAGAGCACTGAGGTCAGTCTGTCAGATGAATTCAAAGCCCACCGTTCAACCATCAGGTTCTTTTAGCGTGGATGGACACAGAAATCATCAGGGGCATGGCAACCTGACCTTGGTTGGTTTTCCCTTTATACATCTTCCCGCAGAGAGCCACACTGAGCTCTTGCATGGACCCACACGAGTTGGGGTGTACTTCCTCTATGGGCCTGGGAACAGCTATGGGACTGGAGGGCCCTCTGGTCCTGAGTGCTTCCCACTGACCTGGGAGCTGAATCTGTGTGACATGACAGCCTTGCCCCCAGCTGGTCCTGCTTCCGAACCATGATGAGGTTTGAGACACTCAAGGTCGGGTTGCACAGAGCTCTGAGCACCTGATCACCCATAGGTGTCCCTGTTCAGTGCAGGGCAGTTGAACCAGGTGGACTTTAAGGATCCCTTCCAATTCAAATGATTCTATGATTCAACCTCCTGCTCCTTGGAGGAGGGAATGGACAAGGAGATAACAAGTAGAAAACCATATTACACTCTAGATTTTCTGACCAGGTGATAAACTACTGTGGGAACTGAGGAGGGAACAGGATGCAAGGAGCTCCTGTCAAGAAGCCCCTGGACAGGTTTTGGCAATGGAGAGCAGCTGGAGCAGCAGGCAGGTGTGGTGAGGCAGCAACGAGGAGGAGGGATGACAAAAAGCTTGCCAAAACTGGATCTTCTTTCAGTTGCATGGTCCTGAAGGGGAGAGGCAATCCTCAGAGGTCCCACGGCACTTCCCTCCCTCCATCTCCCGCACCTGCCCTGCTGTCCTGGCCCCACTGACTGCCTCCCCAGGAGGCCATCCCCTCTGCTCACCCAGCTGGAGAGATCCTGGTTTTGAAAACACAGTGCAGCTCCTTAATGCACCATTGTTCACTGGGTAATTGCTTCCTTTCTTTCCCTCACTCCTGGTAAAGCCAGGGGCAATTCCTGCTAGCTGGAGGCAGCCTCCTCCAGGCTTTCACTTCAGTCTTTAAAAAGACACTTTCCAAAGAAATAATTGCTGCCTTTATACTTCACAGTCTTAACAAATATCTTTCGATCCCATTTCAACACTTAGTGGGTTTTATTTAGGTGATGAAGGGATTGTCTTATTTTATTTTAGTTCCTGCAGTCTTTCTTTTTTTCCTCTCTTTCTTCTTCCTCCTCTTTCAATCTCAGAAAGAGCATATGCATTTGTAAAGCCAATTCAGAACTATTCTTAGGATTCACTGTTGTGCAAATTTAAAATTACTTCCAACAGTAATGTTTAACTCTGAAAAATAAGGTGCTTTGCATCGAATTAAATAAGGTTTTAAAGTAAGAAATATTAGTGTATCCCCAGTATATTTATGCTCAATGCATGCTAAAATTTAGCATGGCTCTTGAAAGGCCATCCAGTCCTTTACTAAAGCCTATAAATATCTCGGGAGGTGAGGAGGTCTCATCAGCTCAACACAGCCAGCATACAATGGGGAAACTTCAGAGAAAAATGGATTTAATAAAGGAAATATGGTTTCAGTGGATGGTGGATGGTCTCACAATAACAGCAATGACACAACCCTCTTTCTCATCCATGAAGAGAAAGCACATTTGTATTCAGTGCAAAAATGAAGATCGGGGAAGATATAGCACTTCAGAATGTGTTGTGTTGTGGCAGAACTGGAGTTGGTCAGAGGAGATCAAAAGCCCTCCTGAGTCATTGTGCTACCTGTTGTCATCTCTGGGAGATGGGGAAGATTACCGTGGGCTTCAGAGCTCGTGAGCTGGCTCGAGCCCACGTGAAAAGCAAAAGAACAGTCTGCTGTAGGAAAGGGATACATGAAAAATCAGGATAATAGCCCACAGACTTTGAGAAAACAGTGTGAGCCCCTTCCAGAGCTCCCTTACCAGTCAGTACACAAGTTCAGAGTCAAGCAAATATTTCCGGACACCTCTGTCTGTCACTTCAGTTTTCTATCCTTATCAGTTGTGGATTGGCCCTGTTGCATTCCTCCTGCTCTCCAAAGGGCCAGGAATAAATCACCCAGGAATGGTTTGAATGCCTGGGACTTAAGCTCGTGCTTAAGTTAAGCTTGTGGTTAAGTGATTCGGTGGTGAATTTAAGCTCTGGAGTGTTTGGCTGAATTAGGCCTAATGGGTTTGTCCCAGTGGAGTAGTCAGATTTGTAGGAAAGATTAAGAAAACAGTTCTTAAATAAATCACATAATTTCAGAAGTTTGGGATTATTTTTTTTAATGCTTCAGGTATAGTTTTTCAATGAGGGTGGTCTTATTTTATCAAGTGAGCATCTCTTCATTAAATATGCGGACAGTTTATACCAGCACATTGCACCAGCTCTTTTTCTTTTCCCTCCCAAGCACACAAGCCCAGATAAGCACTCCTCTGAGCAAATGTGTTGGCATAACAAAAGACTCTTCATGAACAACACATTTGTTTTTGCTGTGCTAAAAGCTAAATATATTTTAAAAACATTAAAAGTGAGCCAAGGGACTGGGGAGGTGTAAGCCACTTAAAGAAGGTATTCATTTTCCGACCATAACACCTTCCTAAACGAACATTATTACTAAACAAAGACGTCAGAAGACACTTTTAATTAAATTGATTTATGGGGTTACTCAATGGATTTCTGCCAGTTTACACCAGGAGATAATTTGACCCTGGGTGATTCTGCATGTGGGAAAGATGTATACTCAGTTAGGGGCTTTGGAGGGATATCTGTTTGAATTTTAGATAGCCAATCTCTATTTCTGCTCATCATACAGCAAAACCTTGAGATACCTTTACAGTTTGATCACAGATTTTCCTTACTTGAAATGATTCCTTCTTCAAGTAATGGAAAAAAAAAGCCCAAACTTCTGTATGTTTGCTTGCTATGTGCATTTCCTGGGGGCTGAGGGTGGAGAAGTGACACCAGATTGAAAACATTTCTTATGGTGAACAACACTGAGGAGAAAGCAGCCTGGAGGAGCACATGAAAACATTGCACTGCATTGAAACACTGCATTGAAAAATAGCTCTGCATAGCTTCTCTTAGAAAATCTGATTCACTCTTTGGATGTTTTCCTCTGGCTCAGCATCTCCCCACATCTGGTAGGTTCTCTCACCCAGTCTTCTCCCCAGGACCCTTCTGCTTTTGTAAAATGGGGCCATAAAAGCCTCAGCAACCCCTCCACCCTCTTCATTTCAGGGTACTTTAGAATCACCTAGTACCACACAACTGGCTAACAACAGACTGCACAGCTGAGACTGGACACCCTCTCCTCTCTATCTGTACATCTGGAAACCACTCTTCTTTGTGCCGTTATGGATAGATATTAATCTCTACCCAGGCCCATGGGCTGAGAAAAATGAGATGAAAATGCAACCTGCCAGCACCAACAGGACTGACAGGTTAAGCCAATGTAGAAACCTGAAGAGTGACAGCAGCAGTCATGCCAAGTGGGCCAAAAGCCAACAAATGTCTTGGGGAGTGGGTGTTTTCCAGCAGCTGCCTCCTTTCACGCAGGCAAGAAAATTGTTTGAATTATCTGCATCTTCCTCAGGCAGCTAAAAGGTGCCCTGATGTTTGCTGGAGATCTATCCACCTGTTCATTACTACCAATTATACAAAACATTCCATTAAGAAGAGCCCGTGCTTACTTCTAGGCCATTATTCACCATACTGAAATGGACAAGCCAACACCGATAACAAGGATAACAGTGGGCTGCTCGTGTGCACATCAAGTAAAAAAGAGTTGCAGGCTTTCTCCTTCCTAGTGGCAGCCTCCTTAAGTTCCTCTTTCTCATCTGGGAAAAAAGCTGGGACTGTGCATCTCAAACTTCATTCCAGCAGAACACCCCTGGTAATTGGATCTGGACTATTCTCTCTGCTGCAGGCAGAGTTGAGTTAACTTGTGGAAAAGAAGACTTAAAAACTTAGTTCTGTTGCTACACATGATTTATGTATCATGAAGAAGAGAGTTACAGTCTTCAGGGCCATCGCAAAGTCCCAAGACATCTTCTGCACCTTATCTTGGCATCAGCCAGCAGGGACATGCGCTTGTCAAGGAGGAAGAAGACAACACTGGATAAGGTCCCTCTCTGCAAACGAAGGTCTTTCTGTCTATGATGGTGTTTCTTCATTCCACCATCCGGTTAACATCTCATACAACCAGGGAGGCAGCTTTGCTGTTTTCTTGGAGTGATTCCCAGCACGTTGGCTGCAATTCTCTGCTCTGTTTCTGGTCCCTTGTTTTGAACGATGATGTGACCCCTGGTCTTCATCAGATATAACTTGTCGCCCTATCAGATGGGGGTCTGAACAACATGATGCTTTCCCTCACTGGAGTTAAAAGACTTTAATTTCGGTCAGTTCCACTCGCTATCCCATGACTGATACAAACAGGGAATGCATTTACTTTCCTGATTCATTAGGTTCTGCTGCATGTCCAGCTCATTCACCTTCCTGACATGTAATTGAGTTTCCTCATTGCACGCCACAAATCACAGAAGAAATACATCCAAAAATACATCCAAAAATGCATCTACTGGTCCTGAGGTTTCAGTATGCATAGAAGCAAGAAGAAAGCATTTCTCCTTCCCAACCTTCCTTAGTGCAAGCAGGTGAAGAAAATACAATGCTGTGATTCTGGTATCCCTACTGCTGTCATGATGGCAGGATAGATTAAAAGCGTTCTTGATTCTTTGTTTATGGTTCTTTATTCCTTCACCAGACTCACCTGCAGCTGGCAGTGAGCTGAAAGCAGACCTTGCATGGGCAACCTCAGCGAGATTTGCCTTGCAAACAAGTCTCAAGACCAATCCCCCTCTCTTTCACTCAGCTGTTCCTCTTTCCACATGGCTGGCTGTTACCTCTCGAAAGTGAATCACTATAGATGCATTTTGGGGGGTAGATACACCTTTTCATTATGTCTGCATAAAGCATTCATACAGTGGGCTATGATCCCTGTGGCTTGGTTGTAGGCTCCACTCCAAAGCAAACACATAACCCCACCACACATCCCTGCAGTTCATACCAGAACCTGTGATTTTTTTTGGAACCAGAAGGGAAGTTGAAGTGTAAAGCTCCTGTGCTTTAAAATGCTCCTGAATTTGGCCATGCATCTTTTCAAGACTTCCACACACACCTACTTAAATGTACCAGGTTAGCCAGAGTGGCACACAGTGAGGAAGAAAAAGAGACATCTCAGAGAGAAAAGCAGACCTGGGCCATGTACACATATATATATGTTCTTGTTGCTAGATAAGGCACCATGTGGAGCTCTGAGGAGACCACCAGCCTGTTCTCCAGCTCTTCTCCATGCGTGGTTCTTCATAAACTACTGCTGAGCTTACTTTGCTACCTTGCATTTCCCCTCAGGCCTTCAGGGAAAAATGGTACTTTTCTTCATTTACAGCTCAAGAAATTTTAGTGCTGAGCAATGTCTTGAATGCTGCTCATCCTCCACCCCAGACATGGCTGCATTTCCGTATTTGTTGATGAAGGTTGATAAATAAAGAGCATTTAGAGGTTATTTTTACTGAGGACACTCAGAGTGAGGCACTGCTTTTAAAGAACTGTTCCAGGTTTCAGTTATCCGATGGAAACTTATCAACACCACTCTTAACAAGTGCTGAAGGATCACTTCTCTCCTGAAAATGAGATTCTGCTTTGTAAACCATTCAGTATTTTTCCTTTTTTTCCTTTTTTTTCTTTAAGATCACAGTAAGTAACTGAGCTTTTTCCGACAAAGTATTTATTCAAGCTAAAGAGACAAACCCCCACTCTCTACCCAGAACTCCATCTATCAGCTGTTTCTATCAGCTGTGCTGCTGCTACCATCACTAGAATTGTTTCCCATTTATGTGCACAGGCCCTTCATCGCTCAGAACCTGAAGGTATTTCCCAGACAGTAAATAAAGAGATAAGCTGACTCCCTGTTGAAAGCAACCCCTTCTGCATCCCATTAAAACCTGTCAGCACCGTGCAGCCCTCCCTGCCAGGGCACTGGGATGAGGGCAAAGCGAAGCTGGTACCATGGAGAGCACTGGGAAGTAAGGGCACAGCTATTAGTACTGATTCAAGGAAATCTCCAGGAAAGCAGAACCACCACGTCCAAAGTGGAATTAGCCAAGGCCTTGGATTAGAAAGCTGTAGGCTAAAAAAGAGTTAAAGAGTATGAATTTTCATTTGGAGAAAATGATGTTCGTGGAATATATGAAGCATCTATTACCAGCCATCAATCTCTACCATATGGCATATGCATTACTTTCTTTTCTGAATACACTTGCAGCTACAGATTCATACTTTGTATTCTGCTATTACATTATGAGAGAACAGACCACTCTGATGAAATGCATCAGTTTGGTAAGTTAAAGGTATTCAGATGGCAGTTCCCTGAACCTCGGTGTCCCTGCTAGCTTTGGTATTACAGCACGCAGTCTGTAGTGCATCTGAGAGGAGAATGATTCAGTGACTCTATGGTTCTACAGGTGGGTATGCTGGTGGTGGGTTGGCAGTTAGACTTGACCTTAGAGGCCTTTCCAACCTTAATGATTCTGTGAGTGTGCATGGTGGTGGCAGGTTGACTGTTGGACCTGATGATCTTAGAGGTCTTTTCCAAATTTAATGATTCTATGAGAGATCACCTTCAGCCAAATTAACACTATGCTTAAGCAAATGAATTCAATCTAGATAAGTTCTGCACATTTTTTCTAAAACTCCAAGCAAGCGTTCAGTAAGGGTTTATTTTGGCAGGTCTTGGTCTTTTATATCTCATGATCCCATGCTGCAATGGAAAAGAGAGACTTCTAGACTCTCTTTCCTGGCTGTTAAAACAGAGGGAGGCCACTAAAACCCATTTGCAATTCACAGGTTGGAAACATCTGACCTGAGTGGTTCCGTTGTTCTACATTTCTGAGCCTCAGCAAGAAATGCATCAGGAAAAATGCCCCGCAGTATTTTCAGTACAGCAGGAAGCCAGGGCTGATGGATTCCACTCCTTAAGATACTTCCAACTTAACCTCTATGAATGGAAAAAAATCAGAAGATTGGAAGAGAAGTAGAGAACAAGTCATTGAAACTCTGGACAATACAGATCCAGCACTGAACAGGTGCTTTTTCTAAGCAAAAAATGTCATTCAAATGTGTTTCCTAGTGATTCTGTTTGGCCCAAGTCTACTGAAAAATCTGTGCATTTTTCTCTGGTTTTGGCCCTGAACCTCAGTATACTTATCTCCTGTTATTACAACCAGTCATGCCTGGGAACCATGTTATACTGAGATCAGATTCAGAATTTTGATGTGACCTTCTGAAGTTCCATATCCTTCGTTTTTGACAGCAAGATCACGATTATTGAGATATTAGTGACATGCACTGTCTGATTAAATCTAAAATAAATACCAATTGCTGATGCACCATTAAAAAGCAGGGACAGTATCTGACTGTAGGTCAGGTGTAGGCAAAAGCAATTAAGATAAGCCCTGCCTTGGTGATGAGTTTGATGGGGCTGAAACCTTGAAGGTTGTTCTCACGAACAGCTCAAGTCAATAATGAAGGGGAGCCCAAAATTTCTGTGATGGTAGAAGCCTACAAGACTCCTGTCTCTGTGGGACAGCACACCAAACACATGCACAGTTACTGCACAGTACAGCTGTATGAACTCCCATGGCCAGAATGACATGAAACAAGCACTCTGTCAACCCACCCCTGCTACTGATACCCAGACCATAAACTTACCCTATAGGTTCTGCTCTTGCTCAGCTCTACCTCTACACCAGGGTGGGTGCAAGATGAAAGCTACAAGCATCATTTTACAACACTTTTTGGACCTGTTGGTTCATCTCAAGTCTTGCTGTATCCCTATGACACTTTCCATGAGAATGTCAAAAGGGCCCAACTGGGAATGAAAAAAATCCCGGCAGCTTTAACAGCATCTGGGTTTGGCTCTTTGTTTTTTTTTCTGAAGCTTTTTCTTGTCTTTCAGTAAGGAGTTCAAGCCTGTATTCCCCTCACCCTAAAGCTGATCCAGCCACTTACGGGATACTCAGTGAGATCATTCAGGAAATATTTCCAGTTGGAGGTCTTTATTTGGGGACTTTTTTATTTATTTTGTCCTGTGCTTGGCATCAGTTACAGGTGCTTTCCCTATTTTGGATGGAAAGGTTATTAAGAAGTATTTCTAAAGGTCCTTTTGGACCTTTTCTTTTAAAAAATAAAAATAAAAGAATAAAGAATAAAATAAAACAAAAGATTGCCAAAAGAGCTTTTGATGGAACATCCTCCCCTGGCCCCCAGTCTGACAGGATTCCCTGACCTGCATAATGCTGTCCAGATTGAAGCATGAGAAACATTTCGAAAATGAACTATGCTGAAGTCTGGGAGTTATTAGCTGCCAAGAAATCCCAAAAGCTTTTAAACCTTGTTTGCAGCTGCAGTGTAGGAAACCTAGGTGCTATTCTTAGAGGAATTCAACAGGAACTGTAAATTCAAGGCAACTTGCTGCTAGAATACAAAGGTAAAGAATTAAAACAGACTTCAGAAAAGAACGGCCCAAGCCATAATGGTGACAAAGTGACTGATTTAAAAAGGAAGTTTAAGAAATTTCAGTCTGCCTAACAGGGACATAAAATCCAGAGTGAGGTGAATGAAATCCTGCGTCCTCTGTAGATCTGGGCTGGAAGAGCCTGAAGAGCCTCCAGCATTCCCAAATAGGAGATTTGTGTTGTGACAGCTCAGGCATGTACAACAAGTCCATAAACAATTATCAAGGAACCAAACATTTCTTCAGGCCCAGTGCAGCTTGAGAAAATTCAGGTCCCATTGAGCTGCCCTATGTTCAACCCCTTCAATGGAAGCATCTCAAGTGAACTTGTCACTTGTCACCTTCTTTTCCAAGGACTCCAGAAAGACAAGTGAGATTCTCAAGGCAGGAGAATACTTTTGCACACCTGGATGTACTACTTTAAGGAAAATTGCTTTCAGGAGCTAATTAAAATGCATGATTCCCCCCCTCTAGCTCTATAGATTAATCTATTTCATTTTCAAAATCTCTTTTTTTCACATCACTTCAAGTATTCAGAAGAGATTACATTATTACAATCACAACTTGGCCTCGGTCCCAGAGTACAGAGATGAAGAGAGAAAAGGCTTTTGTTGAGTGCACACACACACACACACACACACACACGCAACACACCAAGCAATGAGCATAAGCAGTGCCTTAGATGACATGAAAGTGCATTAATCAGCTCATAGAGAGAGGGGGATCTCAACTCTTGGGGTAAAAGGCATGTATGGGAAAGACTGCCAGCAGAATATGGTCAGCACAAGAGGTGATGCACAGGCACAGCTGCCCAGGGAGGTGGTGGAGTCATTGTCCCTGGAGGTGCTCAAGAAACATGGGGATGTGGCACTGAGGGGCGCAGTCAATGGGCATGGTGGGGGTGGGCTGGGGTTGGACTGAGTGATCTTATAGGTCTGTTCTAACCCTCATGATTCTGCGTGTTTTTATGAAAAAGAACAGGAAATCTGATGGAAGACTAAGAGGAAATTTCACATGTATATACATATTTATATAGATATGCCTATATGTAGCATCTACACTGTGTTATATAAGTAATAAGTGTATACCATATATGTGTATGTAAGCACATATATATAACCACAAAAAAGGACTCAATCTGTCAGAAGCAGTG
>VXAB01009286.1:1100978-1113473 GCA_013399175.1 Odontophorus gujanensis
CACACACACACACACACACACACACGCAACGCACCAAGCAATGAGCATAAGCAGTGCCTTAGATGACATGAAAGTGCATTAATCAGCTCATAGAGAGAGGGGGGTCTCAACTCTTGGGGTAAAAGGCATGTATGGGAAAGACTGCCAGCAGAATATGGTCAGCACAAGAGGAGATGCACAGGCACAGCTGCCCAGGGAGGTGGGGGAGTCATTGTCCCTGGAGGTGCTCAAGAAACATGGGGATGTGGCACTGAGGGGCGCAGTCAATGGGCATGGTGGGGGTGGGCTGGGGTTGGACTGAGTGATCTTATAGGTCTGTTCTAACCCTCATGATTCTGCGTGTTTTTATGAAAAAGAACAGGAAATCTGATGGAAGACTAAGAGGAAATTTCACATGTATATACATATTTATATAGATATGCCTATATGTAGCATCTACACTGTGTTATATAAGTAATAAGTGTATACCATATATGTGTATGTAAGCACATATATATAACCACAAAAAAGGACTCAATCTGTCAGAAGCAGTGGGATGGGAGGAGCAGTCTTCATGGGGTGCAATGAGCTTGGTGGTGATATTGCATCCAGGTGAAAAGCAAGGCTTCTCATCCAGCCAGTGCTTTCAGCTAACACACAGCCAAAAGAGGTTGAACAGCCACTAATAAATCAGCACAAAGGAGCCCTGCTGCAATGAGGGAGACACAAGGTGGGGGGGGTTAGGGGGCGGGGGAAGAAAAGAAAAAATGAAGAGACGAACGATATCCTATGTTAAGATGTTTTATTAGAGTGCAACTACTCAAACTTGCCCTGGAAGGAACTAATCCCTTGAGGTATAGGGACCAGATTTTCTGTCAGTTATGCCAAAGTACTTTCTTCAAAATTAATGCAAGCGCTGTGGAGCTCACTCAGTTAAACAAGAGCAGAACGCCTGTCCCTACAGGACGCCTCCTCCCAGTACCAGCCCCCTCTGCTGCAGATGTTTGGGAAGGGGAGGAGGCTGAGGCTGTGCCTCCACGTCTATTAATATCCCATCTGTACTCCCAGATTTCATGGCAGGCCGAATTTGATCTGGATCGAGCACAAACACATTTTTGTTGAATTAACCCGAGCACGTGATGCGATGTGCTCCAGTTGTAAGCTGGTTGCCCACATTATGTCAGCCTGAAGATGATGGACAGGACTGGACTCGGCATAGGGACTGCCAGGATAAAGTTACACCTCCTAAATGATTGAATGCCTTGGAACCAACCTGTGAGTTTGTGCCTGCACCACAGGGACCATCTGCTGCTGGGCACCTTATATCCAGATGCAACACTCCGTGGAACAGAGGCCACAAAAGCAGGCTCCAAATCCTAAACCCACGTGCACAGTGTCACCATTCTCAAAATGTCAGCGCTGAGAAGCAAACAAGCTGAGGTTAGAGCTTCTTTTTTGCTGAATCAGGGGCTGGCACAGATGGAGGTATAGACCTCCTTGTGCCATGGCACACTCATGAGCCTACAGCAAGGGGCAGCAGCTCCAAGCAGCAGAATTATCTAAATCTCATTTGTATATTCCATCGGAAGGATTTGGGGGTTTAAATTATATATTTAGTGAAAACACAAATAATTCATGAGTGTTTTCAAATACATGAATAATTCAAGTCGGAACTGAAATAGCTAAATCATCGGGGCCATCATCTTCACAGAAGCATATAGGATAGGTTATTTCAAGTACATTTCACTGCAGACTGGCACGTGCACATATTCACTAATAAGCAGCTGTATCTGTGCCTTTCAGCCTCCACAAAACCCACTGAGTTGCAATATCCCATAGCTGGGACGCCAGCCCTACGGCTGAGACGCATCTGAGCCCTAATTGAGTTATGGATTTAAGAGTAGGGACAGAACCAGTTTGAAATCCCATTTTATGGCTCCCCAAACCACATCTGAACCATGTGGTACGTGTGTGGCATTTAAGAACAAATTATCTGAACACCATACAAATGTTCACTAATAGCTGACTCCGAACTCTAGCAACCAGCATTCTTGCATGCATATTTGTGGCTGACATTGTGTAGACTCTGAGGCATGTGTATTTGTTAATTTGAAGTCTGTGTATTTTGTGGGCAGTGAGGGTGTAACACTGAAACCATAACTTCACTGTGAAAAAGGTTGCACTTTATATATCTATATATATATTACAAAAACCTGGATTGAGCTGGACAGTCAGATACATCAGGAGGAATTCTCAGAACAAGAAAAGTTCACGTTTTTAAGTAACTTTTAACGACAGTTTCCATTATCTTGACATCGATTTTTATTTTCTCTCTCTTTTTTTCCTTTTTAATTATTTCCCTCGTTTTGTTGTCAGCGTTAACTTTTAATTTTGACTTGTATTTCTCCTCCTGGGAAAACAGAGTTAAGATCAAATTTCAGAAGGACAACATAACCCTAATGTTGTATTAAGAGGAAACCAAGGAGTTGCATTATGGAATTGGCTCAAATAGTAACACCTGAAGGAGTTTCACATCTCAGCTGCATCTCTGGTTCGGAAAAACATTGTGTTCAGAACCACCACCAACAGAAAAATGCCACATGGCAAATGGCTGATGCTGAGTGTGCTGGAGTCGTGTCTTCCCCCACCCTCTGATCTGGGGAAATATAATGGTTCATTCATTCTCTCCTTTTTTTCTTTTCCTTTTTTTTGTAGTTTTGCAGGAATTCTCCCATTGTAGCGAGCCTTTGACCTAACCTCCATTTCTTCTAATGCTGTCTGACATCTTCCCATCATATGTTAACAGTGTGTGTCTTCAGTGAAAGGCAAACCGACTCTGATGCTCTGGGCCTAAAGAAAAGCAATGCGGAGGAAGAAAGAAAGAGAAACCTCGACCTCACTGGTCCTTCCCAGCAATCTGTTGCTCCAGCAACTGAAAATCAAACAATGATGTCAAGAAGATGCAGCCAGCCACGTTAAATCCAATGTCCAGTTGCTGGAGCAACTCGGTGTTAAAGTAAGCGATGCAACTGTTTGTTTCTTGGCAGTTTGAAAAAATAAATAAATAAAGGGAGTAAATTAGGGCAGAGGACATGTCCCTACGTAGGGGGTCCCGATCTGGGGCAGCTTGAGGTCTGTGCTGCAGCATCAAGTCGAAGGGCCAGGGCAGGAGGCGGCTGCTGCCTTGTAGCTGAGCTGAGCAGCCTCCTGGGAGCAAATTGCTCTGCTCTTCCTTTCACCAGAGGAAATGCCAGAGAAGCAAGCCCTGCTGCCAGATGCCACATGGACACCAAATGTTCCCCAGCAGCGAGGGGAGGGCTGCCCAGCTCGCTTTCATCCCTCCTGCCCTCTGCCCCCCCAGCTGTCGCTGCCCAGCAGCCCCATCTGTCCTGCGTTGGGCAGCTTCCAGGCTTCAAACGAGGAGGACAGGTGCTGAGGCCACCCCTGAGCAAAGCCCTCATGCAGCCCTCGCTCCCCTCCAGGTCTCTCCCTTATTTGGGACCTTCATTTTGCGGTTTGCAGAGGGCTGAAACCCAAAAGCAAAAAGGCACCATTTTGAGATTTTATTCTGAAATATTCCCCCGATGCTCTGCTTCTGCTCCAACAAGGTGAGAGGTGAGGGACAACCTCCATCCATGCTCCCTGCTTGGAGTGACCTGGGCCACACTCCTGCCCTAAGGTGATACTTCCCCCACGTGCCTACACGGAGCCATGTGATTAACTCTTCCGCTGATTCACTCTTATCCATTTATCTAATAGAAGCCATTTCATACTCCATTAGGCCCTTGCCCTCACTGAGTAATCCCCAGTTGTATCATGCCTTGGAATTAGTCCGTAAGGTCCTCAGGGCAGGGATCATGTCTTGGAAGGTGCCTCTCAGACTTTAGGCCATTGCTAAATTAATAAGAACGTAATAAAAGTATTAGAGAGCGCTACCGAGGGAGGTATTGTTATGCCCCAGAGGCAGCATATCTGGTTAACAACCCTGAAAAGAAATGCCAACAACATTAGCCTCTGCCCCTAACATCCCTCTGCCTAATGTAAAATTAAATAGCTACAAATTACCTATCTATTTTTCTATCTGCCTAGGCAATTAGCCCATGCTCATTACTGGACGTATGGGGATATATCCAAGCGCTCATCGAGACGGGAGGCACAGCACAAAACGTGGCACGAGTGGGTCCTCCCAGGTCTTTGGCTCCATTATAAAGCGTAGCATCAAACCCACAATACATTGGGCCATCAGCAGACGTCGGGAAAAACATGCCTCCTCCCAGGGAAGGGGAGAACTTTGCAAAACCTGGCAAGAAAAGCATCCAAGCAGCAAGTGAAGAGCCAACGGTGGCAAACAGGCTGTGACAGCACCAGCAGCGTGCATGGAGGATGAAGACAAGCAGCCAAGGATGTGTTTATTCATATGGGAAAGGCAAACTCCAAATGATACGCAAATATGGCTCAGTGCATTTATTTGCAATTAAAGCACGTGCATACATCTCCATGAAGATGAGGTGCACCCTACTGATTGGCGAGCCTGTTGTCAGCGGTGCCTTGTCAAGAAGAAATCCACAGAATTGCAGCGAGGGAGCACTGGAGCATCAAGACTAATATTCCATAAGAAAATCCAGTAGGAGGCTGCCAGGCCAGCAGCAGGAAACAGGACCCCCTGGATGCTCCAGTAGGGATGCAGGATGCTCGGGCATGGCAGCCCCACACCATCGCTCCATTAAGCAAAGAATTCTGTCTCAAAAGCACTTTAATCCAGTGAAGTTCAAGCCCTCCGTTTTACAGTTTGATGGTAATGCTATATTTTTATTCAGTGCGGGATCAGAGGTCTGATGAAACCTCATGTTGCCAACATAAAAGTGGAAGGAGCTTTAGCTAATCCCAATGAAAACCAAGTCCACTTCTTTCTCCCCACACCCCTCCTGAAAAGAAATAAAATGAAAACCCCACATTTGACTCTCCTGGAAGGGAAAATTCCCTGCTGTCCTCAGATGGTTAAAACATGCAGCTTTAGCAGGCTGCAGAAGGAATAGTAATTACGTACCCTTCACCTCTTGCCAGCTTGGGTTTTTTATGTTTTCTTTTTTTTTGGTATTTTGTTTTGTTTTTTTGGGGGGGGGAGTTGTTCCACATCTTTCAACTGTTCTGATTTCCAGTGGTGATTTTGGGGTGAGGATCTCACCATTCATGGGAAAGGGTGGGCTGGGGGGCAAGAGGGAAAGAGAAGGGAGCTGGCAGCCCACATATGCGTCATTAAAGAGAGAGAAGGAAAGTGCAGGTCTGCAGCAGTTAGCCTGTCATTAGCCTGGTCAATATTAAAGGAGCAGGTGTTGTTCTCGGTTAATTTGTCTGGGAGGAGACCAGAGCAAATCCCAGCAGCCCTACAGAGAATAAAAGCTTTGCGTGCTGACACAAAAGCCCTCCCTGCCACAGCATCACTCTTGCTGTGCCTTCCCTTCCCTCCTCCTAATTGCAGGGCTAACATCCTCTGACAGGTGCCTCAGATGGCCCCCATCACCATCCCCAGCCCTAATCATTATCATTTCCATAGCACCCATCACTGCGAAGCCCACAATGCTCTCGATTATTCTGACAGAACCCTATCTGCTGAGGAACTGCAAAATATTCCTTCCAATGGGTGCTGGGCCATTTCTACCCTGATCTAGCAGTTGGCAACCCTGCCCAGGGCAGGCAGGTTGAAACTAGATGATGTTTAAGGTCCCTCTCCAACCTAAGCCATTCTGATTTTATGATATTGCTGCAACATCTGACACAAGGAACAGTGCCAATGGGATTCCAAATATTCCTCTTTTGAGGAAACCCAGGAGCCACATCAAAGCTTGTCTGATGTATTCTTTGAGTGGTGGTGGCCGAGGGAGGGGGCCTGCCATGCCATGAATATGTGCATTATTGGTATTGCCTCGAGCTGTGCTACAAGCTGTGTGTCAGTTAAGACTTGAGTCTGAAAGAGCAGCAAGCCAAGGCAAGAAAAGGTGGGAAGCAAGGCTATTTATGAAGTTTTTTAAATAGGTAGATGGTCCTCAAATGAGGTGGAAAACAAACAAACATATTAAGTCTTCCACTGTCAATGAGAGGAGGTCCAGGTGAAACAATCATAGAATGGCTTCGGGATCTCAAAGACTATCCAGTTCCTACACCCCTGCCACAGGGGCAGGGTTGCCAACCACTAAAATGGACAGGTTGCCCAGGGCCTCATTCAGCCAAACAAGCACAGTCCTAGCATTTTTCTCTCCCAAACCTAGGCCAAGGAACCAGCATTTTCCCAAGATCCAGGGATTCTTCACAGATTACCATTTTCAACTGAGCATTTATATAGAGTGAAAAAACACAGAGCAAATGTCTCCAGCAGTTCTACTGCTAGTAGAGGGAAAGTCAGCACCTCCCAGAGCTGATTTTCCCAGTGGCACAAAGAAGTGCTAAGGCTTCTCTATTGCTCGTACCATAGCAAGATGGATTCATAGGGAGAGTGGGAGCAGGCTCTTGTCCTCGCCATCAGTAACAGCTGAAGTCTCTAACATGAGATACCCACCCACAAGAATTATTCAGACCAAAATCTTTGCTAGGAATGGCAGCTGCTAGGAAGAAGAGGATTACAGCCACCAGCAAGCAGCAATAGGGAATCCTGTTCAAAAAAAGTGCCCAGAGATTTTGTTGCACAGTGAAGTCAAAACAAAAGGCGATGCTTTAAGATGCAGTGAGAGGAAAAGAGCACCACAGAGGAGAGGGAGGAGCTGTGGGGATGGATGAGAGCAGCTGGAGAGGAATTCCAAGGGGACGCATAGACAGGCAGTCACAAAGTCTGTTAATTATTTAAAAAATAAACTAACATAGAGTGTCCTGCGGAGGAGGGGGAGGCAGAACCTCGGAGGAACCATCAATTATACGCAAACCAGCATAGAGACACTGCAAATAATGGCTCCGTGGGTACCCCTGGGGCACAGGTGATGTCACCAGAAGCTGCTCTGTCCCACGCTGATACCTTTGTGCCCCTTCCTAACCCCTTCTTTGTTGTGCTTGCATCTGCTGCTCAAATCCACAAGAGGAAACCAAGTGCTTATGTTTGCTGTTTTGTGGTTCCGGCTGGTGCTGCTAGTTGAGTTACATCTGTGCTTTTACCTGGCACCTCCAGTGCATGCTGCGATCTGGTCAGCTTGGGAGCTTCTCTGCTTCCTTTTGGAGTGGTGACCACATGAAATGGTTGGGAGTTAGGTGGAAGCCAACTGCATTCATGTTACTGCTTCTAAACCAAGGGAAGCAAAAAATACGAATTTTAAGTGGCAATTTCTTCCCAGTTTTAATATTTTCTTGCATTTTGAGGGTTTAATTAATATCCCGATATCTTCAGTTCAGCACTAGTCCAGAAAGCCTGCATCTTAATAGGAGAAAACCCACAGAAATGTCAGAAGTGCTTTTTTGCATCCCATATCCACTTTTGTTGCTTTTTGTTATGATGAGAATATTTAACCAGTCACCAGGAGCACTAATTAGCCTTACACATGCCAACACAAAAGCACCAAGCAAGAGTCATTTCGGTGTACAAATGGGTGAGACAGGAATTCAAACTGCCAACCTGAAAGCATGAAGACCCAAAGCCCAGCACAAAGCCTACCCACATCCAGGCTTTCCTCTCAAGGATGGCTGTCCCAATCCCTCCCACTTCTCCACTCTCAATTTGCATGTGAACTAATCTTCTCTTAGAGCTGAGCTCCTCCTTAAGACGTGGAAACATGGCGCTTGCAAGCAAGAGGGATCATATGTGTTTGATAGAAACCACCCATAGAACCGAGACCACAGTTTTTATGATAAATCGGCAAATGAGCAAACATGCAAAACTGTATCTGCCATAACGATTTATTTAAGATAAACAAATCCAGCTGTGGTAAAATAACGAGTTCTCTGCAGACACACACACACACACACACACACACCAATTCTTGCTATTTCATTACAAACATATTAAATCTAGTCCCTCAACCCCAGCTCTTGATGATAATTAAATAGACACAAATGAGCTGCAGTGAATTTGCTCACGATAATTTACATAGCAGAAAATAATTATTCTGGCAATTAGGTATGGTACAACATGCTTTGTCTTTACGTGCACTGCAAATTTCTTCTGATGCTTTTGCGTCACCCTTTAAGAGTTTAATTAATTGAGGCCCCTCCTTGTATTAATAGCGTGATGCAGTAGGTTCATGGTGGCTTGGCCTCCCACTGCTGGAGCTCGGCTTCATTTACATGTTTGGGATAACTTTCAGTGCTGTTACTACGGCTGGTGCTGCAAACCTCTCACTGACTTTAATGAGACAGCTCCTTGTTGGGAGTAGAGTTTTCCATTTGTCTTCTGTTGCCCGTTTGTCCTATCACACATGGGGATGATGCATCTCTGACCAAAAAGACAGGCACAACTGCACCCATTTAGGTGAGATTTCTCATCCTAGGATCAGCTTTATAGTCCCCAGCCATCAGCAAGAGCAAAGGGAAAGATCAAACCAAAGAGAAGCATCAAAGGCAGAGAAGCTACCGAGCAGATTTGCAGGGCTGGGTTTTGTACAGCCAGAAAGCCCAGCCTTTTCTTCTCTAAATGCACTTCACTTTGAGCATTGGTTATAAAAGCCTGAGAGAAAGCCTTCTTTCCCTCTGGAGGCTGCTTCCCAAGCTACAGCTGGCCTCACTGGCAGCCCTTCTCACATTCAACCCCAACCCATGCCAAAGGGCCCTGAGTTACTGCCAGCACCCCTATCTCTTCAGGGTAGTTCTGTGATGGTGCTTAAAGATGGGAGGCTTCTGAGAGAAACAATGATTATTCAAATGAAGAGTCTCAATACGTTTTTTGAGAACTGATTGCTCGCAAATCCACACATTATGATAAAGGAACTGGTGAAGCAAAGCCTTTCAAATAGGGAAGCAGCTCTTCAGAGAGCACAGGGAAACAAAGACAAAACAAACAGCAAAAATTACATTTGAGAGGTGAGATCATCACCAAGAGGAGCTTCAGCCCTGCTTTCCCTTCCCAGTCCCACCTTGTCACAGCCTTGGGGCCACTGCTGCAGTCCCACTGCCCATCCACTTTCCTCTGCCACTGGCTTCTCATCCAACCTTGGGCAAGGTGTTCAGCATCCTTCTGCCCACCGCTGCCTTCTTCAAAGTACCAGACCAAAAAAATTGGTTGAAGACTGGAAATACTGAATATCCATATCAGCCACCAGCTGCCCCCATAAGTCTTGTGTGCTGTGGCTGACTGCTTACCCGCAGGTGAAGCTACAGCTTTGACAACACCCAGAGTCAGACCCACGTCCTTTTGGGGAGCCATGGGTGCCACCCACCCTTCTATGGGTCGCAAACAGCACTGCAACCTGACCCCACTCACATGGCTACGTGGAATCCCCAAACCACAGCCTTTACCCCTACAGTCCAACATGACCCGCAGGAGGGGTGGGACATGACCACCCAATACTCCCCCATACCCAGACCCTCTGCTGGGGCATGAAAAGGAAGGGGAAAAATGCAACAAAAGATGAGAATAAAAAGACTTCCAGCCCAAAGCATGGCGAGGAATAATGCACCCCTCTTTCTCAGGGTTAGTCCTTTCTTTCTCTCTCTTTTTGGCCTGGCTTACAGCTGCCTGCAGCTCCCTTTGCTGGTTGCCTAGCACGACCAGCATTCATGGCAAGCTGGGGTACACCATGGATAGCAGGCTGCGATTTCTTACCCAGATGTCCTTTATTTCGGTCAGTGTCACTGCTCGAAGAGCAACAATAGCACTTTATTTCTGTGGCGCTCATCTTTAGCTAATCTAGTGGCAGCACTGCCTTACTTTCAGCTATGCTGCACCACAGATGAAGATGGCGTAGAGAATAATTCAAAACAAATCACAGAAGCTAAACTTGTTAATCCTTCCATTCTGCGGGGCCGAAGGGTTATTTTACAAAGTACAAATGCCTGGGCTGCACAGTTCTGCTCAAGTGCCCTGTAACAGTCAAGAACAGCTGAAGCAATTAGCAATGCCCCATCTCCTCCAAAAGGCATAAACTCTGAGAAAGGAATCAATAGGAAAACTACAATACAGAGTCCTTTGCTCAATACACATTTTAGGGATAAAGCTCTTAAAAGGCAGAGGATAAGATGCTGCATAGGACTTAGGAAGAGGTTGAACCCTGCCCTTGTGTATCTGGTCATGCAGTAGAGCCTAAAGTTCCCACCTAGAATTCAAGACGGTGCTATTTGCCTCTTTCATGAGGTCGTTTAGAGCCCATTGACAGAAGTAAACAAGAACTATACCTCTGAATTAGTTATTCCATCCTATTACTTACAAGGAAAACATCACTGGCTGCACCAGAACAGACAAAGAAAAATGCTTCTGTAAACTCCTAACCACAAGCACCACATGTACAGCATTATTTACTGGGGATGAGCCATCTCCTTCCGGTTTGTTTTTGTCAAGGATGTGTGTTGTGTTCATTTCTTCAGGTAGGAGGTTCAATTTGAGACTACTCCAGACCCACGTCTCCAAAAACCACACATTGTACAAACAGGAGAAGTGAAATGTTCTCAAGCACTTGCTGGCTGTGTGATGGATGGACGGATGGATGGAGAGTCAGTTCAACATCTCAAACACATTGAGCACAGTTTTCCAAAATATCACCAAATAATGAAACCTACCAAAAGCTTTCAGATTTAGAAAGCTTCTTTTCTTTTCCACAAGTTTGTATTTCACCTGAGAAGGTGCTCATGATTTGTTTATGACCTCAGTCAGATTAGGGACAAAGACCAAGACTCAGAAATATATCCTGATCACAAAAATGATTAATTTTTTACACTCATGGGTCCTACTTGGTACTTCCACTGAAATAAATGGGAGTTCTGCCATTGCCTTCAATAGGGTGGAGCAGAGCCAGGGACTTTTGTCTGTTAATTCCTTGCGGATTATTTTCTGCTTCTAAGCACCACTGTAAAAATAAACTTAAGATTTTTAAAAAACCACATGCACACACAACAAAAAACAACTGGAGTTAAAGTGTGTATAAATATTCAGAGAGAAGCACTGGCATAATATCCCTACAGTATTTTCAGAATGGCTCATTATTTACTCATTAAATCAGTAAATGACAAGTCCATTTTTCAGGCTCAGCACATGCATACATCTCATCAGGGCGGGATGAGATCAAATGATTCCTGATCCCAGGTATGTCATTTGCTCCTGAATATTCACCAAGCCTCAATGTAATGAATGGGCTCTGAATAGAGACCTGGCTAAACATGGGCTGTATGAAGGCAGCAGCACCGGGAGAAGAGTATCTCTCCTTGGTACCCCTCTACTGCTCTTCAGTTGACCAAGCCTAAATTCATAACAAAGGGAGAAAGAGCAGAGGGCACCCAGCAACGTCAGGAAGGCAAAAATGGGAGAAAGATGGAAGAAAACAGGAAAACTCCCCCAACCTCTATTTCTTTAAGTTTGTTTCTGCTACCTCAACTAGTAGAGTGACAAAAAAAAAAAAAAAAGACAACAATAACACAAAGACAGAGTTTGAGCATTTTTGTACCACAATGTCACCTATTTTCAGGCAGGACTCTTTTGGAGGTAAATATTTTTCTTGCAGAAAGCACATGAAATGTCACACACTTGCTAACTTTCACAAGTCAGCTGCTGAGAGAGTCGAAAACTTCAGCCCTGGACTAAAGCTGAGGCAGTGCTCCTGGCTGAACCTCCATCCTGCTGTACAATTCTCATGTCAACTGCTTGGGAAAAGCGGGGCTAAGACAAAGGGGAGCTGAAAGCCCGCGGCTTGAATCCCAGCTATAAAAGAAACAAAAGTAGGAGAAACAAAACTCTAAGAGCTCCTTTGGCACCCAAGGAGGAAGCTTAAAAAATGCGGCCAGTTTCTCTCTCCGCCTTTTTTTCCCTCCCTATCTCCTTCTAAAAAAAAAAAAAAAAAAAGGAAGGAAAAAGGGAAAAAAGAATAAAAAAAGAGACAGCTCTTAGAAACAATCTCTTTCTGTGTAAGCTGTTGCCAGAGCCCGAGAGAATGAGCGTGTTTCTGTGCCAGCCCATTCACATGGCCAGGTGAAAAGAAACCCATTCCTTTACAGCCACGCAACATCTGCTGAGAAAGCGGGATGGGAAACACCAAAAAGAGAGAAGAGAAGAGCCGAGGTCTCCAGGTTAGAAGGGCAGCCCGTTCCCACCAGGGAACCCCTCTTTCACTCACAGACAACTGCTGCATTTGACATTTCAATGGGAGCTGAGGCAGAGCGGGAGGGAGGGACGTGGAGGGGGTGGGAGAGCGCACATAAAAGGGAATAGGGCGAGAAAAGCGAGGGGACAAGTTCGCACCTCTTTCATTTCTGCTTGCACATTTTCCCCCATATCCCGACCAAGGTACCATTAAAGCCTTGGTCGGGATGAATCGATTTTATGGGGCTTACAGAACAAAATTCTTTATTTTTTGTCTTCCCAGCCCCCACACCCCCCTTCCCTTCTTTTTTTCTTTT
>VXAB01009286.1:1113510-1155055 GCA_013399175.1 Odontophorus gujanensis
TTTTTTTTTTGTTTGTGTTTTGAATGAGAAGGAAAAAAAGGATTTACATAAAATAAACAGAAAAGAATGAATAGCAGCCAGCCCTGCCACCGGAACCAACGGTGGGTGCTTTTAGAAGGGTTACACGAATATTGTGTCAGTGCTCAGCACCGTGCTCCACACAGGCACATTCTGGGCAGAAATTCTGCAGTGCTGATCGCTTCATACAAGCTCCTGAATGAAAGTTGCACTTTTTGTTTTAAAACTGCTTTACCAAAAAAAAAAAAAGAAAAAAAGAAAAGAAAGAAAGAAAAAAGGGGACAAAAAGAAAAAAAATAAATAAATCTTTCATTCAAACACAGAGTAGTTTGTAAAGGCTTCAAAGCAGCCCTGGGCCGTAAACGGGTATTATCTCCATTCTACAGAACAGGAAACTGAGGCCCAGAGGGAATCAGTCAGACAGCGTCCAGAAATGAATCACTGGCAGAGCCCGGAATACAACTGGCTCCCTGGAGCACCGTGCTCATCTGCAATGAATGCAGAAATGGCCTTGACTAAATGAGAGTCTCCCTGCTGGGTTTTATGCCAAGCCCAAACATGAAAATCAAAAATAATGCGAACAAGGCCAAAAGGGAAATAGTGCATTCGTATGTGTCACCACTATCGATATGCCGTCATTGAGGTCTGCACACAGGGAAGGGTGGAAGAGAGTTCCAGCATTTGATGGGGAGGGTTCCCTAGAAGGGTGAAATGAAAATTGGGTTCAGCTTCCTCAAATCAAAGTGGGAAATGAGATTTTACAACTGCAGTCACTTCGGGTTTGCTTCTTTCTCAGCAAGGATTCCCGTGAATTCCCCTCGGGGTCAGACAGGGAGGCAAACACACCAGGAGATCATGGGATGAGCTCTGCTGCTCAGCACTCAATGTGCACCAAGCAATGGTCAGAGGTGTCTTGCTATCTGCCTGGGACCAGGGTCACACATAGGGGAGAAGCTCCAAAAAGCCACAAAGCCCTGAATGTCTGAGCTATAAATTCAGAAGTGGGGATTAAGAGGTTAAAATACTTTGTGTTCAACTGGAATCGGTCTAAGGAGAGTTCAGCATCACTCACCATATTGTGAGACAAAAATTGTCAATCTTTGGTCCTTCCTGATAGCTGTGAGTGAACACAGCTTGCTTTCTGTCCCCATTCCCCTCTACATATGTACACACAAACTTAGAGATCCCCATTACGTGTCCAGTTTGCACTGGGACAGACCTAAGGTGATCATAGGAGGCACTGTGCCAAGCACCACATTGAGCAAGTGCAAACTTCTGCCTCCACTTCCACCAAACCAAACTGCTGGCTCCACTAATAGCTCTTCAAGCTTTCTCACCTCCATGTCTTTGCACAAACCCTACTTTAAAAAAAAATAAATCCAAGAGCTTCTGTGCAGGATGTCCTTTTGCATTTATCACATCCCCAGCAAGCCAACAACATGGCATAGGAGAGCCCTGCACAGTCCTAACACCTCTATCATGCCAAGAGGAAATGATAGGTGCTTTCTCACCCCACCTTCTCCCACCACCCCCAGTGAAGCTTAACTTTGCTAAAAGTTCTGTACATTCTACAGAACTGCAAAGAAAGCCCCAAATCTATCTTCTGAAGCTTTCTTTTTTTACCTGAAACAACAAGGTAAGAACAAAATCTTAGGTCCCATCCAGCACCAAAAGAGCAAGAGCTTCCAGGAACAGGAACACTGACTGCTTATTCAGACTCACAACCAAAGTTTGAACGCACAGTGAAGCAAAACCAGATGAGTGCAAGGCGAGCTGGTCTGCACCCCACACTGCATCACAGACGTGCAGCAATAATTAGTTGGTTTCTCTGTACTGCATGGCTCCTTTTTACATCTGCAGAACAGCACTAAGAATTCCCTGTGCAGCCACTGAAATCCTACACGGAAGACAAAGCTGCAAAATGCCAGTAAGATGTTAAATACCTCCGTGGTGCCTCAGAGCCAGATGTCAGGAAGAGGGAAGCAACAGGTTGAGAGGAGCTTTTTTTCTAACTATGAAGAAGTTCCCTCATTACTGAAGTTTTGGCAAGTTAGAAAACTTATCTGCAGCACAGCTTACAGCCTCCCCACTCGTAAATCCCCCAGGAGAAGTGTCTAATTGAGTGCCAACAGAGCAGAATCACCAAGTCTCACAGCCTCCAAGGCAGGTGACAAGGACAAGAGCATCACAGCCCACAGGAGGTGGATTCAACCAGTGCTGAAGTGGCTTCACAGCTTCACCTGCCACTTCTTGTAACACACACTCGGAAAATAGATAGCTATGGGGTAATGGTGAGTAATGCATTGGCTGCTATCTGCCTTGCTGAAAGGCTGATAACAGCGAGACAGTGATAGCCCCACTTCCCAAACTGGGCAGAGCTGAAAAATCAGCCCTTATGGAAAATAACACCACATCTCCTCCTCTCCAGAACCTTTCCACTCAAGGATAAGCAGCAAACATCGCTGTGACTCACACGAGACCACGAGGTTGATACAAGTGTGATTTTTTCCATTAGCAAGTTTGAATGAGCTACGAATTTCTTCCTCATTGCTGGACTACAAGCAGCCAAAAGACAAACTGGTGTTACTGCAGCAGGATTTCAGTGAAATCTTTCCATTCACTAGAGAGGTACAACTTTTTTTTCCCAGCCAAGCCATGTGGCAACAGTGTGTCTGTCAAAAGCATTCCTCAGGATAAATGAGGCATCTTCTACCTCTGCCCTTGGTTCAAGCCAAGATTCTGAGCTCTGGTTCATTCATATTCCACCAAAAATAACTGCCTCTGAGTCACACGAGTGTTTTAGCTCAAGAGCACTGCCTGAAGATGGGTTTCCAGCTGTTGCACTGTGTATTCACTTCACCCACAGATAAGGACCAGTAACCTGTGGCAGAGCAGGCACCTCGATGGGTGACAGCCACACCTGGATCCATCTCCCAGATGGATCAAAGCCAAAGTCTGGAGATATCTGTCCCCTGCACTGGAATCCTTCCCAGTGCTGTGGTGGGGGTTGGCCCAGCTTTACCATCCAGGAGAAGAGTCCTTGCAGCTCAGGTTGGGAGGCACAGGTAAGGTCACAATCTCAGTTATGTTCACAATATTTTCTGCAGGGCCAACTTCATCCACATTGATTTATCTTTTTTTTTTTTTTTAAATCTGTGGCTTACGCTGAACATTCTCTGTTCGGTCTCTGCCTCTTGATGTTCAGCTGCATCAGGCTTGAAAATGCCTGAATCGAGTATTGGTACAGAGCAGATTTGTTTGTGCCTGAACAGTGACACTGGAAATGTCTCTAAGAAAAAACAATACATTGTTAAGAATGTGACACAGAAATGGCTCAGGAGTTGACATTTCACCATATTCCTTCTTCCCTTCATTGGTTTTATCTGCCCTGAAGGAGAAGTAGTGTAGATTTGCATCTCCAAAAACCAGTGAAGGTGAAAGGTCTGGAGCTCAGAGCTCGTTGAAGACCAGGGTGACCACTAGGCTGACATTAAACATCAGTCAAACCTTCCTGAAAATCTTAGAATCATTAAGGTTGGAAAAGATTTCTGAGACCGCCAAGCCCAAGCCCAGGCCCATCCCCACAGAGCACATTCCTCAGTGCCACATCCCCACTGTTCTTGAGCACCTCCAGGGACTGTGACTCCATCACCTCCCTGGGCAACTTGTGCCAGTGCATCACCACTCTATTGGAGTAGGAATTTTTCTTAATATCCAGCCTGAAATGCAGGAGTGTTTTGCTCCTCAGTTCTGGTGTTTTCAAGCTCCTGGATGAAGGACAGCTTTTGCACAGCTGCTGGCAGCAGCTTGGCACAATTTAATCTTCATTCCATAAACGCAGTAATGGGTTGAGAGTTGGACTGGGTGATCTTAGAGATCCTTTCCAACCTTAATGATTCTACCAAAAGAAAGCTCCCACTTGCTGAGTTAACTCTGAGCAGAACTACACGGTCCCTTGTACAGCACTGTATCAAAGCTGACCTAAATTAACCTAAGATCCATGAGCTGTATGCATTGAGTTTGGAGCCTCCACCAGCTACCACTCCCCAGTCACATTCTGAAAAACCAGGAAAAAAAAAATAATAACCAGAGAACAAGTTTTAAATACAAATGTAATGAAGTCATTCCTAAGACATATGTGGTAACCTACCTGCTCACTCTCACAAATAGCCTTTAAAAAAATAATAATAAATCTGAATTTAAAGCAGATGAAAGCCCTGAAGGCTAAAGTCTGCTACCTACACCCCCCACCTCTCCACCAGTTTCACAAATAAATCTTGTGGGTTTGGAAATAGCTGCTTCCCCACCTCTAACCACAGCCTTGACAGTCCCCACCGAGCCTCTCCATCTCATTACTTTCTGGATATTTCATACGCATACAAATACACGTACATATGCGCACACACACAAAAAGCTGCCCACTTACAAAGCTGACAGGTAAAATTATTCCCTCCTTCTGCAGCCCTCCTAATTGCCTCCCATGGGCTCTTGTGAAGTGCAGACGTCACTGGCTAAACATTAAGTTCACACAGTGTCACTGCTATGCCTTTCATTAAGGCAATATCTGTCTCATAGCTCAGCGTATACGTTACTTCTAATTTCACTGTTCGGACCCACAAGGGCTGTGCAGCTTTCCAAGCTGACTTTACATCATTATGCCAATTTCCCACAGTTAAAGAAAATTTTCTCAAGACCCTTTTGAAAGATGTTGATTCTTTCTTTTTTTAAACAAGAAGCTGTAATTTTTCTAGCACATTCTGTCCCGCATACATGGATGCTCTTCCTCTTCATGGCTTGCTTCATTCATCCAGTATCATTACAAATGAGCTGTAAGAGTTATTACACGGTTTTACACTATTTACCATCATAAATCACCACCACTGGAAGCCTCTCTGCTTCTTTTCATTTTTTTTTGAATAGAAGTAGGCTTCCAAGTTGACTTTATTTTTTTGCCCATCACAACAGTGCAACCTCCTACACAAGGCACTGTTGCTTACCTCTCCTGCTTCCTCATTTAGGTTTCCAGCTCCAAGTAACGGCAGTGATTTTAATTGGCTCATGGCAACCATCAAGAGATAAATAAGCAACAAAAATAATTAGCATCGTGGTTCCTTGTTTGCAAATTGGGGCCTGTAGCACTTGCTCCCAAGTTCAGGATGCAAACCTGTTCTCCCCAAAGACCTTTTGAACTCTGCCCCTAGAAGCAATAGGACCTTCTTAATAACTCAATAGCCTGAGAAAAGAAGCTGTTCAAGAACTGGACTTAAAAATCCCTCAAAATGAAAAAAAATTATATGAATCTGACTGTTTCTAGCTGTGGGGTGCTCAGAAAATACCAGTGCCAAAGAAAGTTTTGCTCTATTAACATATAGTAAAATCTTATATCCTGATAATTTATAACAGTAAACTGCACAGAATTAACTTAATGACTGGTTTACAACAAAAGAAACTACTCCAAAGAGCTTGGATTAACAAATCGTAGCATTCAACATGATAGCAGCGTTCTGCTTCTTGCAGGAGAAAGTAGTAAACACCAAATACACAGACCCAGGTCCTGAGTGCAGCTCTGCACATTTGAAGTCCTAGTCCTAATCTTCAAGAGGTTAATAACAGCTCTGATACTTGGAACACCAGACTGCATCATTGGTATGGGATTTTCTGAAGCACAAGACCCGAAAGGGCATGGTTAGAAATACTGGAAGCTTAGTGCTAAAATATCATGAAGCATCCACTGATTTCCTGATTGATTTCTTTCAGCCGTTGAACCGGCTGGTTACAGATTGAACAGAGAGTCAATAATCCCTATTTCTATTTCTACCTCTGCCAATAGAAATATCTGGAAGCATTTATTTCAGGAAAGATCTTCACATCCTTCCACACAGGATATCAGTTCGTCAGTTCTGGCCAATGGCAGAGGTGCCAGGCCAGGCTCCTCCGAGCACCTCCACATGTAGGTAACACACAGCTCCTGTGCTCCAGTTTCCATAGCCCAGGTCTCAGCATCCTCTTTCAGGCTGAAAAACGCTTTGGTTGCAACAGATCATCCAGGATATGAGCAAGTTTAACAATACAGCTGCTACGACTCTAACAGGGAGCTACGAAGCCAAGTTCCTCCTCTGCATAAAGTGCAAGGCCCTCAGCCAGGAGCACACGAGCATTTTTGCCCCCCCCAACAAATACCTAAACCCAATCAAAGGCACAGGTATGCATATATTTATCCCATCTGCGCAGTCTATCTGTAAATTAAATACCATTTTCTGGGTTTGACAGGAAAAAATGCATGAAAAACAACCAGGCAATGGCTAGCAACTTAACACCACAGGTGTCTTATTTCCCCCGAGGGCCACTTCTTGCTGTTTGCCCCCCATGCCCCAGATGTTATAAACCAAAAGCAGAGGGATGGCTAACACACTGATGAAGCAAAGCATGCACTGATGAAGCAGAGCACACTGTGGTCAGTTAGGGGTTGGCCTCAGCTCCCAGGTAATAAAGATAGGATGTGAGGGAAAGGCCTCAAGTTGTGCCAGGGGAGGCTGAGATTTGACATTCTGAAAAAAACCTGCTCCAAAAGAGCAGGGCTGCACTGGCTCAGGCTGCCCAGAGAGCTGGTGGAGTCACTTGTTCTTGGAGGTGTTCAGGGGCTGTGGTAATGTGGCACTGAGGAATGTGGTCAGTGGGCATAGTGGGGGTGGGTTGATAGTTGGACTGGGTGACCTTAGTGGTCTTTTCCAACTTCAGTGATGCTACAATTCTAACTCCTCAGGGAGGATGAATGAAGGCAATATTCAGCATGGTGTCTCTGCAGCAGTCCTAACCTTGTTTCTAGGGACCAAAAAATGCCCCATGGAAAAGTCTGTCACAGGCCTCAGATGGTGGCAGGACCCAGTGCAGTGTCCCCACCAGCCCGTGGACCTGCCAGGACATCCAGCCCCTTTCTGCTCCCAGGCATCGAGAGACATTTGCAAGGACAGCACTACAGGAACAGTGGGAGGCAGATGCAAGAACAGGATTTTCAGCCTCAGGTGTTCAGACACTTCAGGGGAAAAGAAAACAAACTCCTTGCTGCAAGCACCAGGAGGGTTGGAGAAGCTGAGATCTGTACAGAGACAAAGGCAGAGACAGAGCTAGACCCAACATGTCCCTGCTTGCTCCTATCTTGTAAGTACAAGGAGCATTTTAGCAAGTTGGTCCCATCCCCCAGCACAGGTTATTTTTCCTTACCACCATGGTCACATTGTCCACGCCATCGCACTATACCCAGCCCACACGTCTCCAGCAAGAGGCTCCTTGTGAAAACACATCTGGTTTGTGTCCTCCCAGCTCCTGCAGCCCATATAAAGGACAAGACAAAGCTGTACACTGATTCAGAAAAGCAGAGCCCCCCCAGAAAAACAAGGCAGCTAACCGCTTTGGGTTAGTAATGTGAAAACAGGAGCCCGGCCAGCTCTTACAAACACACTTTTGACACTGATCTCCCAAACAGGAACAGACTTGTTTGGACTGTACAAGCATGTACATACACCCACACGTGCAGATGTGAGAGGGAAGCTCAGATCTGCCGGGCTCCAGCCACCAGCCCTAACCCCAGCCTCCATCCTATCACTGCGTGGGGACAAGCTGGTCATGCCAGTGACTTCAGTGGGACCTATCCTGTAGGCTGCAAATGCTGATAAGGCCTGGAAGAGTAGAGAGGAACAGATCAGAGCACGCATCCATCAAAGGAGGCAGCTAAATGATTTGCCCTTTTCAAGAGCTGCGAGTGCTCCGATTGCAAATCTTTCCCAGTTTGTGACAATAAATCCCACCTCCCATCCTATTAATAAAATATAATAGCAATTCAGAGAATAATGGCCTATTATCTAAAGTCTCAAAATGACAGCGCAATCAAAAGGAAGGTGAAATATAGGGCTGGGAGAAGCAGTTCTGGGGAGTTTGCAACCTCCCCGCATGGCAGACGAGCAGAGTGGCTTATTCTAAAAACACAAGAACAAAAAAATACATTTCAGACGCACGTTTCCAAACCATTCTCACTGCACATATGTCGATTGTTTGCACAGCTCAGAAGCACTGCCCGGATCTGCTGCCTGAGCTGCAGAAGATGCGGGGTTGGAAGAAGCAAACCTCCCACGCTGCAGCTGTCACAGGGCTCACAGCTCTGCCACCAGAGCAACCAGGCAGCAAATGGGACAACAAGGATGGCACAGCACGTGCGTGGCCGTGTCACTCACAGAGCAGCTGAGGAGAACCATTTTTGTTTTGACCTGCTGGAAATGCATAGAAAAATGCAACTCCGAAAAAGGCTCCATAAACATTTTGAGACTGGAAGTTGTGCCTGAATTACTTCCCCACCCCCCCAGGCAAAATATGGGCAAGCCTACATTTCATTTTAAATTCCCACAGCGGTAGCAAGGAATTGAATGTTTCTGGCAGTTTTCTTCTATTTCAACATTTTCACTTTTCTCACTTCTTCTAATTGTACCATCATTCTTCCTTCTTCCCTTATCTCTCCTTGTCTGTATCCTCATTATCCACAGCTCTAATTCTCCTATTCCATCACACAGCCACTAACACAAAAAACACCCTTGATCCCCCTTTGCATCCAGTCACTAATGCAAAAAAAACTGCTTATGACTTAACAGTGTTTCTCCATGCTTCATTAGCTTTTATCAGGATGGAAATTAAGATTCGTTCTGAGTCCTGCAGACCCATCATTAGAGATGGGCAGAGGGAAATGGGATAACTTTCTGGCTTTCTCAGCATCTCTGGGCTTGTTGCCACCAATTTTGGAGGTGTCAGAAATGTCACCCACGAAGACACCCAGTGATAGGCTGCTGATTCAGATCCAGCCCCAATTAGCAGCTGCCTGACAATTGTTGACATTGGAGAGCTATGAAGTAAATAGGGGCCTTGATCCAATGAACCATAAAAATAAATAATAACCATAAAACTACGTCTGCACTATAAAATCTCATGCAATGATTGCCAGTAATGATTCCTGCTATTTATATATGCTACCTGGCTGAGAGGGCTCTGTGCTTAGACACAACAGAATCTGCCCTAGCCATCTTTATAGGAAGGTGAAGGGTTGAGCAGGCAGTGAGCCTACACCATTATCCTGCTTTGCCCCAAGTGAAAGCTAAATTGGGGCTGCAGTGTTGAGGGTTGATCAATCATTGTACCTCTTCCCATGGGGTCTTTCAAAAAGGCAGGTTTCAAGCACTTGTACAAAGTCACAGGTCTCAGATTCAACCCCTTCTCAAGCCCCGAGTGACCCATTAAATGTGGTGGTAAGTCCAGGGAACATGCTCAAAGCAAGCTTGAAGACATCTCAAATAAAACACGACCCCACTCAGACATTGGCTCGGATTAACCTTTCCTGACACCTCACCTCCAGTATTGCTTTAGCATATATAGGTATATTAAAAAGAACATATCTGCCAAAAGCCATCTTCAAATCAAAATCTATTGATTTGAAATTAACTTTCTCCAGAAAGTATTATGTGACAACTCACTTGTGAATCAGCCTGGGCTTGCAAAAGCAATCTTTATCTTTGCCAACCCCCAGCTGTGGCCAGTTCCTAATAAGCCACCAGCAAGGACACTTGCTGGTACTCTTTTAAAGACTCCATTACTAAAAACCACAGAAACTGGATCTTCTCTTACCAGCCCTTCTGCCAGTCTGGTACAACTTAATAGGACAAGGCACCAGAAAGGCCTTTATTTATTTTGAGGAACATGGTTAGTGGGCATGGTAGTGTTAGTTGATGGCTAGACTAGACAATCTTAGTGGTCTTTTTCAACTTTAATGATTCTGTGATTTAGAGACCAATCCTACATGTGGAGCCCTTTGTCTTTGAACTGCAGAAGAGAAGCCCTAAAGCCTTCTTAGTGCTATTCTGTCACGTACAAAAGGGAGATTTTAATACTTTGCTACCTATACCAAGCTCAATATATCAATGTTTGCAAAAAGCTGCGAGATCCCTTCAAGGAAGATGACAGTATGAAGTTATCACTTGCAAACAGCCTATTGATGTGCTCTCCAGAGCAGCCAAATTAATACAATACCAACTCCTTGCCCATGTTCTACATAATTAACTCAACACTCAGACGACATTTCATTTAATCAAGACATATCATATCTTCTCTTCCAGTTGAAAGAAACACTGAAGTTATAATGAAAACAGGTCGATACATCAACTATTAGCAATTTTTCTCTGTATTTCTGCTGTGCTCTAAAAGCCAAAGGAAAAGAACGGATTCCTCCCATCCTTGATTTGCTCACTCCTTGCTCAATACTCCCAGTGATACCAGAGTCACTCGTAGGCAGCAAACTTCTCAGAATAAGGACTACATTTTCATTACATTTGTTTGCAGTAGAATTGGTAACAATTGTTTTCTTTCCTCCAAACAAAAGCATGTTTTCATTTAAATAAAAATAATATAATTGTCAAACCAGACTTGACCATCTGGCCCTGCATCCTGACTGCGATGGGGATTGGCTCCAGCTGTTCCAAGGGAGTTTTTTCTCCCCCCTCCTCCTCTGTAACAAGTCAATTTCATCATGATACAACAAGGCTTCCATCCCCTCCAAGCTTTTCCAAGAGAATATGCAGCCTCCCACCTTCCACCCCCGAACTGTGCTTTCAGAAAGGTAGGGCAGCAAAGAGGTCAGCCAGTGAAAGAGCACACCATGTGATTACAACCCTCTGCAACAAGTCAAACAAAGAAGAGGAGCTCCTCACCATACTGAACACTTCTGTGTTAGCCATATTTTGGCCAAGATTTCATGAGATAAGTTCAGCTGCCTTCGTGTTGTGCTCAGAGCACTGCAGCCCCTTTCCCAAGGGACTGCTGGAATTGCCATTCCAGGTTCCTAATGAGGGAAGGAACAGGAATGCTGTAAACTTACAACTTTGTCTGCTTCGTGTAAATCAAAGCACAGCTGCAAAATTTGGGAACAGAAAAAAGTAAAGAAAAAAAAAAACACTCTCCCACCACACACATCCAAAATATAAATACTTCTGGCTAGTAAATGTCACTTGACACTCTCACATCAAACCTGTCATCAGCTCCAGCATTTAAAGGAAAAGCACTGCTGGGGTTGAGTTCAGAAATCTGTCCCTCGTTCTAATTTACAAGGAACCCTTCCATATTAATTATTCTTAAGTGTGCTGTAACGACACATTAAATTTGCATGCAAAAGTCTAGTTAAAACCCAAACAAGTGGAGACCTCTGAGAAGGCACAGCACAGAAGAGAAATGTATTGTTTTAAATAACCACCTACTGCTGTGCTGAGGCACAGAACAGATTTGGTAGCAGTAAAACTACTGGAGAGAAGCAAGAATATTTTGACAACAATACATTTGGGTCCTACTAATGCAGCAACAAGTGAGCAAACATATTAGGGTCAGTACAGGGCTCCGGGCCCTGTTGTGATTCGCATGGACCTTCCCACAGTGCACCAGGATGTTTTCAACTCACAAATGATACCATCAATACTAAGCAAATGGCTTGCATAATTATGCATATTTACACAGTGCCGTCAGTTGCAGCTGATGTCACTTGCTGATTATCTCTCTGCTAATTTTCCAGCCAATGGAAGCTTGTTTTATTTATCTGCAACTCACTTTGTAACACTTCTTACACACTGTGCCAGCTGTGCTTCTAATACTTGCTTTATTGCCACAGATGTGTTGTTTCAGATGGGGAAGGAGAGGTATCCAGCTGAATTCACCCTTCCCACCCCATGGAACACAATTATTAGTTATAGTTCCGCTTCCATTTTAACCACATAATCTTTACAAGGCAGTCAGTCATCCACATACCACAGTCAAAAAGGAATCATGGCATATCATGTCCTGATTAATCAGTGCTCAATGTATTTTAGCTTTACCATAATCAGCTGGTAAAGGTTTTCTCTCAAGCAAGATGCATTTTACTTTAGATTATTAATGATCATCAGGACCCCATAAGAGAACAAAAGGAGAGCTACTTACCCCTAGGAAGTGGGGTGATGCCAAGGTAGGATGCCTGTCCCTAATGAGGATAGTCATCGTAAGAAGCAGCACTCACAACATCACAAACACCCATCCAGAAATAGGACACAACATACAAGTTTGGCCTCGTGGGCATATTATCACAGAGATGCTTTCTCAGAGCACAAAATCCCAAGATGATGTATGTATAGGAGCTAAGCAATAAATAAGCTGCCAGTGGGTGGGAAAGGTGGGTGTTGTACAATTAGCAAGACACTGTACGAGAGGGGCTGCAGGAGACAGTGAGCTGAGAAGATCCACTATTGGGTAGAGCTTATCCAAGACATGCAACGTGCATGCAACACTCCAATAGAAATTTGGTAGCAAGTTGAAGGATGAAGGAGCTGGACCACTGCAAGGTGTATCACTTGTCAGTTCCCATTTTCTCAACTTTAAGGAAGGAGAATAAGGTGTAAAAAGCCAAAACATGACAGTGGGGAGACACTCGGGAGCTGCATACTTGGCTCTAACAGCAAACAGTATGAAACCAAGCATCATAGCGGCTGTACCTGAGATCTGTGCCATAGGCTTTGTTCCCTGGGGATGGAGCAGGGCAGGAAGCTTTTGACCTGCAGGTCATTGGTTCAAAACCCAGACAGATTTCGTGAACGCTCAAAAGGAGACCCCACCTGAGGGTTGTTTGCTTAAGTGAAATACCCAGGAAAGCCCCACTGCAGCCCCCAGCCTGACAGCTGCCTGTCAGCACTCAGTAGCAAGAGGGTCAGAGCCCTGTGCCATACAGAGAAGCAGAACCTGCAGTCAGAGGAGACTCAGGGTTACCAAATCCATTATATTGCAACCACAGTCACAAAATAATCTCCTCAAAGCAGCTTTAATATCTACAGCAAAAGACCAAAGGAAAGTGTTATAATCCTAAGCACAGAAAAAAAAAACAGGAAAAGATACCATTCAGGAACCAAGGAAGGAACTATCCCCAAGCCTTCATCCTTCAGCATTATGGGGTTGGCTCTCATCACCCTCTGAAACAGGAAACACAAGGTGTTGTCTACATCCTGAGAACCAGGCCACCCCATCACCATCATCAATTTGGAGCTTTTTGCAGTAACCAGCTCAGTCATACTGATACCCAAAGAAAGAAAGGAAAACCCTTCCTGCTGTCCCAGCTTGGCCATCGCTCATCCTTCAGACAAAGGCATGGAGGAGCTCCTCTCAGTAAAGCCAGCAAGAAATGGCTCTTTGCTTTGGCAGTGCCAGAGTGGGGATACACTGTTCCACTGCTGGCTCCCCCCTGCTTGTTTACCTAGCAAGTATGCTTAATAAGGAGACTGTTCAAAAGGCCCTGGTGGTAGTGCACTCTTGCTCTGCTGAACAATTGGGCTGAATCAGTCATTATTATAGGGAAAAGAAAATAAGGTTTAAATTAAAAGCAAACCCAGATTTCATTAGGTATGTAGAAAAGCAGGCATGAAGACAGACAGCTCTACTCAATAACCATATCTGAGAGAAGGAACCACGGCTCATTCATGGTACTGCTCTCAGTGGGCAGCTGCCCCTTCCTGCTCCTTGCATGCATCTGAACACCCACAGCACCCAAAAACTAGAGCCAGGGAGGACATGGCACTGCTGTGCAGGTGTAAAGCAGCTGCAGCAGCAAAGGGACACGAGGGTGAGGACAAAATAGAAAGCAAAAAGAGGAGCTGCAAAAAGGAGATGTGAGGAGAGCAAGAGGAGTATCTGATTTTCCTCCTAGATACAGCCATGCAACTGCCTCATGCCCTGGTTAGGAGCAAGCAGCAGTGGAGACAAATTTGAACTGGAATTTAATGAATCCGGCTAATTCATTATTTGAAAGACTCTTATAATGGTTTTCAGTTTTATTTCATCTCAATTTTTTTTTTTTCTTCCAAGCCAGGAGTACCAGATGGCCAATACCAGTCTCATTGCTAGGTACTAATCAGCCACTTCCATATGATATTTGCCATGAAGAATTAATACAATTAGGTCAGGATGTAAAGACATCATATTATTCATGGCAATAAGCCCAGATTTACTATTTATTCCTCCTGCAACTGCCTGCAGTCTGAGTGAGGTCAGCATCCAGGTCCCTCTTCATTGCAGAGAGCTGAGCTGCTCCATCTCTCATTGCACAATAATTCTCTTTGCAGCCCTGATTATTCTTGTTCCCTTTCCAGAAAGAGCACAGTCAAACTGTGCTTCAAAATGAAACACCAAATGCATGCTTAATTATCTAATCATTAATTATTATTAAATCACTGGGGTTTTGTCTTGCTATCTGCAGAGCTCATGTCCAAGGTAGACTCTGCTGTCCCACACCACAGCCAGCATCCCAGCAGGGCTTGCCCACAAGGCAAACCCTCTCCTGCATCCCACATGATGGCTCTGCTCTGCTTCCTCTGTCCACTTGCAATTCAAGACATCTGTGTTTACCCCGTGACCCATAACAGAGGGTTGTTTTCCCTGGAAGAGTTCCATCACTGCCTCTCTCCTGGTGCCTACCATGTGTCCACTTATTTTTTTTTTTCCCCCAGGAAGATCTGCATGCTGCTATTTTCAGCACCCTCCATGTGCAAGAGGCAATTCATACTTTGGGACACATGGCAAGGACTGTGGAAATATTTCCTGTTATTCCAAGGAAAGGTTTCACTCCCTAACAAAAAAAAAAAAGCCATCACAGTCTTTCAAAGACTTGGCTGGATGTCCTCTTACACAGAAGAAGAAAGTATTCTTTCCTCTGAAACCTCACCAACTAATATAAATTATCCCCATTTTAATCCCATCATTATCCTGCTGGAGTAAAGTTTGTGTAGAGAATTAAGTACGGTGCAGAACCCACTTGAAATCCAACAGGAGGTGTGGGAACATACAATGCAGTGTACTAGGCAGACAGTGGTCTTCTTGCACCATCCCTGGGTACAGCAGATTACCCAGCGTGCAGTGGACATGGACCTACCCACCTCAACCCCATTTCCAGACAGCTTTCATAGACATTCCCGTCTGCAACTTTAGAATCATAAAGATCGGAAAAGGTCACTAAGATCACCTAGTCCAGCTGCAACCCATGCCCATCGACCACATCCCTCAGGGCCACGTGGCCACATCCCTTAAACATCTCCAGGGATGTTGACTCCACCACCTCCCTGAGCAGCCTGTGTCAATGCTTCACCACTCCTGAGAATTTTTTCCTAATATCCAACCTGAATCTCCTCTCACAAAACTTAAGGCCATTACCTCTTGTCACACTGTTGTCACATGGGAAAAGAGGTCAACCCCCATCTATCATGCAGTGTAGGAAAGACATAGCCTCTTGTAGGGCTGCCACCCTCACTCCCGCAGCTGAATACCTTCACTGTATTTTTCCTGCATGACAGCAGGAAGATTGAGTTGATATCTTGTCACCTCCTCGTGGCAAGACACCAAGGGACACTAACTTGTGGACCAGGACCAATATCACCAACAAACATCCTTTACACATGTAAATCCTTCCTCACCCTTCCATTTCACTGTGACCCCTGGGTGTGGATAAAAAAAGCACAAAGGTTTCATTATTAATAACACTATTATTGTATGGTAGGGTTGATTAAAAGGCACAGGAATGGGTGCTAATGGAGCAACCCAGCTCTGTTAGCCATCCACCCAGCTGGATCCTGACAGCCTGGAGGGGAAGCTGGGTTCCTTCTAGCAGGACCCAGTGTCCTTCCCCTCCCTCTGTTCCACACTGACATTCCCTCACCTTCTGAAAGCTGGGAGGTGCTTGGCCAGTGCTCCACTCAGGGACTGGTCCCAAAAGCAGCACGTGCAGGGAGGAAGGGCTTTGAAGGCAGACAGCCTCAGGTGTGAGTGCTGACTGCAGACATTCCTGCAGAGCAGGGCCAGGAGATTTCTTACCTGGACCTCTCCAGGTGATGCCTGATGAGTGATGTCTGCATCAAGCTGTCCAAGTGGGGGTTATCCCACCCGCAGGCAGCTTCTACCTCACCAGGGCCAGGAGCCCACATGCTCTGTAAGGTTCTCATGATTTCTGTGAGAGAGAAGGGGGAGATCTGTCTGGCTGGGGAAGGGCTGCCTCTCTTGCTCAGTGTCAGATGGTGGGGAAAACATGCAAGGCTGTAGCATCCCCCCCAGCACAGAGCCTGCTGCAAGACATCCCCCTGCTACCACATCTGTGTCACTGATCTGGCAGCCAGCTCGACACAGGCAAAGTGGGACACGTGGGGTTTTCAGCATGTCTCTCGTTCCCAGACCTGTTTGCAGCAGAGCTGAGAAATAGTGTTTGGGTATGCTGAAGTAAGGTGCAAAAGCTCAAAGGGAGACCCATCACACAGGGCAGCCAAGCTCTCAAGTCTTGTTCCACACACATTCTTCACTGGTTCTGCCCGTGACCTCTGAGAAGTAAGCAAGTCACTCTGCACTTCAACTCAGCATATCTTAGTTCTTCACTACTACTGCATGTTAGAGCCAGAGCATGAGGTTTCATGTATTAACATCCACAAAATCCTTGGCATTTCAAGGTGGGAGTTTTCTGCAGCACAAACCTCACTGCCACCTCATGCTGCCCAAGCACACTGTCACTTCTTGGTGTCCACAAGACCACACCAAGAGACAACACACTTCAGTGCTACCAAGTCAATTTCCCCCAGGATTTAGTTTATTTCTCCTTCTCCTTACACGATTCCCACTTCATAAATACCTCAGGGAAGAGGAGGATCAGACAGAATGTAGTGTTTTAGCCTGAGACCTCCCCACCACGCAACCACAGCTAAAAAGAAAAATCTGGAACTTCCCAGCTCTCACAGCCAAGGATGCAGTCCAAGATATCCACCTTCACTGCCAGTAGAAGAAAGCCCACGCACCAGTGCTGAGAGGTTGCCTCTGATCCCAGAGGAGGTCTGTATACTGGTAGGAGAACAACCATGCCACCTCAACAAGGTATTGCCATGACCACCTGATGTCTACTCCAGGTGCATAGCTCAGCAGAAATAAGAAGGCAGGAAGACTGATGACCTCCCTTCTTCTCTAGAAGATGTGAGATCAGAAGGGCTTCCCGCATGACACAATCCCTTTTCGGAGCCATGACCAGAGACTCAAGTAATCCAGAGGACCCTCAGCGATCACACAACTTGGCCACTGCCAGACTCACCACAGGTCATACAGAGGGGGGGTTAAGAGGCCCCACATATGGCTCTCATTGCTCCTCCTTTTATCCTGGTCACGGCCAGCAGGCAAAGAAGAGCTGGAGGAGGTGGGAAGGAAGGGGGTGGGTGAGGGTTAAACTGGGGGGAGGCAGGGAAATAGCCTGGCTGTGGCTTTTCAGCACAGCCAGCAAGGAGGCTGCCTTGCCTGCCTGGGGGAACTATTAAGGGGCTATGGTGACTTTCATCTCCAGGTCACCAGTTCAAATCTGGTCCAAGGCAGGGAAAACAAAGGTATTATGTGAAATTAATTGCTAGTCTCAAGTCCAATTCCTAGTACATGTGTGTCTGTTTTGGACAAACTTGTGCTAGCCCAAACTCACTAAGACACAGGAGCAGCAGTGAGCAATGAAGCTCTCCTGCTTCATCCCCAGATGGAAACCTGCCTTCAGCAAAGGTCAGCGTGATCAAACAGTGCTCGTCCTGTTCTCCCAGTTTCCAGAGGTATTGTTCTCACACCACACATGCTTCCATAGAAATAATTTCAAGATGCATATCAGATTCACACATCCTGAGACAATAATTCAGAGCAACAAGTAACCTCTGAAGCAAAGCTGGAATCCTTCTTTCCCAAAAAAAAGTGAGATAACAGGATGGAGTTAGTCTGGGAGAAGCACAGGGCAGAGGTCATCTTTTTATTCTGGTTTTGCACAGCCACAAGCACAGCATCTCTGAGTCCATCAGTGCAGGCAGAAGTGCAACCCCACTCACTGCTTTAAGCCATAGCCGGGTAGCACTGCTTCAGGTCTTTGGGCTGGAATTAAAATTGAAATGAGAGTGCTAAAGCAAATACAGGCATGAGAGAAAACTATCCGTTAAGAGGTTTAAAAGCAGCTAAATAACAAAATAGTTTTAAAGTTGCACTCACAGAAAATTGACTGAGCTGCTCTAACAGAGCAGAGGACACAAAAGAGAGAGTCCACAGCAAATTGCCCACATGCCAGACCAGCAGCCCACACTCCTTGGGCACCTCCATGCCACATGGGACTAGAGAGAAGCACCAGGAACCCACTTTTTGTTCATGGGGTGCCTTTGAGGCTGTCAGAACAGAGAAGGTGAATTTGGAGCCTTTCCAGGCAGCACACTGGAACAAGAGCCAAGCAATGGCTTCAAGAACTCACAGCAGTTATATTTCACCTTCAAACCAGGCCACTCAGGGCTCCACCCCACACCAGGGACTGCTCTCCAGCCATGAGGATGGACTCATCCTCACCACTCACCTGTGACAAACACCAGCTGCCTCATGCTAACCAGAAGCATTATCTTGCTTAACTCCCTAGTTGAAAATAGCAGATGCTCTCAGCTGGGAAGCATTTCTTGCCTGTGGAATTGCAGTTGCATCTCTCTTCTCCCAATTAGAAGAAAATCTGCCTCCTGTCAGGCAGTGGTTCATCCTGCTCATACAGCCCACCTCATACTGGTCTTCATTTAAAAAAAATAAAAGATTGCCCTTCCTGAGCTGCTTATTGCTGCTTGCACTGACAATAATTCCGTGGAAATTGGTCGTTGCCACTGTTGATGACCATTAGCATGCTGACCTGCTCTGACTTCACCATCAGCTTTGAATATCAAATCAGTGATTAACGACCTCCAGTTATGACCCTGACAGAAGGATCCCAGTGTTTCTCCAAGTAGGGACCCCCTGAACTGGATCATTACAGGAACTTGTCATTTGTCAGCAATTTAAAAGCTGGTAAATCAGCAGTGCACGCTCAGCAATGGGACGCCACAGGTCTTGATGTGCCTGCTGTAGTTCTCTTCCTTCATTGGCAGAGACACACAGAATTCATACTTGTTTGATTAGCTGCATCTGAGAGAATAGCACAAGGATTGTCCCTTGCTTGCTCCCTCACCCCTTACCCCAGAGCATCTGTTGTTGACCATCTAAGGTTGTGATTAAAAGAAGGAAAACAATATTTGTTACCAGTTATAGCTCAAAGACATGACCAAAAAATGCATCAGAGACAAGATATCCACCCGAACAAAACACCCACCCATCTCTTGGATGCTTTTACAAGGGCTTTGTAAGGAGCTCTTTTGGAGTTGCATCAAGCAGGTGAGCCGTGCTCAGAAGCTGCCTTCATAGCAGCGAGTGCTTTATGGTTCTGGCAGGAAAATAAGATAGGAAGAGGGATCCTCAGTAACAAGGCTATTGCCAGTGTCTGGCATTGCAGCAAGGCTGTATAATGCCTGCTGTACTCCCTCCTCCTGCAGGAAAGGGAACTATGGGTGGGAAAGACTTAAAGGCCTCCAGCTGAGACACTGAAGGTACAATAGAATTAGGGGCCATGGGTCAATTTGGCCAAAAAAGGAAAACACCCAGGATTTCCAGCAACACAGAAGCAAAATAAACAGCACTCTCCACCAGCATATGCATTTGCATCATTCCAGTCTTGAATTTCTGTCAGAGGAAAGGATAAATTTAGGCTTGCTGGATCTCATTTGAGGCATGACCTCTCCGTAACTCAGCTTCCTTTTTACTTGTGCAGGGTTAACTCTGGCAGACTCAAGGACAAACAGAAGATCCCATTTCCCTCAGGCTCATCTATCCCTGCTGTGAGCAAGGGCTGCAACATGCATGCCCCAGGAGGATGGAAGCCATCTCATCTATAAGAGAAAGATTGTCATTCACATCAGCTCTGCCAGCACTCTCAGAGTCGTGCTGAAGGAAGCTGCTCTCCTGCTGACCTCATTTCTCCATGCAGCACTGACACAGAGCTCTACACTATTGTTCACATAGCAGCAACTCAAGCTACCCAAGCTCAAGTAGACATTCTCATCTTAAGATACTGATGAGGCACACCTCACTGGGAGGCTCCAGAGACTCTTCCTTAAAACACACAGCGTTCCTGTAAGCAAGGAGGGGAATGGGGCCACAGTAGCACGATCCCCACCTCCTGCAGGCTCCCCAGTTCACTGGTTGCCCAAGCAACACAGCAGGAACAGTGCTACAGCTCTGACTGTGCCTTACCAGTAGCTCCCAACAAACCCCACCAAGGCTCCTTCTCCTACCTGCACTGGACAACTTCTTCTCACATGGAAAACATCTTCTCAAAGCAACTTGGTTTGATCCACTATATTCGCACCCCCAGCTCCATCATATACATTTTCCATAGTCCTTTTACTTGCACTGCAGTAGAAAATGCATAATCAAACTCTTCCTTCCTTTTCCAGCCTTCCTTTAGTAAGTTCAGTGGGGAACCAGCACCCTCCCAGGACCCAGCCAGGGCTTCTTATCAATTAGAGCAGATGGCACCCAGCTAAGCTTGCCTCCCAGTTGGGACCCATTAGCACTCAATTAAGACAACCTCATGCATCACCATCCTCCTTGTTAGAGCTCTGTTTCTCTATTGGTGCACACAGAACCCACTGGAGACAGTGTAGAGTTGTCATGTAATTTTCTATCTGCTGTATGGCTGCAAAGGCATGGATAACTATAAAGAGTGTTATGGGCAGGCTGTGTTCTCAGGGAGCTCTGTACGTGGCTGTTTGATGGTGTTCAGGTTGTGCCATCAGCCTCATCTCATGTTCCCTCCTGCTTTCTAAGATTTGGGAAATGTGGGGTGCTGCTGTGCCGATCTCATTTGCTCTTGCTGGCATCAGGCTGGGGGTCAGTCCTGGAGCCTTCTGCTACCTGCTAAGGCCTGTATCTCACTGGCTGGTTAGACCTGAATCTCCTTTTCAAGGGCATTTTTTTGTTAGATGTAGTCACATAGGCCAGAAAGCAAATAACAGTGACCCTACACGTGGGAAACAAAAGAGCTTGACACAGTTATGCTCAGGCTATGGGGAGGGAGCTGTGCCTTGCTCTGCTTTGCTCCCTTGCTTTCCTCTGCAATTTATGCCACACATCTCCAAAGAGCACGCCAACTTTTGGTCTAGTTCTAATATATGTGTTAAAATACCCGTGTCTGCATTTCCATGTGCATATAAAAGAAAGGGGACAGGGAAAGGGAAATCATTCAGATGACCTAGCAACTCAAAGCCAGCCAGAAGGCATTACTTTCTCCCATGTTTCTGAAAATAGCCAGCGCACATTTGACTTCAAAGTAATAAACAGTGCAGACATTTTTCAGCCATATTTATATCACTGTAGGAGGACATAGCAGATGACTGGGTTAGTGAACGAGGCTTTCTCTTTGCTGCTTGTGCTCTGGTTGAAGCTGAAGTGATACTTCCAGAAAAATCATCCGTTCTCAGGCACAGATCACTTTCTCCTTTCTTCTCTGCTGCTCCAGGTGCTTTAGGGAATTCATCTACAGATGTCCGAAGTGTTGGGCTTTCTGGCTCTGCCTGGTGTACGGATGCCATCTGTCTCCAGTGTCTGGCATAATTTATTTCCAATTTTCAAGGTGTTTGAACTGATGATACTAATTTACGTCCAGTGCCTTAAACACCTAGGGATTCTAGCAGAGACTGATGTGATCACTCTGCTCTGCTATTTAAGCCTGAATGTATTCTGTTCATATTTTGAGATCAACCACATTATGCCTGAAGCTTCTAATGAGGCCTTGTACCACTGCCTTTGTGAGCAATCTCCTAATTAACCACTTACTCTGTGGTTCCACGTGCCAGACAATCCACCAGCATGGGCACTGCAACTGCTGGAACAGAATGTTTGAAAAGCTTCTGTGATCCAACCTGGCTGTAGGAAAATACAAACCATATGTAAGCATTCCTAACATCTATATAGGTGGGAGAAGGAATAATTCTGCCCTTCTTGGGTGGAAGGTAGAAAATTATTGATGCTCTTTTCATTAAAGATTTCGAAAAGGAAACCTTCACCTGTTACTGAACAGCAACTATTTCTAGGAAGAATCTGCCCAAAGAGACGGATGAAAATGCACTGCACCACTCCTCCAAAAGGAAGAAACAGGTGAAGGGGCCATCGGACGGTCACCAGTCAAAGCAGCACTGGATCCTTTGTTGTGCCCATGAATAAGGCTCATTTTGTCCTCCTAAAAGCAGATCCTGGGCGGAGGATGGCTGCATCGATTCCCCACCACTACTTTCAAGGGCTGCAGCAAAACCAATCAACTTGATGTCACCGACGGCTTTTGAGACATTGACTCAGGATCTCTGGAAGGCAAAGAGGACAATGCAACCTGGAAAGCCCTCCTTCCTTTCAGCCTGCCCTCACTTCCCCTCTCCTTGTTCTCCCTCTGCTCTTTATTAAGCTGCTTTTGTGGGCTTTCACCCATTCTCTCCAATAGTGAAAAGTAGGAGCAAGTGAATCTCCTCCTCCTTTTTTTATCATCCTTTTTCAAAGTGCTCCGTGCAATGGAGCTCAGGGCTTTCAGGGTCCCCAACACACTGCTTTGTTGCTGCCCCAGCATTGTGCTTCCCAGGGCAGTGCAGGTGCAGTGGGGTTTTGTCTGGGTGTTAAACATGGGCTAATTAGCAGGAGGGAGGGGATCGCGGTCTGTGGCTGCTGCATTCCTTACAGAGAGGCACTCAGGTTGCAAACCCATAGGCCAGGGATCCGGGTACAAACCCCCACGGGTTGCTGGAAACAGAGTGAGATGGTGATGGGAGCTGAGCATCGGGCAGCCCTCACGTTTCCAGAGCCAAAGAGTTTCTCCTTGTTCGCGTCCCCTGTTTGTGAGCCCAGCCAGCTCAGAGCAAATCTGTGCTGACTTTGCAGCATTTCACATTTACTTTGGACTCACTTTGTGCTGGTGTGAATAGCTGCATAAGGAGCAGGGCAGTGAAGATGTGCAAGTGAAGCAAAATAGGCCGTACAAAATGTGCAAAGGAGGAGATCCAGAAAATCAGTCAGGTATTTTTGCATCTACACTAAGTGTCAGTTTAGGCAAAACATGCTAGATAACGGCAGTTCAGACGATAAATCCCATACTGTGTTTCCAGCATCAAACGAAGGACAATTTTGCAGAGACCGTGTTTGTGGGAGTTTTCCTCAAAGGGTTTCAGGCAACATAAAACGTTCCTGGCAGCGTCTTCAGCTGTGTGTCCCAGAGACACTTAACTCCGTACTTAATTCAGGTTTAATAGGCTGCGATTATATTAAACAAATACCAGCTGAACTGATTATTTAATACACCGTTACACCTCTTTAACAGCCATGCAATTGACTGTTACACCTCAATAAATGTATGTTTCTCCTCTATCGTCTGGCATTTTATTCGCATCCCATAATTCGCTTTCGCAAATCTCAGACCCCCAAAGGCCTGCTGGGAGGTCAGCCCAGCCACAATCTGTGATGGCAGTGGGTTGGCACAGAACAACTGCTGGTGGCTCATGCCAGATAACTGCGTTTCCCTTCCTATCTCTTGTGTGGTTTTAGGGATGCAGGAGGGATTGGGTTTGGGGATGCAGGAGGGATTCCCCACATCCCATTGAAGCACTCTGTGCTGGCAGAGCAGCTGCATCCTTCCACCCCAGCGCTGGCCTCCCCTCAGGAAGTCAGAGATCATTCTGCTCTCAAAGGCTGTAAAGAGTTTAAAGCTTTGAGAGGTTCTAGAAATGGATAATCCGGATTTGATGCTTGAAAATTCAGAGCCCTGTGCCCATCGGTGCTTTTGGTTCACCCAGAGATACTTTTGTTTTCCCCTCTTACGACTCTGCAGCTCCTCTGGAGCATCTTTACGACAGCGCTATCAGGCAGCACGATGATCAGAAGACGTATAAAAAAGTTGCTTCCAAATCCTGCATCCCTTCAGAACCCAGCCATCTGAGTAACAAGCTGTGATTAAAAGCACATTTGTTGCCATCTGACAACTGCACAACAGATCCATGCAGACTGTGCTCTGAGTTGTTTAAGCTAACGAATCGCTTAACGTCTCGGGAGGCAGCGTCAAAATAAAAATGATACATACCAGCGTTTAATTACTTTCTGGTGTTACTGCAAACAAAGTGGGTTTTTAGGAGATGCATTTCACAGAGGCTTTGATCCGCAGAAACTGTGAGCAGTGCCATGCCCGTGTGACAGGGACATCCAAATTCCGGGGTGCACAGTAACTAAGGGGTCTGATTTGCATGTCACTGTAAGGCCAGCGAGCCAGAAAACATAGATGTCATTGGAAAAAATAAGAAGAAAGGAGCAGAAAGGAAGAGAAGGAGCACAAACGGTGCTTTTCTCCCTCTTTAGTGCTGCCTACCCTTTCAGAATGAAAGACACACCCCTTCACATTGCTGGCTGTGGGAGCTGCACTTTCCCACTCACTGCAGCCTGCTGAAGCTGGTAGTTATAAATGCTCAAGAGCTAATAAACACTTCTCAGGGTTTAGCACTGTAGAGCCACACAGTAAGGAAGAGATGATTCTATGTTATCCTCATACATAGCCCCTTCCCTAAAATGCTCTGACACTGTTTCTCAGGCAATAAATCAGCCTTCTTTTGCCAATGTGCTAAAGCCCATCTATGTGCAATAAAAGCTATTTTTTCCCCACATTCCATATCCTCACGATGGCTTTATTTGCAACACGTGCATGCAAAAGGAACGTGCAAATCTTGTATTTCTGAGAAATAGCTATTTCTGTGAGCAAATACTCCTCGGAGCAAGCACAGAAGTCTCGCCCTCATCCAGCCAGCACAGTCTTTATTTGCTCTATATTTCCCTGACACTGTCACAGCTCTGCACCATTCCATCATATGGTAGAGGTATTAATTCACTATTTCCTGCATTATACAATCCCCACTTCCTTTCCAGTTTTCTCACTCTAATGATGCTGTAATAAAAAACAGAGGTAATAATGAAATTGGAAAATAGCATAATTTCTAGCTGGCAAAGGGAATTGCTGGAATGGAGTGCAGCTCTGGAAGCTGCTGTGCTTCTAGCTTATTAGATGAGGGTTTTGAACAGTGTTTGAATGACTACTTGAGAACTGCCTCAACAACCTGCCAAAGCTGCACTACCGGATCCCAAAAATAACAGACGCAGGGCTGATGGTCAAAGCCAGGTAGAGAAAAGGATCCACGAGCCAAAGGTGATTACATTCAATATCTACAGAGAAATCCCCTCAGATAGGGCTTTTACTGAGGTTAAGTGGAAATGGTTTTGTGCTCCAAACCAAAGAGGGCTTCAAGATGCAGGGTGCTGCTTTTCTTCAGAAGAACCACTCCTGATTGCACATGAATAAACGGGATCTGAATCCGGACACTAAAATGAAGTTTTAATGAGCAATTTGTAGATAACATTTCAGCACACCCAGAGACACACCTTCCCCATATGTTCTGCCCCCTCAGCTGATTTTCAACACTTCATTCATGCACCCAGGACGATTCATTATACAGATGCATTTTCCCAAAAGGAGCCCTCACAATGTGGTTAAAGACACTGATCATCTGGCTGGCTTCAGCTTCCAGAACTCTTAATACCAGGGGAAACAGCATTTCAAAAGCTGTTTGCTCTTGGGAAACACAGCAATATCCTTCTAACTTTTTTTATGGACTGAGTTTGCCAATGGAGAAGTTCTTTTGGCAATCTGAAATGCAGTGGGTTGGTCTGAGCTCTGGGCAGGGGGTATCTGAAAGCTGCAGAGCTATCAGGATATCACTGAGAGCACAGACATTGCCAATTGAAAGAAAACCTGGGCATTTCTCACCCAACAGAACTCTTCAGTCACATGAAGGAGGTGGCAATTTGGATGCTCGTCCCAATTGAGCTGAAGAAATACCCTCCTGCTCCTACCACACAATGTGAATGCAAAAAAGGGAAACCACACGATGGCTATGGTATGAGTGTTCTGACCCTCCCAGCCACCTCACCTTGGCTTTTTCACAGTCTGCAGTGAGGTGTGGAGGTGGTTTCCTTTGCTCAGGTTATGTGGGCAGAGATAGGTGTCTGTCAACAGATAGTATCAAGTTGCATAATTAGCTTTCAATTTGTATGTCCTCCCAAAGAGTGTCTAGTAGGGAAATAAAATAGATCTGAAGATAGATCTATGGCTGTAGGGACATACAGGACATATAGTCCTCTCCTTCATCTCTAGCTCCTTCTACTCCGCAAGAACAGTGGCAGCCTGTATTCATCCATGCAGGACTGGCCTCTGGAAGCATCATGTGCTGTTTCCTTCCTCTGCACTTACCCTTCACCCTCCCTCTGCACGGGGAAAGGGTTCTGCATCCTTGTGTGTGTGGCCACCACTTTGCACGGATCCGCGAGCAATATTAAATTCGATCACAGCAGTAAATTATCTCTGTGCCATTGTCCTTTCAGCATCTCCGCCTGCTCACCAGAGCACTGGCTGCAAACAGGAGAACGATCTGAATCCTTTCCATCCATTTGTTCCATTGCAGGAATGATCAGCTGGCTCTTTATTGGCTCTATAGATGCTTTTTTTTAACAGCAGTGACCAACACAGAATTTGTTACTGAGATTTAAGTAGACTTTGTGCACAAAGCCCACCTGGATTCCCCGCTTTGCCACGCCAGGATTTCCTGAATTTCAGATTCAACTTATAGCTGGTGAGAGCCTTGTGCTGTTTTGGGTGGCAGGAATGCACCCGATCTCCATTTACACACCGGTTTAACTGGTCTAAAGCCCAGTAAAGACAGGGGAGCCAGCACAGAAAAAGCCCCATACAGAGCCAGTATTCATCCTGACTGATTTCAATGCAATGCCTGTTCATATTGAGCCTTATTGGGAAAGAGGACACAAAATGGAGATGAGTTCCACAGGAGGACGAACAGCCCTAGGACAACACTTGGATGCAAAGACCAAAACTGGGAATTAACAGGGATAGCCTAGATCATATAACCACAGCCAACTCAAATCCAGAAACTGTGGGAAACCCTTAGAAACTTCTCCCCAGGGTATCTCCACTAGTTACCTAGAAACCCAGACTGGATTTTATGAGTACAAAGTATGTTGTCTGCCTCATCTGCTTTCAAAAAAAAAAGGAGCTATTCTCCCCTTTTCTGCACACCCAACCATTTCATTAGCTGAGAACTATTTATGGGCTTTAACCCCCCCCCATCTCTTCTTTGCTGCCTGGATTTCCAGGCCTCCAGAATATCCCAGCCCCTTTCACTTCCAGCTTTATGGCTTCACACAGAAGTAATCTGCACAAGCTCCCGGTATCTACTGCGCATAAGAAGCCCCTTAGGAGCCTAATATCTCTGCAGGCTGTCTTGAGCCCTCTGTGAAGCCTACCTGTGAGCTGACCTTTCCCTGGGGCTGATTGGCCGTGGGGGTAGGGAAACCCCACCAAACTCCCCGGAATTAAATGGAGATTGTAATTGAAGGCAGGGAGTCTTTCAGTTGATCGTCCTCGCCTTTTGTCTGCGACCCTGCTGGGCTTTCTTTGCAGTGTGTCTGCGAGCAGGGCTTTCACACTGTGTTCATCATTTATGGATTGCAGGAGTGATTTCCCCAAACTCAGCATCTCTTTCCCAAAGCGGAGGGGTTCAGTGGCAACTCCTGGCTCAGAGTGAATCTGATGGGCTCTGAGCAGCACACACAGGGCCCGCTTCCCCATCGCACCCAGTCCCAGCAAAACCCAAAGGTACCTGCACAGGGGTCCCACTTCCAGGGGATAGGGACAGGACTCATGGTTTCATGTTGCCACATCTCTTGTGACACTGCCCAGGCAAGTGGCACTCAAGACAGCTTGGTGTGAAGATGAAGGTAGGGTAGGTAAAGATTTCCCATTTATCTGCTTCCGCTTGGGTTGAATGGTCTTTCTTCTCCAGCTTAAAATTTACAGATCTTTTTTCTCTTTGTCATGTTGCTTCTCTCAGTGACAGATGACGCAGCTAGAACTGTAGGGAAATTAAAAAAAAAAAAAAAGGGAAAAAAAAGAAGATAATTTAACAACACTGCAGAATAGACAGGATCATCACTTTTGTTCAGCAGGGGCTCTGCTCTGCATGGAGCTGAGCTGCTGGGGGATTTATTTCTTTAATTACACTGGAAGGAAGCACAAAGAATTGATTCTGGAGAGAACCCAGGACCCAAAAATCATCTCAAGCTCTTCAGACTGTTCCTGGAGATAAGGCAGAGCTTGGCACTCAGATATATATATTTTAGAGAGGAGAAGTTTTGACTGTTCTTCCTTATGTTTAACTGTAACTACCAGCTGTGAGATTCTGTGACAGCCTTTGAGGAAGAGCATCGCGGACAAAAACACAGCTTCAAAGTGAAGTCATAGCAGTTTGTAAAAGTTTAGGATGTGTCTGCCAACAGGAGAGCAGAGTTTTTAAATTTATCTAAAAAGTGGTCTACTTAGGGATCTGAAAGAAAAGTAAATGGTTTGTGTGTATAAAGCAGAAATGTTCTGGTTTGGTTAGAAGTGGAGATGAAACCCCTGGGAGCTCTCAAAGATGATGTCTCCTTCCAGGGACAGCAGACCCACCAACGCTTCTGAATTTCCATAGACTGGGTTGGGTTGGAAGGGACCTTAAAGCCCACCCAGCTCCAACCTGCTGCCATGTGCTGCTTTCTCCCCAGCAGCTCAGGCTGCCCAGGGCACCATCCAACCTGGCTTTGAGCACCTCCAGGGATAGGGGTGTTGGATACAGACAACCCTGAGCCAACCAGCATCACCAGGAGGTCTGTGGTTTGGAGGCTCTCGAACTGGCCATGAAGGCTGAACAAGGAGTGAGTTGTCCCCGCAGTGCTCATTGCTGCTGTTTTCTGAGGAGGCAGAGACCACCGTGGCTGTCAAGCAGACAGAATCTACTATTTTCCCTTTAGGTATTTTTTTTCCCCTTCATGGAGTTAAAAAACAAATAGAAGGCCCTTTGCACCTGGTGAGGAACAGCTGTTTGTTTAGACAGCCAAATGAAGTCATCGCTGAGAAACGATGCCCTCACACACCCTTTAATACTCACTTGCCAGAAACCATAATGGAGTGAAATGACCCATTGCCATCCACAGCTGTCTGATATGAGCAGGAATGCTTCTGTCACAGCTCCATCCCTTCTAACCCTACAAAAGAAAACTGTCCTTATCACTGTCATTTCACACACACATACACACAAAAAAAAGAAAAGGTGGAAATTTCTGCCTAATTTCCCTTGCAGTCTGCTCTGAAAACACTGTAGTGAAGACCATAGTGCCAGGGCGGCACTCATGCACAATGGAGCTGCCCTAAAGGAGCTCCACGCTGCAACAACATTCTGCTCCTCAAGACAAAGGGAAAACAAAGCATTTTTAATTTGTGCTGTAAAACAATGGCTTCTAATATCCAGACCATTAACTTGGCTACGAGGCTCTCACAGCAAAACTTGTTACACGCTACGAGCTTTGAGTCATTAAAACATACTAAACACGATTAATTGTGCTGCCTTGCTATTATACCATTTGGAGACTCGCCACAAGCCCACTTCCACCCAACCTGTAATACACTGCAAACCTTAGAGGCATTTTAAACATCTCGTACAAAATTCATGAAGGTGACAAGGAACCTGCCTACATTTCCAACATCTGGAGGGGCTGAGAAGCCTGCCCCAAACCCAGCTCAGCCCCACCAGCCAAGCCCCCACTTGAGCCCAGATGATTACCATACTCTATATGCGCCTTCCTCCTAATGAATATAGGCTTACGGACACCTCATGCATTATTTACCAAGGTGTGCTTATTATGATTGCAATGATTTAAGGCAGTTTGTTACAGGCACAGCTCTGAGTGATTGCGATCGATGGAAGAAACAAGAACAAGCCAATCTGCATGGAACAACAGTGCTGGCCCCTGGGGGCTGTGCTTCCCTGGTTAACCCTTCCCAGACTGGCAGCAAATGAGGAGAGCACTTCTTAGACAGATGCAGATTACAAGATGGAGGTGTCCTCCCCAGTTCTCCCAGGGGGTGAGGGATTATGCAGCTCCTTCAGAGGTTTTTGGGGCTAGGATCCTTCCAGCATTCCTCGTGGCATTTAATCTGTACTCTGGATGTGCCTAGAGTCTGCTCGTTAGCATGTGTTATACTACCAGGCACCACAAAGAGAGCTTCTCTCTCTTCTCCCTGGTGTAGACACAGAATAGCTTTAGCTGCTCACTATGGAGATCCCAGGTTCAGTAGAAAGACTATGAAGGAAGAATCATAGGATATCCCATGTTGGAAGGGATCCATAAGGTAGCAGACACGAGGCAGCTGCTGCAGACAAGTAGCAGGACACCGATCCCTGCTCCATGGGAACAAGGAGGAAGGAAAAGGGATGCAGAGCAGCTTGTCACCTCCACCTGCTGCCTCCTAACATACAGAATTACAGCTCAGCCTTTGCTCCGCATGCCCTGAGTGCCAGGCCAGATCTCAGAACTACTCAGCACGACATGCTGATGTTGCTGTAATGTCCAACCAGAATAGCGTGAGATCTCAAAAGCCAGGAAGTGACAACTCTGACCCTTTGTCCTCACAGCCCAAGGGGGACATTTGGAGAGCAACAGGTGAGCACTGCTCTAGATTGGCACCAGAACTCCCCACACAAGGAAGCTGCGGTCCAGAGTGAGCCCAGAGATGCACTGAGGACACAATTGACCTCAGCTCGGTACCTTTGCATGGGAGCTTTGGACGGGACCCGTTGCACAGGAAACATATTCATTACTTCAAAGGGGAAGCAAACAGGATGTCTGGACAAAGCACCAAATAAAAGGCTAATGACACAAATGGATATTTAATACAATGACTTCCTCTGATTATCCTATAAGGAAACACTTCAAATGCTGTCCATTTTGTACATCCTGCATCACTGCAATATGCTTTGGAGGCTTGGAGGGACTTTTCCATGCTGTGCACTGGTAAGGTGGGCTCTGCCCTTACCTGCAGAGAGGAGAAGGCATGCAGAGCAGCATGCTCTACTAGGCAGCAGGACCCTTCCTCCCAGTCATGGTTTTTTTTGCCTCCTGCCTTGTCCCCAAAGCAGCAGGAGCTGGGAATGGGATCCCAGCACGTGGGTGAAACCCTTAGGCTCAATCTCTCCAGGACTGCCCCACAGGGTAAGCCATCCCCAGGGTGTTCTGTGCTGGGGGGGGTCACTGTGCAAAGAGAGATTAGCCAAAATCCCTGTTTAGATTAAGCCAAGACAAAATTTCATTAGCACAGTGCTTGTTCCACATGCTGCTGTTGATCTCTCTGGAGAAAAGACAACTGAAGCCTTTTGCTTTACAGCAAGAAGGGAGGGACGAAAGGAGACAAGAACAAAATAGTTATCAAAACATTAAAAAATTGTTTCCACAGTCACAGTGACCTGATGATCGCTTTGGGTTAAACTAAATCCAAGCCAAAATAATTGGCAAGGAGGCCGAAGAGAGCAATACGTACAAGAACTAAGGTTTGGTTCTTTACTGCTGGAGACAGAAGCCTGAAAGTTCTCAGAAAACAACAACTTATTTCTTTCTGATGCTACAAAAATCAAGTGACAATTGAGAACTACATGGTTACTGAACTGCAAAATCACAATACCATTAGGAACACAAAGCTGAATGATTGAGGAAAGTTCCTTTCTAGTTTAAACTTAGAGGTTTTGCTCGCAGATATTTCACTCCAGTGCCTAGCCAGCATTTTGTTTAAAGAAGGTCTTTGTTAATATTTTGATTACGTTAATAAACATTATTAGGCAAACCTGCCTCTACCCTGCAAAGGAAGACCTCCTTGCAAAAATCACATGGGAAAGTTTGACAGTCCTAGAAATTCTCAGGCAAAGGAACAAGCAGGAGAAAACAAATGTGAATTCTCTCAATCTATGCGGCCTTTAACTATTTCAATGAAATTGAATGCATAAATAAAATGAAGGTGAATTCACAAATTCAATTATAAACCATTTTTAAGACACTCTCCTTCCCTTAAAGGAAAGCTATGGTCTGGGGATGAAGAGAAATATTTTCTAGTGCCTTCAGAATCTGATTTGCAGCAATGTAAGCATTGCTTGTTGGGATTATTCCAATAAAATTAATATATAAATTAAATCCTCTTCTTCATTTCTTAGCAGCATCCCTGGGGCAAAACTTGTTTTCCTAATGAGAAAATGATAGCTTTGATCAGTAAAGCCATCACTGACAGCAGTGAAATTTGGGTATCTTCGGACACAGTGTGAATTCTCACCGTTACTGTATCAGAGATGCAGCAGCAGTTTTCTACCCCTCATGAGTTGTGCCTAAGCTCAGGGGAAGGGACTCATTCAATTCCATCGTTGCTGTACAGCTGCTTTAGGAAAGAAGCCAGTTAATGTTCCATTCCAGGCCAAGAAAAATCATTTTTAGGGATGAGATAAGACAGAATTAAATCTTATGTTTACAGCTCCCTTCACAACCAAGGCCAAGCTAACAGACCTGCGGGATAGCCTTGTTGTCTCACAGAGCATAGGTGTCACCAAGAAGACAGCCTGCCCTGGAGGGCTGACATTCTTCCCCAGCACCTTCCCTAGAGCAATGCAAGGGATTCACTGGCCTCGTTATTTGATAGCTCAGAGCTCCCTATTGATTCCCACATACTAAGAAATTACAGTTAGTTAGTTGCAATCAGTTTTACAGTGGGACAAAACCGCTGACAGCAAATTTAGCAGCCAGAGGGGAGGTCCGTAGTCCTGTTACCTTTTCAAGCAGATCAACAGTGATAGAAAAACTGAGCTGCAAAACCAAAGACCGCGCTCATTAAGATTCAGGGTCATCTTCACCCACAAAATCTCCAGCTTCTATTGCCTCTTCCAGCCAGAGAAATCAACTCCCCTTCCTTCCCTGACGAGCCATTTCAGTAGGATGATGCTCATTAGAATCCACCTCCAGCTGCAAGCAGCTCAGCAGCAGAGGAGGTTAAGTGTCACTGGAGCTGAACAGCAAGATTGGACCTGCCCTTCTCCAGCTGCATCCGTTGTGCTCTTGGGGCTGGGCCAGGCTCAAGACAGAGGATCTGACGGGGTGGAAAAGGAAATTCTGTGCATTCCTCATCCGCAGCCTACATGCCAAGTGAAACGCAGTGATGAGCAGCCAGACCGGAGCGCTCGCCTGAGCCTTCGTTCAAGCCGTACAAATTGCAATGGGCTTGAAGCAAAATTATTGAGTTGGGTCCACAGAAGCCAGGCCACCAGGGATGTGAAATCCTTTGCCTTCCAGTCCTAGTGCAACAGGTGAAACGTTAGGAGGGGCATAAATCCTGGGTATGCCCTCCCAAGCCTGAAATCTGGCTTAGGAAAAACACCTGCTCCAAAATGTTCTGAGCATGTGAATTTAATTTTCTTTGACCTTTTCATCTCTCCTTAGCCAGGCACAAAAATATTCTCCTCAGAAGAATTTCTGCCTGGAAATGATGGCCCTATTTTTTTTCCCCAAGGCCTTTGAAAAAGAACAAGTGGCTTGCCTTTCAGCAGTCTGCTGCTGCAAACAAGCAGTGCATTTGCTGGCTGTTCAGGGCTTGTTCTGCAGTGGGGAATTCTCCATGCTTGCACCAGCTGTATCCTAGCACGACTGTAATGAAATCAAAACACAACAGTAGGACAACCCAACAGGAACACAACGTGACTTAGATAAGAAAAATTCAGCTTTAGGTTCCTTGCTTGCTCCTACCAGTGCATTATGAACTGCGTACATGGAAGTTTCCCAAAAGCAAAGTCATGGCTGCTAACAACCTCAGTGTCCCCAGAAATGCCAGTGTGAGCAGCTTCCTGTCACAGCTGCACCAGTCATCCTCATTCCATCCATGGTTGGTGATTTGCATGGGACTTCAGCACAGCCAGGTTTGGCTACAGGCATTTCTGGCAAATTTACTTCTGATTCAGCAACAACACAGGGAAGAGAGGCACAGTGTTGGAAAACTCACCAGCCTAGCTCAAATTGCTAGGGAACTGGGAGACTGAAGCATCCCCTCTGCTTCAGTGTCCACGTGCTTCATATATTCATGCAGCCCAAGTGGCTTTTGGTGCTTAAAATCACCTGCCCTGATACTTTATTTCAGCTGGGTGCAATTCCCTCAGCATCCTTCAGCGTTAGTGCAGCCTCCTACAGTGTTGGCCTCCACTCAGTGCTGATTTCTGCTGTAACATCAAACTCAAAGCCACGTTCTCCAAACATAACTAGCCAACATGCACCAACATTTCTGTGTTCCTCAGATAGAGTGGAAACTTCCCCAGAGAGAATGCCCCCAGCTGTGGGACATGGTGCTCCTGGTGCAGTGGTACAGAGGCTGGCCATTTGCTGTGGGACAAGGGATCACAAGAGCCACAGCTTTCCTTCCACGTTTCTTCCCAGAAAACACTGGTGATTCAGGAGGAGCCTTTGTAGCCCATGTGCTGAGGGTCAACAAACGCACTTAAAACAGTTTTGCAAACAGGACTACAATAGCATGGAGCAAACCCAGTGTCTTAAAAGGGTTTATCCAGCCCCGTGTCCTGTGCTCCTGCTCCTTTGACCTTGCGCTTCTGACACGAGCACATACCACACATTTTTCAAAAAGCAACCAGCAAAATGGGATATTTCACTGCATTTGATCCTCCCTGGGAGAGATGAGAAGAGAAACTCTTAATGCACACTAATCCCATCACCAGGCCACTGATGAAAGATATTAGGGATCACAGCACCTGCAAGGGATAGGGAAACCTATGGACCCCTCAAGGTTCCCACCCCAGCAGCAGCTGCCTGTCAGAGGCTGGGGAAGCAATTCCCAAATATAATTTTTCCACCATAAATAAGTCCACAGCAAGGCTCACTTGCTGTGACAAAGCAAGAAGCACAGTGGTTCTGCACCACTGCACGTCTGTGTCGTGCAGGTCACATCATGCAGGGCAGCAGCCCAGTGCTCTGGGTGATGGTCAGTAAGTGCACACTGCTGTGCACGTGTCAGGTCAGATCCCCACCTCAGCAGAATCCCTTGTGCCTCAGAAAACAGCCCACAAAAATACGGAAGGAGATGACTTGCTTCCATGAGAGCTTCATCAGCCACTTGTTTGCGGTAGAGTAAACCCTCCAAAAAATAAAAAAATTAAAAAAACCAGAATTAATCTTTTTTTTTTTAGCCCAAATAAGCACAGTCTAGATGAAGAGTGATACTTTAATGAGAGGAAAAGAGGCAGGCAGCAATTTCCATCCCGCGGCTGGGGCAGGTGGCAGCCACAAGGCTATGTGCAGACTTGTCCTCATTTTTGTCCTTTGACCTGCTCCCCTGCGCAGCCCAGCCTTGTTTACTGGCATCTCTTGTTTCCATTAACCCTCAGAGGAGGTGAAGGGAGATCAGTGTTGGGATTTTTTGCATGGGATGTGCGACAAACAGCACGGGGAGAGTGCGGACAGTGTTTATCAATTGGAAAGAACCAAGAAAGCCACCAAATGTGGACTTGATACAAAAGCATCTACCACTGCTGAAAGCTTCGTTGCCCATGGACAACTGCATCCCAGAGCCTAAATCCAAGAGGTTAACTCAAATGCAAAGGGAAAATATCCTCCTGCTGTCGATCACTCCATGTGACCTGTGCCATCCCTGCCCAATCAGACCTTGACTGCCCAGCCATGGGCCAAGCCACTGCTGAACTAGGAATGTTCAAATGAATCATATNGCTGAGGGTCAACAAACGCACTTAAAACAGTTTTGCAAACAGGACTACAATAGCATGGAGCAAACCCAGTGTCTTAAAAGGGTTTATCCAGCCCCGTGTCCTGTGCTCCTGCTCCTTTGACCTTGCGCTTCTGACACGAGCACATACCACACATTTTTCAAAAAGCAACCAGCAAAATGGGATATTTCACTGCATTTGATCCTCCCTGGGAGAGATGAGAAGAGAAACTCTTAATGCACACTAATCCCATCACCAGGCCACTGATGAAAGATATTAGGGATCACAGCACCTGCAAGGGATAGGGAAACCTATGGACCCCTCAAGGTTCCCACCCCAGCAGCAGCTGCCTGTCAGAGGCTGGGGAAGCAATTCCCAAATATAATTTTTCCACCATAAATAAGTCCACAGCAAGGCTCACTTGCTGTGACAAAGCAAGAAGCACAGTGGTTCTGCACCACTGCACGTCTGTGTCGTGCAGGTCACATCATGCAGGGCAGCAGCCCAGTGCTCTGGGTGATGGTCAGTAAGTGCACACTGCTGTGCACGTGTCAGGTCAGATCCCCACCTCAGCAGAATCCCTTGTGCCTCAGAAAACAGCCCACAAAAATACGGAAGGAGATGACTTGCTTCCATGAGAGCTTCATCAGCCACTTGTTTGCGGTAGAGTAAACCCTCCAAAAAATAAAAAAATTAAAAAAACCAGAATTAATCTTTTTTTTTTTAGCCCAAATAAGCACAGTCTAGATGAAGAGTGATACTTTAATGAGAGGAAAAGAGGCAGGCAGCAATTTCCATCCCGCGGCTGGGGCAGGTGGCAGCCACAAGGCTATGTGCAGACTTGTCCTCATTTTTGTCCTTTGACCTGCTCCCCTGCGCAGCCCAGCCTTGTTTACTGGCATCTCTTGTTTCCATTAACCCTCAGAAGAGGTGAAGGGAGATCAGTGTTGGGATTTTTTGCATGGGATGTGCGACAAACAGCACGGGGAGAGTGCGGACAGTGTTTATCAATTGGAAAGAACCAAGAAAGCCACCAAATGTGGACTTGATACAAAAGCATCTACCACTGCTGAAAGCTTCGTTGCCCATGGACAACTGCATCCCAGAGCCTAAATCCAAGAGGTTAACTCAAATGCAAAGGGAAAATATCCTCCTGCTGTCGATCACTCCATGTGACCTGTGCCATCCCTGCCCAATCAGACCTTGACTGCCCAGCCATGGGCCAAGCCACTGCTGAACTAGGAATGTTCAAATGAATCATATAATCATAATATCATAGGATCACAGAATGGCAGCCAACTGCGAGGCATCAGGTCTCGGCTTGGAGAAATCCCATTGCCTGTTTTACAAGATAAACGCTGACACTGAACCTCATTACAAGTTGCCACACGGTTGTTTGGGATGGATGGACAGACAGACAGACTGTACCTCCCTCTGGTCCACGTGTGCTTCAGCCCAGCTGCAGTTCGTCGGCCTTAGTAGAAGGTATATTTGTCATCAAAGGCACCTTAGCAATAGTGAAGCACACAGATTTATCATTATTCCCACAAGTCCGGGTTCAGCCTCCCCACCCTGCCCCCGGGAATTACCAAGTGCCACAAAGAACAAATTGAGGATTAAAAGGACCCCACAGTCCCTGCAATGTCCTGCTTTGCTGCTGGCCCTGGGGACGGGGCAGTCCCCTTCTCTTTGTCTCTGATCTGGGTTTGGCAGGTGGTGAGCCCCTCTCTGCCTCCCCGCCTGCACCAGGCTGCTTGATGAATATCCATCTAATTGGAATTAGGGATTCTCCAGACCAGCCCTCCAACTGGAGAAATTAGCTAGTTTATTCCAATAAAGATGCTAATATGGGAGGCTTTGTGAAGGGCGAGAAATTCTCATTGTCATTCAGAGGCAATTTGTAGCGGATTTGAAACCTTTGAAAAGGTGATGTGCTGGTGGCTGGGTTTGTATAATACCCGTCCCGAAATTCACAGCTGAGCATTCTTTCCCCTCCATATGCTTCAGCACTGCCCAATTTGTATTCCCACCACACGGAGGCACCGGAGTGGAGCAGAGAGCAGCAGTAGGGGTCCCGGGAAGGGGCACCCCGTGGGCACCCCCAGCTTTCTGGAGCTCCTTTCTCTTTTCCAAGGGTTGGCCTATGGCTTGGCCATTGCATTATTCTAATTAAACGTTATCTCTGCAATTTCTCTTCATCTGAAGCCTTCTGAAATGAATGATGCTTGAGGGACATTCTGGTCAGACCTGCCTCCAACACACCGGTCTCTTTGGGAAGCCTCATCAGTGTGGTTAGAATGAAACACTTCAGCAAAGTGCAACCTAAATTCATATAAAACCCAAATACCTCCCCAGGCTACCCTTCGCAGACTGCTTTAGGGAACATCATGATAACAAATGTTTCTCTAATTTCACAGCTGCCTGGAAATGGCGTAGAGCTCTGTGTCACAGTGAGGGACCACTTTTGCTGAGGGAGCATCCTCTTGCCATCGTCCTTACGTCCTTCAGTCTTCCATCTTGAGACATAACGTTGAGGGATGACAGCAGAAGCTGTCAGCAGCTGGGGCTGCCCCCAGAAGCCCACTTGGCTTCTGTCCACCTCTGTATCTCCGTAGCTTAAGTTCAGTGGGCATGGTGGTTACGAGTTGACGGTTGGATTTGATGCTCCTGGTGATCATCTCCAACCTTAATGATTCTATGATTTATCTGTGCACAGTCTGGTACTGAAATTAACAGTCCCTTCATTAAGACCGTATAACCAACAAGGGTTGCTCAACCCCTGTCACTCTCAGACAGATATTTCACCATGTGCCTAAATTTTAGTGTGGGATGGCTACTCTGAACCCACAGGACAATTCCTATGCCTTCCACAAGTACCTTGAAGTCAGATGGTTTGTAGCACAGGCAAGGGAGGAGGAACGCTTCTGCTCAGGGTCGTATCCTTGGGTCAAAGCCCCATTGAGGTCAGAGCCCACAGGTTGCTGGCAGGGACACAGGCAGACAAACTACGTGCCCACATGCAGCTTTCAGCAGCAGAGGTGGGGCAGAATTACAAATTCTGAGCTGGACCATGGCCTAAATATTTCCCCCAGGAATACCTGGTAACAGCAATGACTCTGGGTGTTTCTTAGTCACCATGCTGTGCGCTCACTGCTCGGGCTGCAGTTGAACCACTATCATTTTCTTCTGATGCTTAAAGTAAATGTCAGATTCAACATAAGAGAAGAGTCCTAATACATGGCTATGAGGGGAAAAAAAAGAAGGATTGGTCCCCAGCCAGGGCAGCTGATGCACCAGGGAGGCTTTGCTTGGCTGTGCACCCTGTCCTGCTGCGGGTCTCTCGTGTGACCCGGGTGCAGATGTATAGGATTGTATGGGAGAGCAGCAACAGCTGAACTCAGTGCTATGCTCTGAAACAAGCTAAATTGAACTCTTAAAACCCCGAGTAGGGAGTGCAGAATCTGGTTGTGGCCACAAAGCGCTACAGAATTGTAACTGTACACTTCTTTTCTTATCTTACTTGTAATGTTGATCTGAATTTTAATGAAAATGGGGAAAAAAATGTTTCTCAGACGTTTTGGCCAGCACTGAAGCCATGCTTTGCATTGTCTACCCAGAAAGAATAGCTCTATTAGCACAAAGTCGGTTATTTTTTTAACCTCTTGAAAATTGGAGTAAAAATGCTGTTTTATTTTCCTGTTTCCAGCGGGCTTCATTTCCCACACAGGGCTCAGAACCAGGGAGTTTTCCCTTTCCCCTGGTCTTTCACTAGGCTGGAGCCACAGTACCTTCCTCCCAAATGCTACAGAGCTGAGAGACACCCATTTCCCCCAAATGCCTCAAATAGGCAATCACACGGTGCCGTTGTCCCTGCCTCCAGAACCAAACCGGCCTGCAGGTGCTTCCACCCAAGGGACACCAGTTTGCACTGGTTACTTCTCTCCCCTTCTCCTCTCTCCCTCCCTTCCAGGGCCCCCATAGCTTTCCTTTGTGCCTCCTCTACGATGAAAGGAGGCAGTCATTGATTGGATTAATAATTCAGAGCCTAATCTCACGGGCCGGTGTACACAGCCCGTCAGGTGGCAATCTTTCATCTCGAGATCAGGATCAGCCAGATCCTGGAGAGGTCAGGGAGAGAGCTGCAGCACGGAAATAACAGGTTCAGGTGATGTTTGTGGAAACTGGAAAGAAAATGGAATATTTCTGTGTCCTATACTCTCCATTGCCCCCACTGCTCAATCCGATGGTACCTAAAACCCTGTGAAGATGCCTTCGAGAAGCCTCATGCTCCTACATGTCACCATTCCCGGTGTCACCCACACCCCATGGCTCCCAGGACACCACCTGCCTGCTGATCTCACACTGCCACTCAGTTTCTCCCAGGGCCAGGCTCCTCCTTTAACTGCCGACTCGCTCACGCTGCTGTAATGGTTTGTGGAAGGACAAAGTTTACCGGCACTATTCGCTTGCTTTGGTTTGCAGCCAAGCAGGTCCTTGTGCAGGTAGAAGGATCCATTCATGAGCAGCACAGCACTAAACTGGGGATCCCTGGGACAGGCAGAGGAGGGAAGCCTGAACATCCTGACTTTAATTCTCACCTGGTTGGAATTTACACACCAGGAGCCAATTCATACCGGTGCTGTTGGAGCCTATCAGTGAGCCTGCTTTGGCAGGGGGGTTGGACTAGATGATCTCCAGAGGTCCCTTCCAGCCCCCACAATTCTGTGATTCTCCACTGAGTCCTTCTCCCACAGCATCTCCCCACCACACTTAGGGTAGAGCTGCACCCCAGGAACCAGCACCTTTACACCTCCACCTGCACCCTGCAGCACGCCACTGCATGGGGCACAGAAAGCAAGGTCAAAGACACGCACCTTGCACTTGGAACTGGAGGTGCCAACTACTGTTGTGATGCCAAAGATTAACGGCACACTGATAAGAGCTGGGGGAAGTGGCTGCGGGGACTTCTGAGAGACCTCTGAGGCTTTGTGCCCGTTCCCAGCCCTGGCAGCAGCAGCTCTGCCTGTGCTACAGCATCCAGACCCCACAGCATTCAGAGCTGCAAAGTAATTTGCAAATAAGTACGACAGAAGGAAACGGTTCTTTCTCTAGCTGATAACATATCTGGTATACATCAGCCTTTCCCCCAGCCTTTTCTCTGTTCTTGCTTTAACAATTCATCCTCAAACACATTGTTCCTTTGTCAGGACCGTACACCCATCATATCCACATTTAAGAAAAAGACCTCCTGGATGGCAGGGTTTCTGCAGCAGGGTTGTTTAGATTTGTTGTGATTAAATCACATCCATTTTCTAATTTGTACCTAACACACATTCAGATCCCTCCTTAAGCTGTGCAGGCACATTTTGTCTTCGTTGCTGACTTAATCAAGCGCCGGAGAGCTGCTGTGTGCTCTCTGCAATTGTTGTCTCTTGCAGAGGGTAAAAAAAAAAAAAAAAAAGAGAGAGAGAGAAAAGGAAGAAAGAAACGCTTTGCAAAGGGTTGCTATTATCCACGCGCTACGGCGACAGCATATTTAGCACATTTGTGGCTCTGGGGCTGCAGCAATTAATTGTGTGTGTGACACTCCAGCTGGCACAGCCTTGCATCCACAGCTTTCCCATCAGAAATGCGGGCACCTGGCGCCCATGTGTGCCACAATCAGCGTCCCCAGGCTGCCGTGGGAGCTGGGGGCCCACCCTGGGCTCACTCCAGTGGGCGAGGGGGCAGAAGGGAGAGGCTGAGATAGGAATTGCACAGAGGTGCTGCCCAGGGTCTTCATCCCTCCCCCTTGCCTGAAAGATCCCTGCAGAGCATCCCTTTCTCCAACAACCGCCACCCCCCCCCCCCCGCACCACCGCCCCCCACACTGCCCCAACAACAAG
>VXAB01009286.1:1161708-1243298 GCA_013399175.1 Odontophorus gujanensis
CAAAAAAAAAAAAAAGAGGAGGGGAGGGGGGGGGGGGGGGGTGGTGCAGAGAAAAAAAGTAAGAAAAATTATAATAATTAGAAAATAATAATAATAATAATAGGGCGATGCGGAGGGGGCGGTTCGCTGTGACAGCGGCCGTCAGACCCCATCCCTTGGGGTGCCCTGCAATAGCGGTGGTGGCACCTGAGCGCGCATTGATGCCCATTGATGTGGGTGGGTGCGNTTGTTTATCTGGTATTTGAGCAGAAGTTTCCCCCTTTTTAAAATGTGATGCCTTTCTTTTGCATAACCGTAGGTGCAGCCGTCTTGCACACACATGCAGCAAATAAATAAAGCGCGGCTCTTCGCCCTCCCTCCCTCCTGTCTTAAATGCACTGAGCCCGTCCGTGCCATGCTCACACCGCGCTGTCCCCCTCTCCAGCACTGCACGAACCCCTTTTTTTTGGTGGGGGGGGGTTAAGCCATCGCAGCACCCACAATACCCTGTGCCGAGCGGGTTGGGGCTGTGAGATTTACGGTGCAAGAAAGAACTTGATACGCGATCTACCCGCCTGCTTTGTTTGATTCTCCCTTCAGCAGTCAAATAAGGTGCAAAGAACTGGCAAAACGGGGCGATCCGGAGCCGGCGGGAGCAGGGTGCAGACAGATGGTGCTGCCCGTGCGTGGTGCTGGGGGGGCCCGCTGCCAGCTCTGGCGGTGGGAATGTGGGGATGGGGTATGTGTGTGGGGGGGATTTCTTCCTCCTTCCTCCCCCCCTTTTTTTTTTCCCGGTGAAGGATGTTGGCAGCACCCCGAAAGAGGTGGCCCCAGGAAGCCACGTAGCAGCCCAAAACCTGGGGGGACGTGGGGCTTGGTGCCTTGCTGAGTCCTGCCTGACTTACCTACTTGTTTAAACTCCCCCCCCCACATGCACACACATGCAACCTGTGCTGAATTTCCACATGTACTGCTTGCACACCAGTGGCTGCAACCTGGCCTCAACTCCATGGAGGTCCCAGGGAGGATATTACTGTGCACGAAGCCACCACTGGCAGAACCCCTCCTTGGGGAGCAGGGTGGTGCTCATGCCAAGCCCTCACTGTTGGATATTCATGGATACTGACCCATCACATGTGGGACCGTTGTGTTTGGGGTGCCTCAGCCTCCCAGCTGGGGCTGCAATGCAAATCCTTTTGAAAATAAGTCTGGATTTTGCTCTCCTACATATCCGCTAGTTCACTTTGCCTTTCCCAGATGGTGGCTGGCTTCAACTGTTGTGCCTGAAATATGCTTCTGCCTCCAAAACATTAAGATTTTCTGCCCTTGATCCACCTGGGCAAGGGGGTGGATTCCCAGGAAGGATCCAGCCCAGCGGGAGGCTTGCAGGGTCGGCTGATCAGCAGCATTTGTCACAGTGACAGAGAGGGATGTGATCACAGCATTAAGCCAAAATTCAGCAGGGAGGCTGAACCATCACCACCTGAGCTCCTCAAGCAGTGTGCAAGGCTGAGAGGACACTGTCAGGGCCGGGAAGGTGGGGGGAGTTCATATATCAAACTGGAAATATCAAGCTTGGGCTTCCCTGTTGTGCTGCTCGTTGGTCTGGCCTTGTACCTGGAGGTGGGGTGGACACTGAGCTTGGTTTTTCCCCCGGAAATTGCCTTCCCAAACTCTAGGCCCTATCTGACTGGAAATAGGGGGATATCAGGGGTGACTTTGGGTTTATATTGGCAACAGTTGAGGTTTCCTCTTTTGTGGCCTAGGCGGGTGTGCACATGAAAGCACTCAGTGCAGCCCAAAGACCTTCCTGACCCAGGGTTCTGGGGCTAAGCACCAACCTGGTGGCCCAGGAGAGCTAGGGCATGGTGACAGTGAGTTCTGCTCTCTCCCTCCAACTAACACCCTGGAGTGAGCATTATTGGAACAGCAAGAAAAAAAAGCAATAATGAGGGGGTTTAGTGTGGCTACCTCAGTAAATGTGGAATAAGGGGATCTAAAGAGCAATTGGGGCCCCCAATGGTTTGAATGGGGCTGGAGTGAGCTTAGGGCTGCTGGAAGCTCAGATTTTGGGGTGGGGACATAGGGGTCTGGGTTAGGATGGGGGATGCTCAGAGATACAGCTGTGATGGGGCAAGTGAGGAGCCTTATCCTAAGGCACGGAGCACATTTCTGACAGGAGAGCCCCTAAGTGCCTTTAAAAAGCTTTGCAGCCTGCACTTGGCAACAGCCGGGATTAAAAAGAAGAGCTCCCCATCACTGGGATATTTATTCCCTCGTCTTGTCCGTCAGCTCTCAAAATAACAGAGCGTTCGATTGTAGCTTCGAGATTGCTTTGCACTCAAGTGCAGCCTGGCTGAGTAAATCACTGCTTCACCAGCTGAAATTCCTGCAGCGAGGGGGAGAATTGAATTATGTCCAACTGCAAAACCAGATGCCATCCCCTTGATGAAGTCATAGGGCTCTGACTGCAGAGAACAAGCTGGCTCCTACAACTGAGCAGCTCTGTGCAACGTCCCAGCCGTGGTGTGTGGGGCTGCAGTCCTTGCAGATATGAGGACAGCGAGATCTGCAGGGTGCTGAGTCCTGCTGTGCACTGCATGGTCATCCTGGGGAGTTTGCACACTCAGGGATTCTGGCTCTGGGCTTTGCAGCCATGGGCACAACAGAGCACGAGGATGGGAGGGCAAAGCTGGGTGGTTTTCTGTTGCTGTTCACCACATGGGCACTTTGGTCCCTTTGCGTCCCCTGGTGTGACCCCAGCACTGCTTGGGTGCCCACCTAGGTTTTGGGTTGGGTGCCATGCCACCGCCCCATGCTCAAATCAACGCCTCCGATGGAGATGCCGCAATTTATTTTTTTTTTGGCAGGCGTTTAATTGTATAAATTTGCCTCATCCAGATTTATGTGCTCCGGGCTTTTCTCCATCTCCTCATTTTGTGTCTCATTTACCTCTGTGTTTGAAGGGTTGAAATTTCACAAGAGCACAGCAGGGATGATTATTCCTAGAGGGAATCCACACCTGTAAGCATCGAGTGCTTCCCTGCCAGCCCCGCTGCGGCCCGGGCGAGGAGGAGGAGGGTGAGGGACCCACTGCCACACCTGGGGGGCCGCGGGCGCTGGTGGGTGGCAGCTGTGCCTTCAAAGGCACCCTGGGAAAACAGCTCGGGTGCATGGAGCACAATGAAAATCCACAGCAGCCATCTGTGGGGCTGCCAGGCCTGGATTGGCTGGAGGAGATGGCTGAGGGCACCTGTGTCACTGCTTTGGGGGCAAAGGTGGTGATGGAGGAGCTGAGGGTGACGTTTTGGGTGGGGGTTGAGGGAGGAAGACCGCCCTGTTCCCCACTAGGCTCACCTTGGGTGAATCCCTGCCTGGCCCCGTATTCTTATCTGTAAAACGGAGCGCTCGTCCAGGCTGGTTCACACGGATGTTGTTGGTGTTGGGAGAGCAGCCAGGAAAAGCCGTGGTGTGACGTGGCGGGGAGCTGCTTCATTAGTGCCCTTCTGCAGATGAAGAATCAAAGGAGGTTACTTCCCTCGCTTGTCATCCTCCATCCACCACTCTCGATCCTCATCTGTGGAGCAAAACTCAACAACCCTCCAGCAGCACCGCAGCTCCAGGCTGCTGCTTTCACCACTGTAGCAAAGCCACTGCTGAAGTTTGAGTCCCACCGTGAAGCCCAGGAGCAAAACGGGCCGACCTGCGACCCGCTGCTCCAGCTGCAAGTCCTCATTCCTCCTTCCAGTCTATCTTGAACGTCTCAAGATTTGCTGGGCCCTCTCGGAGCAGCATCTTCAGCAGTGAGCTCCAGAGCACGGGGCTGCTGCCTGTGTGCTGATGCCAGCTCTCCCATTTGGGCACTGGGAGGAGATGCGTTCATCCCTGCTAAGTAAGGTGACCCGGAGCCAGGAGGGCTGACTGCGATGGGCTTCTTCCACAGCACCCGATGGTTCGTGGCCGGGTTAGGCACCGACGCTGCTGTTTTCCTGCCTGTGCTTGCCCCGTGTTTGTGATGCTGGGAAAGGAGGGATGGGGGCCGTGAACTCTGTGCTGAGGACGTTGGGAGTTGGCTGTGGCAGGTCCTCCAGATGCTTTAGTGCTTGAGAGGGGAAAACTCCTCCTGTGTTCTTTTTAGCACAAAGAAACCGGATGAAGCTCTTCCCAGCATCCTTTTAAGCAAGGCAACGGCTGGGCTCGAAAACGCTGCGCTCGCAATTCAATTCTTCACCTGGATTTAATGCATCTGTGCATTTAATGCTTTTAATGCACTTACCGCTGCCTTGGCCGCTGGAAGAGAGCACAGAATGCGGGCTCCAGCGCGGAAGGTGCCTCAGCTGAGCCAACCTCCCCATGCACGCCCTTGCAAAATATGAGCTGCAGCGTTTTAAGAGCCAGGTTTATTTTTCTCCTGCAGTTCCCTCCTCCCGGTCCTCCTCCCCCCACTTCAGCGCAACTGAAACCTGATCTAATCCCTTTGCACATGGGTAATTTATTGGTCTATTGGGCTTTTCTTGATGGCAAATTGCATTGTCTTTCTTCCTGGGTTGAGGCTTTGGAGCAGTTTGCTGCATTCCTGCAGCTCTTTTCTCAGGGCTGATCTTTCACACCCCCTCTGAGCACAGTCAAATCAGTTTTATTGGGCCTCTTTGTTATGCAAACGAGGCAATAATAAGCAGGCTATTATTCGGCTAGATTGGCTCTGATTAGCAGTTCAAAGAAGGTCGCTGCCAGAGCTCCGGGTCGGAGCTGGGCCGAGGGCGATGCCGCCCATCCACGTGGGTCCCACTCCGGACCCCAAAACCTTGCAGGTGGAGGTCCCCTCCGTGGGTTTTTGTGGGAGCACTCTGCTTGCTGCAGCTCTTTTCCTTCCCATCGTTGTTCTGCGAGTGATGTCCAGGCAGGAGCTGCGTGCTGCCCGAGCTGAGCCGAGTGCAGTGCCTTTCCTACGGAGGTGTCAGCATAAATATGTTTATTTAGATTACTTAAATAAATATGTGTTTAGGAGCCCGAGTCTACGTGCTCAGATGTGAGGCCAAAGGTAATTACGTTTTACTGTGTTCTCCAAAAAGGCCTTTTACTGCGTGTGTGAGGCTTGCACATCTACACTTCAATCCGTGTGTTTGGAAAGAAGCGGGGTGATGTATTTGCATCACATGTGGGTGATGAAATACTTTCCAGCCCGTTAGTAACCAAGAGGATATTAAACAACATCTCTTAGCAGTGAACGCTTTAAAATTAACAGGTCTGGTTAACATGCACCCAAGAGTCTTAAAACAACTGGCTTTTGCTTACTGAAACTAATTTCCAGTAATTCTCATTGCTGGAGAAATTACAGGAGAAGGGATGAATTGTTGGGTTAGTGCTGGTTTTCTGCAAGAGCGTGATTTGGGTAAATGAATTTTAGGTCACCTGACACCCTCCAAAGGGAAAATAGGGGCTCTGATAATTAGAAGGCTGTTAAAGTTGGATGTGTGCGTGGAGGAAGCCCGAACACTTCCCTCAGCAGCATTGTGGGGCACGGGGCTGTGATGGATGGGGGCACGGTATGGCTCTGCCTTAGTGGTCTTCTCCAACCTTAATGACCCTCCGTGGGCACTGCAGGGATAGGTTGATGGTTGGACTGGATGATCTTAGTGGTCTTTTCCAATCTTAGCATTTCTGTGATTCTCTGATGGCAACTCCAGGCCGATTTTGCAGCTGGGAAGTGAGGTTGATGGAGTGTGGTGAATTCATCACTGATAGACACGCAGCTGGGTCTGGTGGATGATTGTGGCTCATGGATGGTTGTGGCTCATGGATGGCCATGGCTGGTGGATAAACTGATCGTGGTGTGCACAGGCAGAGGCGAGGTGAGCCTTGCAGAAAGCCTCCCGCCGTGGGGAAGGGAGGCAGCAGGCTGATTGCAGGGCTGGGCAAACACCTTCCACTGGGAACTTAAAAGTGCAAACCGTTTAGCTTATCTGGAGGATTGACAAGTGACTTAATTGCCGTGTGTAAATAGCTTTGTGGGAAACACATGCTGGTTACTAACGGACTTTTCTTACTGCTTTGGAAAAACTTGCAGGTTCTTTTTGTGTCCTTACAATGAAGGCAGATAAAATCCACTTAGAAGCAGGACCCACTTTTGTAAAGGTGATAAACTCTCACAGCGAGGGCATTGCTTTTGTGGCCTGTGGTCACCTTGGGCTGCAGAAGTCCTTCTGGGAAGTAGACCTGAACAACCACAGGCACAAGGTGGCTGTCGTTGAATGTTGATTTCTAGCTTAAAACTTCCCCAAACTGCCAGCCTTGACACCAAAGCCAATACTGTCCCTTGTTTGAGTGGCACCAAGCTCCTGAAAAGAGGAGTGAGGAGGCCAGGCTGCCAGGGACTGAGGCTGGATGTCATTGGCACTGCGTAGTCCTTGGGATGAAGGTCCCTTTGCTGTGGAGCACAGTGGCAGTGCCACCCAGAGACGAGGGTGTCACGCAGGTCCTGGAGAGCCTCCTTGGTTTCCTGCTTAGGAGGGGTTTGTCCCTGCACTCAGTCATCTGCAGTTCGAAAATGGATCCATTGTGTGAGGAGGTGGAAAATAGATGATGTGAAATTGAATAGGCATCGCTCCCTGGTCCAGGTACAATTGAGCCTGCACGGCTGTGCCAAAGCTGCTGCCAGAGGACGGGGCATGCTGCAGAGCAGGGCACGTTTGCTGCACCCTGTGGTGGCTCTGTGCTGTGTCCCCAGCATGGTGCTGGTGGCAGCCACGTGTCTTGCCCAGGGCTGAGTCACGCAGAGGTGCCTGTGCAGTCGTCACTTTGAGCATCGGGGCGATGCCCGCTGAGCCATGCCTGCAAACCCACGGCCCCCGTGGCCAGTCCTCACCATAGCACAAAGAGGAGATGATGCTCCCCAGGGCTTTGCTGAGCCACCATCCTGCTGGGAGACACGTCCGTGGTTGTGTGCAGCCTTATTCTGCACCGCCCCATGCGCTGCCACCGCGGCACCTGGCTTGGAAATGTGGCCTTATATGGGGCCGTGCGCGAAACAGTGAGGAGATGGGTGCCAAACCCAAGCGATAACATCTTAAAGAAGAATGCTCCCCCTTCAGGCCCAGGGAGGGAAGAGATGGGCTTCTTTGCCATTGTGGCTGTTATTACTATTTCATTTTTTTACAACTCGGAACCTTATAAAGTCATGAGTGATCCTCGGTGGCGTGGTAGGGTGGGATGCTGGGCACTGGGATGCCTTTGGCACGTTGTGTTGGGGCAGTTTTGCAGCAGCAGCTGTCCAGGAGCTGGACTCGATCCTTGAGCAGTTGATTTTAACTTTGCATTCCGTTCACACAGCACATCCTGGTGCCTGGAACCAGGGCTGGGGGTCATGAATGCCCAAGGATGTGTCCTTCTGGCAGCAGCGTCTGCCTGTGCGCAGCCTCAGGGCACCCTTGAGCAGAGCATTAGGGATAAGTGCTGGGAGAGCAAGGATCCTATTGCCTGGTGCCACAGGCATCTGGGACAGCCAGCAGCGGTGGCACCAGTCACGTTTCTGTGTGTTTTAATTCATACCTTCCACTGGGAATGCCACCTCCACCACCGACCTGCCCTTCTCCCTCTGCATTCAGGCAATGTGCAGCTATAGCATGAGCTGTAACAACCACAGTAGAAGTGTCAGCCTGTGTCTCAGGTCCAGGGCTTGTTTTCAGGGCTTGTTTTCAGGTCACCTCCAGCTGAGGGCAAGTTACAGCTGGACACGAGGGTTTCCACGGTGCTTGCAGGTTTAAATTGGACGCTGCCAAGCTGAAACAGCTCCTGGGTTCTCGGAGCTGTTGCTAGCATCTGTGCTTATTAAACATGAATTTTAAAGCTGTGAGGAACCTGTCACCGTTTCCTATTTGCACTTCACTCTTCTTGGAAGGAGCACGCAGCCCGAGAGCCGGACTGCTGAGTGTTTTATAGCTTTGCTCTTTCTTTCTGATTTTCCAGCACTGACTGTGTTTAGGTTTCCAACACTGCCGTGTTTAAAACTAAAACATACTGTTTGCCCTGCAACAATGCTGGGTTTTGTAACTTTCTTTTTAAACAAACGTGAAATGAAAACAGATGCGTTGCCAGCCTCCTCCTGAACAAGCACTGAGGCACGAATACATGCGCGTGCAAAAGCATCTGGAAATAGTGGGGCTTTTTCTTGTGTTGCTCTGCTGCCTTCTGGGCCCGATCCCATCTCCAAGCTCTCTGAAGGGGTTTGATGAAGAGGAGAGGAAGGAAAACACCATGGACGTTGAGCGGTGTGGGCCTGGGCTCACCCAGCAGGGCTCTGGATTGGCACAGGCGGTGTCTGCACGCTGTTCAGCGAAGACCGTGTGCTTCTGCACAGCTGCGTTCAGCTCTGCTCCAGGGAAGCCACACAGCCCTGGGGAATAAGCACTGGGAAGGGGAATTAAAAAAAGAAAAACCAACAACAGAAGGGGCAGGATCCAAATTTCCTTTGCCTTCCTCCAGCTTGCCGAGCCCGGCAGAGGCTCTGCTGCCTTCGGCTTCTCCGCGTGGGCAACAGCAAGCGGGGCAGCTGGCAGCTTGCACCCTGTCACGCCGGTTTTTCTCCTCTGCGTCAGCCTCCTGTTCTCTCTGCATGGGTCATGGTGGGGAACGGGCTCCTCGAGCACCCAGGGGTGCAGCTGCAGCACCAGACCCATCAGCGTGGTGCCTGAGCACGGATCCTGCTCTGCCTGGTGCTGGCACCGCTGCGCAGCTGCATTGTGTGGTGCACAGCGGCTGTGTTGGGGTTGGGTGTTCCCATAGGAAAGGAAGTGGTTTTTTTTGCCATGGTGAGGATGAGGCAGGACATGCAGTACTTTGTGCCACACCGTTTTCAATATCAAGCACTGAAGAGGCACGAAAAACTCCGTGCATCTCTCCCACCGCATTCATAACCCCGCTGCTTCTCCCACCACGTTAGTGATCCTGCCTTATCCTGCTAATGAATGAGTCCCATTCTTCACCCCGCCTTCCCCCAGGAGCATTCATCTGAAGGCTGGGTGCTCTTTCTTGGCTTAAACCGGGGCACATTCTGTTGGCTTCCTTGGCTTTGATGCATGAGAGCTGGGTCATGTGAGAGGGTCACGTCCGGTGAGCGAGGTCGCATCACGCGGCGCAACCAATGTGATGGGGTTGGGCTGTGGGAACCCGGCTGGCGGTTAGAGCCGGGACCCCACAACGTGCAAGGTGGGGAACCACGCAAGCACTGACCCATCTGCGTTTTCTCCTTGCCTTGCAGTGACGTCTCCATGCAAGATCCTCAAGTGCAACTCTGAGTTCTGGGCGGCCACGTCGGGCTCGCACCACTTGGGAGCGGAGGAAACCCCGGAGTTCTGCACGGCCCTGCGTGCCTACGCGCACTGCACGCGCCGCACCGCCCGCACCTGCAGGGGGGACCTGGCCTACCACTCGGCCGTGCATGGCATAGACGATCTCATGGTGCAGCACAACTGCTCCAAGGATGGCCCCACGTCCCAGCCCCGCCTCCGGACATTGCCCCCCGGGGACAGCCAGGAGCGCTCTGACAGCCCCGAAATCTGTCACTACGAGAAGAGCTTTCACAAACACTCGGCAGCTCCCAACTATACCCACTGCGGGCTCTTCGGGGACCCCCACCTCAGGACTTTCACAGACACCTTCCAGACCTGCAAGGTGCAAGGGGCTTGGCCGCTCATAGACAATAACTACCTGAACGTCCAGGTCACCAACACGCCAGTGCTGCCTGGCTCCTCTGCCACCGCCACCAGCAAGGTGAGCCTTGGGCACAGCTCGTGAGCAGGGTGCAGGTGCTTCTGAATGCCATTTCTTCTCACTAGCTGTCTCTACAACAAGTTGCTCATCTCCTTGGGGAGGGTAAGAGTGGGAGTTCCTCTGACGAGTGGGCGTTTGGCCATAAATATCAGCTGCCCCATCCAGACTTTCCTCTTCTGTCTCCGCAGTCAGCAGGCTGAGGTAGAATCATTGAGGTTGGAAAAGACCACTGAGATCGTGTAGTCAGCCACTGACCCATGCCCACTGACCACATCCCTCAGTGCCACATCCCCACAGTTCTTGAACACCTCCAGGGTCGGTGACTCCACCACCTCCCTGGGCAGCTGTGCCAATGGCCAACGCTCTTTCTGAGAATGAATTTTTCCCAATATCCAACCTGAACCTCCCCTGGTGCAATGTAGGGCCATTGCTGTTGTAGCTCAGAGGGCAATACTGATAAAAGAATGGGGATAATAAATTTCAGTCCTCACCTGAGGGGCTCCGGATGTCTGCGCACAGGCAGACTAGGAGAGATGGCAGCACTTCTTGGGGGGGCCCCTGAGGTCCAGACAAACTTGGGGCTGGCCCCAAAGGGCCACCACTTCTGGATGTGACTGTTTCAGCCTGAGCTGAAGCTGACATTTAGGTTTTGACACATCCCTAATAAGCGTCCTTAGAGATAATTACCGATGCTTGCAACTCCTTTTTTTACCAGAGCGTGTTAAAAACTTGCTGAAGCAGTGCAGGTAAGAGTGGCTGGAGGGAGGTGGTCCCTGAGGACACAGGGACCTCGATTCTAGGCTGGATCCCAAGGTCACCATTTTAATCAAGTCTTTTCACCCCTTTTCACCCGTTATCTGCCTCGCGGGCTTGTGGTGGCAAGAGATTAGTCATGAGATCTGCAGCACGAGCTACGGGAAGCATTTCTGGGCCACTGATAGAGGAACATGTGCTGTTGGAAAGGAAAGCCTCTTCCTCCAAGGAGCTCTTTGTATTTCAGCTTGACAGTCTCTGGTCTACCCTTATGCCTTCCAACCAGAGACAGGGTAGGATCCAGAGGAGGTGGCAGGAGGTCTGTGGGAGGGGGAGTGCTGCAAGTTGGTGCCTCAGGACGTGGCTGAGGAGAGGACAGCAGAGCTGCCACTGGGTTGAGAGCATCTGGGTGTTCAGTGGAAGAGTGGTGGGAGAGAGGGGCAGGGACAGCTCTGGGCTCATGCTGGGAGCAGAGGGGCTGGGAGCCACTCACGTGCACCCTAGGGTGCCTCCGTTTTCCTTTTTGTATCATGCCTGCTTGAAGATACTGAACACACATGGTTGAGATGGAGCACAGCGTGTGCCAGGGTCCAGAGGAAAAGCCTCTGCTAGTGTACAAAGCCAGGGAAGGGAGGAGGCTGGGACTGTGGGATGTGAATACCATGGGAGCCGGGGAAGCTCCACCACCTATGGGAGCCAGGCCCTGGGGGTGAGACGGTGCTGCATGCATGGGCATGCCACCACAGGCCTGTGCCTGGTGATCCTATAACCAGCCCCAGCTGCATGGGAGCTCTGTGTGGGGCCTGGAGATAACAGCACAGCTCCAGGTGGTGCATTCATTCCAGGCTCTGGGTCTTGGCCTTTATGCATGGTGTCTTCGCCCCCATGCTGAAGCAGGATGACCATGCTTGAGTGGGGCACCTGCCTTGTCTGGGTGTCTAAAAGTTGGGGCAGCTTCTTAGGAGAAAGTGTCTGTTCCTGAAGTGAAGGCTATAGTCCTAGCTGGGTTGAGCAGGAAGCTCTCCCGCCTTGATCCCGGTGGTGGCTGTGTGCTCTTAGGTGGTCAGCTTGTAACCCCGTTCTTTTCACCCTTCTTTTAGCTCACCATCATCTTCAAGAGCTTCCAGGAATGCGTGGAGCAGAAAGTGTACCAGGCAGAGATGGATGAGCTCCCCGCTGCTTTTGCCGATGGCTCCAAGAACGGCGGCGACAAGCACGGAGCCAACAGCCTGAAGATCACCGAGAAGGTGTCGGGCCAGCACATCGAGATCCAGGCCAAGTACATCGGCACCACCATCGTGGTGAGGCAGGTGGGCCGCTACCTCACCTTCGCCGTGCGTATGCCGGAGGAGGTGGTCAACGCCGTGGAGGACCGGGACAGTCAGGGCCTCTACCTGTGCCTCCGGGGTTGTCCACTCAACCAACAGATTGACTTCCAGACCTTCCGCTTGGCTCAGGCCTCTGAGGGCCGTGCTCGCAGGAAGGGGCCCAGCTTGCCAGCCCCCCCTGAGGCCTTCACTTACGAATCGGCCACGGCCAAGTGCAGGGAAAAGCTGCCCGTGGAGGACCTCTACTTCCAATCCTGCGTCTTTGACCTCCTGACGACGGGGGATGTCAACTTCATGCTGGCTGCTTATTATGCTTTTGAGGACGTGAAGATGCTTCACTCCAACAAAGACAAACTGCACCTCTATGAAAGGACACGGGCCCTAGCCCCGGGCAACGCGGCTCCTTCGGAGCATCCCTGGGCCCTCCTTGCCCTCTGGGTAGCACTGCTGAGTTTGAGTCAGTGTTGGTTGGGTTTGTTATAGAGTTTAGCTCCTTCACGCAGTGGGGGAAAGGGGAGCAGGAGGGGACAAGGGACAAGATGACAGCGCTGGACAAGGAGAGATTGGATAAAGGATCCAGTGGGGAGCACGTGGATCATTCTTAGGTCTCAGCCCCTCTTTCCAGCAGCCAGTCCTTCCTTTCCCCAGCTCTTGCCCAGGAGGAACGTGATACGTTCCCAGGACAGTTGGGAGCTTTTGCTGGACTGCACCTCAAGTGGTCCTTCCTCACTTCCCCTCACCCTCACCCTCCTCCTCTCTGTAGCGTGGGTGCTGGGGAGCCCCCACCTCCTTGCACCGCTGCTCCATGGTCCCCAGAATGCTCGTGGTGACTGTGATGTTGGCGCACGTGAACGTGGCTCCATGTTAGGGAGCTGGGCTCCATTTTTTGGGGTGTGCTTCTTTCTGCAGCCCCATGGCTGCAGGAGGCGATGCAAAGCAACAGGCAGGGGCCAGAATGGTGGGGTTGACCGCAGAGAGGAACAAGGTGTCACGGTGGAAGGAGGCCACGATCCTCAAGCTTTGGCTTGTGTTTTTTGTGGTTCAGAGGGCATCTACTATTTTTAGCCGCTTCACCTGGCTGATTCACTCCACAGTTCTATTCCTGGCTCCCTTGTCTCTGCCCGGGCCCACTGAGGACTCCCTTGATTGCAACAGGAGAAACCTGGCCAGTATTCAAGCATTTTCTTTAACTTCTGCCCAGTGTAGGATGAGCACCTGGTGCCGTTTGCTCCCCTAAAACTGGCAGCGGGGAGGCTGCTCGGTGGGAGAACCCAACTACACCCCTTTTGGGCCCCCGCACCCCCTTGCCTGCCCGGGGATCAGCCAGGTCCTGAAGCAGGAGCATCCCTCTCTGTTTGCTGCTAGGTCTCTGCTGCACTCCTCCTGGGGTCACAACTCGCAACCCCATTGCAGACCTGTTGCACCTTAAGCCCATCTGGGCTTGTCTCTGGAATGGGGCGATAGAAATTCAGCCAGGAGACAGGATGCAGCAGAGGACCCCCCCCCAACCACCCCCAGACGTCTGTTCCCTCCCTCAAAACCATTGGTAGTCCCCTTCCCCCACCACGTAGCGCTTCCCTTCTCCTCCCCATATTCCTCTGTGTTCACCTCATTGCTCACTGAACAAACAAGCGAGACCACCTTTGGTCTGCGCCTTGGAGACCTCCTCGTGGATTTTCTCCTCCTTTCCTCAGGGGGAATTTCCCATAAATCAGCCTCGAAGAAACACACGTCACTCTTGGGGGAAGGCCCTGCTCAAGGGAGGTCTCTGGGCATGACAAGCTAGCACCAAAAGAGGTGGGAATGGGCGACCTTTGGCAGCGTGAACTGGTGCCAAGAGGCAGCCTGGTGTAAATAGTCAGCGTGACTTTGCATTGTGTCCTAACAGCTCTAGAGCTCCATTTGTAAAGCAGCAGAGAAATGCAAAATTGTGTCAATGGATGTAATTTATATTGTCTCTTTAATATATAGAGCCCTGGCATTGATCTCGTGTGACTGTACAGATGAAGAGATGTAATTGGTTTCTAAATGTTTTAAGGAAAGAAACAAAACAGGGGGGAGGGGGTGGGGAAAAAAAAGAAAAAAAGAAAAAAACAAAGAGATGTGTTTACTACTTTGCTCCTTGCTTTGTTTGCTGGTGCCCCAGCTATCATGTTCAGGCAGATCTTAAAATAAGGATATCACAGTTTGACTGCACTGAGGAGACCACTGCTGGGCTGCGGTAGAGGGAGAGCCAAACTTCTGTCTCATGGAAACTCAAAGCCCAACTTGTGAAAGCCAACGTTTCTCACGGAGTAACGAGGAAAGCCCTTCCTCTTGCTGTTGCCCCGCATGTAACAGCGGTGGTGCAATGTGGTCCCACAGCCCGAGCCGTGGCGTGCCAGCAGCTACATCCTTCCCATAAGACCTCTAATTACCCATAGGGGGTAATTTCCAGCCAGGGAAATCCTAAAGGAGCGCGTGGCTCAGCCCTGCTGTGGAGGTGAGCAGCCTGGCTGGTGCTCAGCAGTTACAGGCTGGTTGGGGTATCCCTATTTTAGAAGCAAACAGTGAAGCACTTTATTTTGGTTGTGTTTGACCCAGTTCTGGTTATAGAGGTGAAGTGTGGCCAAGAAAGACCCAATAGTTGGAAACAAAAGTACAGCGGGAAGGATGGGGGCTGTGAGATGTCCCTGCACTCACACCCGCGTGTACATACTGTAAATTATTTATTGAGAGAAAACGCAAGTAAAGTTCAAGAGGGTTTTTTTTTTTTTATTTCCGACAATAAATTAGTGGGTCTGGTTTTGTTCCCGGTGTGCTTTATGGTGCCGCTCGCCGCTAACGCTGCCCCACTTCTCCGTCTCCTGAATAGCCCCATAACCCGAGAAACCCCACAGGCTCTGCAGCTCAGCTCAGCCCCCACAGTCAGCGCTTCTCTGTGGTGTGGCGTCCCCTGCAGGGCTGGCAGGGCGGGAGGCGGCGGGAAGCGCGGTCTGTGGTGTGGCGTCCCCTGCAGGGCTGGCAGGGTGGGAAGCGCGGTCTGTGTGGGGTGACGTGCGTGTCCCTTTGGACTCGGGCTGTTGCTCCACTTTGAGGGCACGTTTCCACACCCGCTTGCACAGAGGTTTGGGATTTTGACGTCTGGGAGCCGACATCCCCCAGCCATGCTGCTGTGCCCAGCCCTTAGCTGCGCTGCTGCCTGCCTGGGCTCAGGGCACGACCCCAGTGCAGATCCCACAGCCCCCAGTGCAGGGTCTTTGCCCCACTGTGTGTGACAGCCCGTCGTTCTTTCCTTTAGGAAACCCATTTTTCAGGGGCACGTAACTCGTGACATTGCGTTCCCGGCTGAAACTTGGCTCTGTGCAGTGGGAGGGAGGCTGCGAAGGAGCTGCAGGGGTGAGAAGCAAAAGCCCTTTTTACAATGAGCTCTTACAACTCGGGAGGAACGGCTCTGGTCCCCACACTGCTCCTCGCTGGGGACCGGGGGGGGGTGTGGACTTGGTGGGAATGGGTGGAGGGGAAAATGAAGTGAAGCAGCATATCACATCACATCACACCCGGGGAGAGAGGGGGATGGAGCAAAGAACACCACCGATGACCCGGGAAGAGAACGAGGAATTCTCCCAAGGAAGGAACCAAAAAAGAGGATTAAACACTCACAGAGATCCCAAAGAGACGAAGGTTGGATGAACATCGTTGGATGGAAACGGGTGAGGAAATGGCACGGCTTCTCCTGATCAGGTGGAAATTCCCATCCAAAGGGGTTTCCAAGGTCTAGATCACTGCTCTATCGCCGCAGAGAACAAAATAATGTGAAGCAGCTGAGAAGAACACCTTGGACAGTGCTCGATCCTGCACAGAGAGAACCCCCATCCCAGCACGCAGGGAAGGGCCCCAGCATTGTGTGATGGTCCCAATTCCCAGCACCCATCGCCTCGCATGCGGCCCAGCACAGTTCTGAAAACCTCAGCAACACTTTAATATACAAGAATCGAAAGTACAGCAGTTTTACAATGTAGGAAAATTTAATACATACTATATAAACAACATATTTACATCAGAAATCACTAGGACAGTGGCATTTTTTCTCCTTTTTCTCTCACAAATATAAATTAATATTAATTACTGTTCTTTTAGTCAACAGGTTTAAAAGACTTTTACAGTAAGAGTCCTTCTCTCCCTGGAGGGAGGTGGAGGTCGGGAGGAAATGAGTGAAAGCAGAGGAGCATTTGTGTGTGGGTCACTTAAAACTGTTTACGCTGGGGACCTCAGAGAGCCACCTCGGTTGGGCAGTGCCCATCTGCTCTGCAGGGCTTCCTTCGGCTGAACTCACGACGCCTCCAAGGGCCCGGGCTGAAAAAAACCTTCTTAATAAGACAGACAAACAGATGGACAAACAAATGAAACAGACAAATGGACACACAGACCCAGCACGTTGCTACTTTTTCCTGCACAGAGGATAGAGGAAACCCCTCAGCTGGCTCAGAAGGAAGAGCTGCACCAGGTGCTGACACAGACACCGCAGTGACGTTTATGGCCGTGGATGTGTCCCCTCCTCCAGTCCCATTCACACACCCAGTGACTACGTCTGGTCCCTATTTTGAGGGGATAAAATGTGTGCACGCACACCCGGGGAAGACTTTCCCTGCAGCTGCGTGAAGTCCAGTGAAGAGCCATCCATTGTGAGCGAGCAGAACCACAGGACTGCTCAGAGGCAAAGCCAGCGTGACAGTGGGGACCACTCTATGCCGGCTACAGGCAACGCTTTCACTGTTGCACTGCTTTTAAGAAACCCCAAACCGCCTCATGCTTGGAACCTGGGATGAGCAGAACCCCTCGTGCACGGGCACAAAGTGCCTCTTGTTGGAGTGCACAGTTATCCTGCACCAGTAACACTGGTCTGGCCAGCACTGCCTCTTGCTACGACTTGTATGGCACAAACTTCCCGTCACGATAGCACCACCGTGTGAACGTGAATGAAAAGAGCTATTTCTCTTTGCCTCTGTGAGGTTTCTTCCATTTTTTAACTTTAAAAGCTAATACCTCTGAAAAGAAAGGACCTCTTTGTTGAATACCACAGCAAGTGCAATCACAGCTTAGTGAGAAAGGCAGCGGTAATGTGTGGCCTCAACACCTCCGGCACTGCATGGAGGGGAGACGTGGGGGTTAGTGTCGATTCATAAGCGCTTTCCAAAGCACCTGGAGCAGGGAGGCCAGCCCTCAACACCCCTCAGATATCAGGGAAAGGACATCACAGCTTATTAAGGTCATATACTGGCATCTTAATAGAGCCCCAACTTCTGCCCCCCACCAAGAAGAGCAGCCTGGAACGGCCTGATCTTTAATACTGAACTCTGGGAGACAAAGCATCCCCGCACACCAGACTCTGGGCAGCCTGGCTGCTGGGAGAGCTTTGTTCTTTGCAGGGATGCAGTAGTACTGACAAAGACCTAAAACCTCAAAAGAAACAGCCATACTGACTTCTGGCCAGCAACCTGTGAGGAACCACTCCTCGCACTGCTGGCTGGACACTGTTCTGTGTCATCTGCCATGACTCTTAACACTTGGAGGAATGTTTGTTCTGAAGCCCACTGAGCTGGGCTGCAAAACCCTCTTCTCCCTCTGCCACGCTGGGCCTCTAAGACATCTGCACCAGGAACTTTTAAGTACCACGTCCTGAATTCTGCGTTTTCTCCCTCCTCATTTAAGTGCTAAGCCCGCAGGCACACCTCCAACTCAGACTGCTGAACGGCAGCAGAAAGGTGCCAGGTGGGACCCACTCCCCACACAGAGATCAGCCCACAGCACTGCCATCCAACTCTGTGCTGCCACCCCCTGTCTTTTGGTTATAGTAAAGCTTTGTGATCGCCATTTTGTGAAGCACAGAGAGAAATCACCTGCCCAGAATTAGGTGCTTCAGGGTCCTCGCATGCCAAGAGCCATCTCTTGTCCTGGTAACTCACAGCTCCCAGCCAGCACCTGTGTTAATTCCTGGATATCCAAGCTGCCTGTGTCAGGAGAGAAGAGGGGTCTTGTTTTGAATTCCTGCACGCTAGGAAATACTGCTGTCACACGAGTTTCTTTCCTACTTGCTCAAAGTGAAGTAAGCCTTTGCTACAGAAGTCTGCCTTTTTTCACATATCCCAGAACCTCCCAGAGTCAAGATTGGCTGGTTCCAGCCCTGGATCCCCCTCTCTCTGCTCTTCTGTGGCAGGGGATGCAATGGCAGAGCAGAGCCAGTTTCTTGAAATGGATAACGACACGAGAAATGATAATGAGTCCTGAAAAGTGATGGATTGTCACCAGCATGGATCCAACTCCTTTGGAGTCACTGTAGGGACACAGAGTCCCTCTTTCAACCAAGCCCTTGTGACAAGAACTTGGATGCGGAGGGACTCTCCCATCCCTCTTGGAATATACCATCCATGGACCTATGCTGGTAACACACAAAGCCCAGCCCAACCAGTTCATCCCCAATCCCAGAGCAGCATCTGTCACGTAACATCAAGGCCGAGCAGGCACACAGCCTTCTGGCACAATCCTAAGCAGCACTGATCCACCTTCTTGGCTTTGGGGAAACACTGTGGCTGAGGAAAATTCTCAAAGTGTCCGCTGGACTGGGGAAAACAAACCAAAGGAAAAGAATGAGGCAAGTCTGCTTCCAATGTTCAATGAGAAAAAAGGGGAGAGGGGGAGGGGGGGAACAAAATGGGAACCCAAATTAGAACTGAGTCTTCCTCCACCTGCTCCTCCGAAATCCTCCCTGACCCAGCAAGATGATAGCAGCATGTTCAGAGTTTCTGGTTGTTGCATCCAAATCTTTCAAGATGCGTTTCCCCCCCTCCTCAGTCACTTCACGTTTTCCTAATGTTCCAGTTATAATCTGGATTATTTTTCTGTTCTAGCGACCTATCCAGAGGTGACCTGTGATCGAGAGGCGACTTGGAATCATGAGGAGATTTCTGAGAGGGGGGTGAGCGAGGGTCCGACATTGAAGGGTGAGGTGGAGGAAGAGGCTGTTTGTAGTCTCCTGGTTTGTCTGTGTGGAAGGACCGGTAGTGGTCCGAAGGTCCCTGGCCATGGTATCCCATGGGCGGCCTGTGGTCAGACATCCGTCGGAAATCCTGCTGGTGGTAATTCTGAGGCCTGAACTCATCGGATCGTCGGCGCTTGGAGTCGTGGTGGTGTCTGTAGAGAGAAAAGAGATGGGTGGAGGTCAGCTCCCCAACGGACATGATTTAGTGGGCACCGTGGGTGGGTTGAGAGCTCGACTAGGTGCTCTCAGAGGTCTTTTCCAACCTGGGTGCACTGCTGCCAGCCCTCCCGAGTGGAACTGCAATTACCTGTCATAATAATCCCGGTGGCCTCTGTGGTCTCGGTCACTGCTATACTGCTCGTACGGCCTCTTGCGGGAGAGGTTATTTGGTCTGTAGTTCCCAGAGCTTCGGTGGGGGTCTCCACGAGATCGCCGGTCCCCGTAGTGGTGGTCCTTGTACCAGTGCTGCTCATACTGGTGATGCCGCTCCCCTCCCCACATCTGGTTGCTGTTGCTGCTGTAGCTGAATTTTCGATCTCGCTGCCACTCTCCTCGGTCTGCAATGAGGAAAGCGTTGATAAGTGCATTTCATGCTTTAATTTAAACCTACTACTTATTTGCTCAATTCTCTAACGGGTTATCAGGTCTTTCTGCTGCTCCTGAAGACGTTTTCTTCCCTAAGTTATATGGATCCCATTTTATCCCTTGTACTTCCTCACTATTATCCTAGTAAATCTCATTCTCTCCTGTTTTTATACTCTTTCCTCACTCTGTCATCATGTTTTCTAGTCCAGCAGTAAGTACAGCAATGAAGTACATTCTATCCCATCACCTCGCAGCCACAATCTGTGTCCAAGAGCAAACAACCACTAGGGTTAGCAATGCTTCTGGTTCCCCAACTCTCACCTGTGTTGCTGAAGTGTCTCTTGGGGGGATGGCCGTAGCTTTCACGTGGGTGCCCGTGCATCTGCTGCTGGGCATGGGAAGGGGGCATGTGGAGCTTCTGGGAATGAGGATTGTGAGGCACATGAGACTGGGACATGGCAGGATCACGGCTGGAGCCCGAAGGCTCCGGGCGGAACGGCTTCTTCATGCTGGGCATGCTGGCCATGTCTTCTTTCTTTTTCTGCTCCTGCGAGGGGCAAGAGAGAGGGGCTCAGCTGCTCTTCAACCACAAGACTCAGACTACGTGAGCAGTGGCCCAGTCAGTCAGGCCCTGGGCTGGAGATCCCCTGTTCTGTGGGCCACCCACCTCCTTGAGAAGCAGCTGTGCCCAAGCGTGGGCAAGTGCAACAAGTGTTAAAGAACACACCCAGAGGAAAGGTGCTTCGCATCTCACCTCCTCTTCCTGCGACCTTTTCTTATGAGCCATCTTGTAGAGCTTGTGCAGTTTTCTGGCATCAAATTCTGTGAACTTCGACACAAATATCCATAGGTTCCTGGAAGGACATGAACTTCTGCTGTTAATTGCTATGTGAGCTGTTCAACTGTCATCTGCTTTCAAACAGACACCAAATCAGTTCTGCCCTCTAAGGAAAGCAGTCACATTCCAGCTCAGAACAGGATGTTTCAGGAGAGCTGGAACCAAGCCCTTCAAAGTAAAATAAGGGTTCTGCACTAGTTTCTCTAAACATGCTCTGAAATCAATTTAAATGAAACCAGCACAACTTGTAGACAGAGCCCTCACCAGAGGCTGGTCAAGGACTGAATGGGCTACAGAACATGAGGTTTCTCTTACACTCCGTAAGAGGCAAAGAGCACACTCTTCCAAATCACACCCAGCAGCCAATGAGTGCCATTTTGAAATATCACATATTAGCAACAGAAAACGAAATGATCCCTCACCTTCTCCACAGCTTGATAAGATCCTGGTCAGTGTAGGCTTTAAGGCACTCAGAGATGCGGTCCCCAATTTTTAGGAGGCAGTTGCGTGTGTGCTCCAGCTGCTCTTGAACCGTCAGTCCCTTATCAGGCTTATCAAGTTGTTTCAGTGCTTTTTTCACTGGTCTCATCCTTTCCTTGCACTTGAGAAAGAAACAGAGAGTAGAAAGCGATTTAATTTGGCAAAGGGCTCTGCACTGTTCCCTTGTTAATCAGACAGAGCTGAAAGATGTTCATTAGCACCAGATGTTAGCTTTATCTAACCGTCAGGCAAGGAGAAATCAGCTCTGAAAGCAGCAATTTGTTAGACATGCTGCAGAAGATAAAGAGGAGAAGATGAGAGTCTCCATCTCCACCGTCCCCTCAGCCTTTTAGAGGTGAACAATTTGCTTTGTGAACAGTAAACACACATGGGCTGATCCCAGGGCAGGCAGGGAAGTAGAACTGAGCATCGACACACTGAACGAGCAGCCCCAGCTGAATTAGTGCTCTCAATAGCCTCCCTGTCCATCCCAGCCTGTGTTTGCTTTAATCTATTGCTTTTATTAAGACCAGGAGACATGAGATGAAAGCACCACCTTTTTCTACTGGAGGTGTCAGCTCTTTGCACAGACAGTACATCAGACAGGTTTCAACTGCCTGACTGGACCTTTCATGCATCACAGAGGGAAAATAAAAGGAAAAAAAAAAGCCACAAAGATAACACAGGGCCTACAGGGAATACACAGATTTAAAAATACACAGATTTCAAAGCACAGAACTGTTTTTAAAAACTGATATTTCAGCATTTCACTATGTCAGTCAGGCGACAGAGCATCTGTCACAACAACTTTTAATACAAGGCTATTTTTACAAGCCTTGCAGGCATGTTTGCTGCCAGAGCATTTACACAGCTAGGGATGTGCTTACACAACTCCGTACCAACTACAGCCATACAAGGTCACTCTTAGAGTCCCCGTGTATTTTGCCACCTAGAACAGCCCCAATGGCTCCTTGGCTCCTGCAGCAGACAAGACTGCCACATCAGGCTGCAGCATGGTCTGTGACCCAGGCTGCCAAGGGAGCAGTGGGAGTTTATCCTTCCAGTTCTTGAAGGAGCACATAAACAGGAGGGGGAGCGGCTGCTTCCATGGGTTGATCGTGGTAGGACAAAGGGGGAATGGCTTTAAACTAAGATGGGGGAGATTTAGGTTAGATATTAGGAGGAAGTTGTTCACTCAGAGGGTGGTGACATGCTGGAACAGGTTGCCCAGAGAGGTTGTGGATGCCCCACCCCTGGAGGCATTCAAGGCAAGGCTGGATGTGGCTCTGGGCAGCCTGCTCTAGTGCTTGGTGACCCCGCCCACGGCAGGGGGGTTGAAACTAGATGATCTCTGAGGTCCTTTTTAACCCAGGTCATTCTATGATTCTATGATATGATCAACTGAAAGAGAGAGCTCTTCCAAGCTTTGACATTTCTTCCTGTTGAGGTGCCATGTACAGCAGGGTTGTTGTGCCATGCTTCAGACCAGCTAGAAGAAATTGCTGTGGGACTCTATGAGGAGGATCTCTCCTTGCTGAAGTGGATATATGGATCACTGCTGATACCTAAAACATACCCTCAGATGAAGTACAAGCAAACTCTGGCTTACTAGGGAGCTCTGTCACTACCAACCCATCTCCTGAGGAAAATACTCACTATGCTGAATGTTTCTTGGTCCAGATCATCATCCTCATCTTCTCCAATGGGGACTGGTTCACTCCCTGCTGTAATGTGGACAGGACCTTGCGATCTCTTCCCTTTACTTCCAGATTTGGCTTCACCTTTAGGCTTTACAAGGACAAATTATATCACATGATGAACCAGTCTGCAGAACCCCAAGTGATCCAAGTAACAGCCTGCACACTATTGTTACTGGCAGTTGTTAAACCCTGGGCACAGCTCCTACAACCTTCCTCCCAAGATTTCAAACTGTTTTGCTGTAATGCCTCTGTCTAGCTTTATGTCATCCCTGAGGGAGCACAGGGAACTCAGAGCCAATGTTGTGGGCCTGAATATTATGGTTATACTCATGGAGAGAGAAAACAGTGTTGGAAGAGAGAGGTTAAGCTGAAGAATATATGCCCCTTGCAAAGAGTCTGGAGTAGTCTTGTCTCTACGAAGACTTGCAACTTCACATAGCATTCTCAAACTAGTCGCCCTGGAAAGCAACCTCAGATTTAAATTAAGTGTAAATTTTGACTTATATGGCTTATCTGCAGTCAAAACCACATGAAAAATCACGGAAAGCAAACTTTCCCCTACATACACCATAAAGCTCCTTGGTTTGTACTCATGACCTCAGTGTCAAAACACAGTGGGCACACAGTACATACCTGCTCACTGGACAGGTATGTCAGGTCATCATTCCAGAACATTTTACCTCTCTTCCAATCTGAATCCAGCCTAAAGGCAGTTGTACCCAAAATTCGAGGGACACTGTCGCCTATGACATACCACTGGTGTTGAAACACTCATTCTAATGAGTCCTGAACAGTCTCAAGGTTAATCCACAGTCTTGGCAGAATGGTCTGCTAGGTTATTTGGGGTGAATTTAAATTAGGAATGTGGACAAGTAGCTGCCAATCCTGGGATAAATCACAGCTGAACTTCGAACTGAGTGCTCCACGCTCTACACCCTTTCTTCCTTAACATCAACTACTGAGCCACGCTGCTGTCTCAGGGACAGCTGTACTTTACAGGCAGTCCAACAAAATCTTCTCTTCCTTTTAGCTCCTTTTTCACAAAGCATAGGACATACTGCCTTTTCCACTCTATACTGTAGTTCTACACACTAAGAAGTTCAGGAAAGCTGGAAAATGGGTAAGGTCTCACTCCAGTGTTTCATTAATGACTCTTCACATAGGGCCTTTAAGAGGACTCACAGCTTACCGTTCTGCTCAGACTTCCCTATCCAACTGCTCACAAGAATACTGCATACCTTCTCTTTCTTTTCTTTTGTCTTCTTTTTCTCTTTATCGCTTTCCTTTTCCTTCTTAGTGCTTGTCTGTTTTTCCTTGTTCTCTTTGTTCTCTTTCTTCTTCTGTTTCTTTTTCACTGGGCTCTTGTCCAAGCCATCATCCTAGAAAATCAGTCACGGCACAGTCAAAGCTGGAGTCCTTCACCTCACATACACATTCTTCCATAAAACATGCATCTTTGAAAAGCAAGCATTTGTTGAGATCCATCCAAATTTGCCCTCACACCTCTTTAACCCGACAGCAAGGCTGGTGCTGCAATCCACCCAAACAGCCTTGAACAAGAGGGCATAAAAATTATACGAGCCCCTGGCAGACTTCAGATAAGCACCACTTCCCTATGCCAGTTGTGCTGGAGAACGCTCAGTCCGTAAGGTAGATACTGATCAGAACATGAACAAAAAGCCTCAGACTACAAGCCAAACCACTCAATGACAGAAGGTTTCCTAAGCAACAGTGTGACCTTGGTAAACTCCAGCTTCACCACTGGCTGATATACTGAAAAGGAGAGGGAAACAATCCTTCATTCTCTCCTTTATAAGGGCAAAAGACTTTGTCCTGAGAACACCTCTCCTCCAGGTCAGCACGTGGATGTGCATGGCCCTTCCAGCACTGCCCCCAAAACACCTCAAGTACTGACCTAAAAGAGCAGGTGGCAAAGGTCAGTCTTTCACCTTTCAGTTGTATGTGGGTTTATTTTGTAAGTTTGCTAGTGTCCTGTGGGAATGCACTCTGCAGCTCCCCTTGACCCCACAGGACACTTGCCAGGGCTGCTTCTCAAGCTGAGTTTCTGTAGTACCAATACAGTCCGAGCAAACCTGGAAAAGCTGCTATCCGAGCACACTCACCTTGACTTCACCTTCTTCTGACTGGTTGTCTGAGTGCCGAGGAGGGGAGAGCTCATTTCCATGCTCATCTTTGACTTTGGGAGCCTTGTTCTCTTTCTTTACTCGTGGTTTCCTCTTCTTCAGCTTGCCCTGGAGAGAAGACAGAACAAGTCAGAGCAAGCAAATACCTACAGCTGCTTCCTCGAGGCGTACCCCATCTCCTGAATGCCTCGCTAACAGCTGCAGGTCCTGCAGGGTGCCAGGATGCCTGAGGAACCACAAGAAAGCTTGGTGGGCCACAGACGAAATCAGACAAACAAACAGCCAGAAAGAGGAATAGCTTGAGATATTCCCTTAACCTCTTAAATTTCACCAGCATCTACAGAGTGGTGCACATGGACCAATAACAGTAAGGTGACTGACTCCCACTGACACCAGGTACTTCATGGATATTTACCAGAGCAAATCATGGTGCAACTTCCAGTAGGAGAAAAGGAAAGCAAAATATATTTCTAAACGTACATATATTCCAGGACAATTTATGTCCTCTTTGAATAGCCTGAAGTGCCCCTTGCTGAGAATTGAGGGAGTTTTCAGCACCCAGACTTGCTTAATTTTAATTTTTTATTTTTTGTAAGTCGCAGCAGGATCCAGTTCTCAGAAATAGCTTAGTAAACAGGGCACGAGGCATCCTGCTCTGCGTCAGTGGTGTGTACACTCAACTTGCAGAGTTTTTTCTCTAAGTGAAAGAAGCTGAAAATTTATCATGGAATTAGAGTGTCATACTGCAGTCCTTCAGTAAGTGCAATAATTAATTACTTGTCCCCCACCAATTATCATTTCAGCATCACAATACAATCAGCAGACACATCAATATTCTTTCATGTAGGAGGAACTCAGGGACACAGCCACACAGGCTGTCTTGCCTCCTATTACCAACCAACCCCTCATCCCAAAAAACCCCGAGCTGAGCAGCTGTATCTCACCTCTTCCCCATCTTTCATGTTCTCTTTCTTCTCCAGATCCTTCTTCAGCAGTTTCAACAGATAATCAACTCGGGTCTGGAGCTGTTTGCCCTGAGGTTTCTTATCTGTCTCAACAGGTAGGATCTTTGATAAAGGTAAAAAAAAAAAAAAAAATACATTCACATGTACATATCAAACCTTGGCAAAAGAATTACACACCAGCAGCACTCCTTTCAGGTCCAGCAAATGGCTGGAGATGCTGCACCTTTTAGGAGGTGCAACAAGGCCCAAGCATTTCCTTCCCCCTGAAGAACTTGACACAGACTCTCCCTATCTAGCCATAAAAGCAAAGCTCCAAGCAAGAATCTCTCCCCGGGGCATTTTGCAGGCGAAAGGACCCCAGGGCAGCTCTCCAGATTCTCTGCAATCTGGTAAGTGCAAAGAGGAAAAAAAACAAACCCTGCAAAGTATATTTGGGACCTTGCATTGCAATCCTGAGTCCGTTCCCTTTGATTCACCAGATTTGCTTGTGACAGCCTTGTCACAGCAGCCCTCTGGTGGCCTCAGACATTGCTACAGCAATGTACAAATGCAGAACTTTTATTGGAAAACAAGGCTGCAAGGAACTGCTTTGTGGAGGACATATTTCACCTCACCAGCTAAGGTTACTTCTTTATTTCATTGGAAATTGGATGGTGTGTCTCAGGCAATTGTAAAATTCCCTTCCTGAAGCTTCATGTAGGAAGGCCCTCGGCCACAGTCTGACCTCTGCTGAAGGCTCCAGAGGGGATGTCATGGGAATGAAGCACATTGGCAGCCAAGCTGATGCAGTGCCCCAGTGGTCCTCAGCCCAGTGCTGCAGTCAACGGTGCTGACATAGAGGATGGCAGCTTATTTTTAGCCAGGATCATTTCAGTGTGGCCCTTATAAAGAGCTCTTATGGGAATGACTGAGGAGCAGAGGAACTAGGTAGATGCTTTCCAGCTGGCTTTGCTGTCACAGCCAGTCATGGAACTGTACCCTCAAAGCTAACGCAGACCACTCCTGACATAAGCAGTGTAAAATCTGTGAAAAATAACTTCCATACAGCACAGAAATTCAACGTCAGCTCCTTGTGAGACGCTCAAGGAAATACCAAGTCACAGTTATGCAGTGCACCCCCTGTATTGTGCATGGAACCACATATGTCAGCGTTACCATTTTCTTCCTGCATCGTTTCAGTGTGGTGCATATGGTACTGTTCAGAGAAGATTTACTGCCAATCAAATCAGACAACTCTGCTTTCCATCAAGCATGCAGCATTCCACAGAGGTTGCTGTTTTCCTTGTTATTATTTATTATTACTTTTGGAGTGCCTACAAACAAACATCTGTTTCTGGGCTAAATCAAACGTGCTCCTCTACGTAGACCGTAATGGACCCAATATAAGCAACATGCAAAGCACCTACCTTATCAGATAACTTCAATTCCGGATCTGTTTTAATTAGTTCCCAGTTTCCATAACCATGCTCATAAATCCCCACTAACAAGCGAGAATCCTCCTCCACTCCCCAGTCTACATCGAAATGGGCAGCTTTGACTCGGCACGTCAGGCGGTACCTGAAGGCATTGCAAACATGAGCTACTTTCAGTGCTGCAGGGGTAAAGCAAATCCACGTATCTAGGCTAGTCTCTCTTCACTACAAAATCCAAATTCCCCGAGTCTGTTTCTGTGTTGCCCACTCAGCCATTCAAACTCACTTCTTTCTTTCCTCTGGGTCTGCAGGGATGGATTTATGCAGCATTTCAAACTCCTCTTCGTGCTGGATGATGGATTTCACATTGACTTGGACACCAGAGATCTTGATGGTAGGACCTCTTCTTTTCCCAGGCCCTTTCCCTGCTTAATAACAAAACACAGCAACTAGGAATGGATGTTTTTGTGTGGAAAAAAACCCACAATGCCTAGATGGACACACAGAGATCAACACCTTACTCACCATTTCTTTAAACAGAAAGCCCCCTATATCAGTTATCATCATCAATTCACTTTAATCTGCAACTCAAGCACCCCTCACCTTAAAAATACACCTAAGTATGCCAGAGTGCTGCCTCAGTCAGAAGCAGGCCGAGATTTAGTGGGAAATTCAGCCCTGTGTCTCCACACCCCAGTTTATCTCTGTTGACAACAGCTGCCTGATGGAGATGGGATGATGGAATAAGTTGCAGTGTGGCACAGCCACCCCGTTCAGCAGGAAGGGAATGGCTTCTCATCATTTTATCACCAAAAACATCCTGCTTACCTTCACCTGGGTTTTCTTTCAGCTGCTCCTCGTATTCCTGCATTGCTGACACACAGCTGTTGTGGATGAGTTCCCCTAAACGTTTCAGATCAGCCACAGACTTATCCACCAGCTCAGCATCCCGGGCAATGCACTCCAGCCTGGAGAAGGGGAAAAACAAATGGCAAGTTTTATATTTTATGTAGCATTTCTTATCCCAGTTGCTCCCTGAGCAGGCATGTCACAGCTTCTGAATGAATGCTGTGTGTGTATGAAGGCATGAAACCTTCATGAGTGGAGCTGGCACAGGAAACAGTTTCAGTCTTTTTTTTTTTTAAGTTCTGACAACTGCAACACAGTGCAGATGTAGTAGAGCTGACCCAGTCCTTTGGCTTTTATAGTGTTAAAGCAAAGGTGAGAACTGTCTAGCTCTGCCACAGCCAGAAAACCAACCTGTCCAGTGTGCTTTATGCCTTCCTCCCCAGTGCTGCCTTAGCTCCATTTGGTGGTCAAAAGCTGCCATCTGCTGTCTCTCTTGCCTGGCTGAATTTCATAAATCAAGGCCCATACACAAACCTTGCATTTCACAACCCAAGAGCACAACCAGCTGAAATAACAGTCATTTCTCAGACAACACACGCAGGGATTCCTGCCCTGGCTCCAAGACCTCAGTAAGGTGCCAGCTCAGCAGACCCACCACATGCACCCGTCTCCTTACTCGTACTGGGGCACAGCACTGGGGCTGTGCAGACCCAGAGTTGAGGGCAGTGTCTTTCCCCACTTTCCTTCCATGGGAGAAAGGTAAGAGAAAGATGCTCCAAATTCAATCTTGAAGCTACGTGGGTTGCCCTGAAAGTAATGCCTCCTATTTATTTCCAGGGAAACTACAACAGATACGAAGAGCACAATAACAAATATCCATTTGATAGAGCGAATTCTCAGCTACGAAACACTGTTCTTCAACATAGTCACTACTGTTAGCTATGCACTTTTGCCAGCAATGAGAAAGAGCTTGCATGTCATGCTTGTAAAAATCTGCACCAGTGGAGGTGACCCACTGTTTCACAGCTGCTATGAGTGTAACTGTCAGGAGAACGTTACCCACGCAGCCCATCCTTCATTGGCTCCAACAGATGGAAGACAGAAAGCACCAAATCCAGGCTATGCTGTGGGTGTGGAAGGACAGCCTAGCCAAAACTGGTAATGTGCTCCAGTGTCAACAAACTGGATAGGACCTGGGGCTATCACTGTTCTCAGGCCTGACTCGGGAATTTTGAGCCTCCAGCTTAGTTAGCACTGCAAAGTAGCGGTGAAAGGCGATGGTTTGTTCGGGTTCCAGGAAATCCAGAAGGATCAGCCCTTTCCTATCCCAAAAGACAGTGCACATCCCTTCACCTGCTGAGGGCTGTGTCTCTGAAATGTTCCTTTGATGGAGAATTCACATGTCACCACGCCATGGACTGTCGTTTTGGCTTCAGCTCGTAGTGGTGACACCACACCTCGTCACTGGTAGCAATGTGATCCAGTAAACCCTCACCTTCAGCCTTGCACTGATTCAATAGGTCCTGGCAAACCCGCATCCAGTGTTCTTTCCGTTCCTGTGTGGGCACTCATGGGACCCACCATGCACAAACTCTGTGATATTCCAACATTGCCACCATCATTTCCAATGCACTGAAGCCGGTACTTAGCTCTGTACACAGTTCCCTCATCATAATCTCCCAATCCATGGGAAGGTTCAACCTCTTCTGCCCTTCCACCAAGACCTGCCTCTGACATCACTGGCCAACATCATAAAATAGGAGCATTGCTTCTGCTGCAGCCCTTGTAATATGCGTGGAGAAGCTTGTCAAGTGTTTTGGGTCACATCTGCCATTCAAGCAGCTGCTCCCTCTCCTTTCAAGGCAGGATGGAAATACCCCAAGGGCCAGATTCTGCCAGCAACACTAGTGCTCCAGCTGCTCTCTGGGCAGCATTCATCGGTGCCCACCAACTGAGACATGAGAGACCATATGGCAGTGTTTGGGTTAGCGAGCACATGACAGCAGACTTGTGGGCTCTGAGCTGTCAGGTGAGGCTGTCAAACACCTACAGCAGTGTGTGTATGGCAGTGCTCAGAATGATAACCTCTGGAGAAAGGCCAGGCTGAGACTTACCGCTCAAGAGGCAGTCCAAACTTCTTGTAAGCCTTGATAAACCTAAGAAAAGAACAACAGCAAAAAAAGGAACTAAAGCAACTGCCATAAAACATGTGTCAAATATCACAAATATGTTTGGATATATTAATTACAGCCTGTCATATTATCAACCTCACATTCCACACTGATTAGCTAAGCATCACTCAGGACTGGGGAGCTTAATCCATTAACCCCCAAAAAGAGTTTTGCGACCTCTGCTGGAGAAGAACAGAATGTTGTTATGAATGTCGGATGTTTGACAGATGACAAAAAGAGTAGAGACAACTGCAGTGTAAAAAAAATATGTAAGAAAGCATTAGCTCTCATTAACTTCAACTTCCAAGGAGAAAAGAGCATTAAATCAAAGTCATTAGTAATTTTAAAGCTCAGGCTGTTAAGTGTAACAACCTCTTGCAGAGCAGCCAAGTACGGTGCAGTCCATCACAAGAACTGCTATGTATGTTTACTTCTTGCTTTTTATTAGGAAAATTGCCACCACTGCTGATACACACCTTCAAGGCAAGACTCAGACACCGCTGCTGCGACTGAACAGTGCCTTGTGCTGGCAGTAGACTCAATGGCTTCAACTAACAGATTACTTTCAAATGAGCTATTTTTTTCCCTTCTTTTTTTCCATCTTTTCCTCTTTCAGTTACAGCTCTTTAACCAAAACAGCTGTTATAGTTCACACTGCAACACCTCTTTCCTCCTCAATGGTTTCAGGGCCGTATACAGGGCATCTACCACAATGCAGAAAGTTTTCACATCTCCTATTTTAAATATACAGTTACCAGAGACAGGAGTGAGGAAAACATACAAACCCTATCCTGTTTTTGGCTGAACCTCTGGGCAGAGCCGTAAGACAAAGGCCTGAGAAAAAGGCTCAAGGAGAGGAAAATGTGAGTAGAAAATAATACTCTGGAATTCAGCCCTCAGCTGATTCCTGGGACACGGTGCAGGAGAGGATACACCATTGCCCTGATTGACTGGACCACTGCTTCTCGTGGGGTAATTTTGTCAGACAGAGCCTGCCTTTCACTTAGGCTTAACTCATCAGGACTACTGCCAGAAAAACGTCAGGAAGGCCAGAGCCCCTGGCTTCTCCAGCACTACCTCATGGCACTTTAAGTCTCGTGTAATACAGAATCCACGTAGCTCAGGTTGGACAGGTGCATCAAGGATTGTTTTTCTGAAGGTACCAGTTTGACTGCAGCCTACCTGAAGATAATCCAGCCCATTTTGCTCAGCTTTGAATATTAAGGCCATCAGTCAGTAGCAAATGGAATTGTACAAAAAGGCAGAAGCAGTTCCGAAGAACTAACTTCATACAAACCACTGATGTGCTCACAGCTGAACATCTCCTGGATTATCTTGGTGTTTTCAACACCTCCATGGGGTTCCTACACTTGTTCACTGAACCAATGCTATTGCTCAGCACTGACCTCCGGATTTCAGCGTCAGTAAATCCTTCCACAGTGTCTTTTCTAACACTCCGAGGACGCCCACGGCGCTTTGGTCTCTTCTCATCATCGGTATCATCAGTCTCACTTTCTGACCCCGATGATCTCTGAAGCCTTCTCTTAGTTTCTGCATCTGATTCACTGTCATTCGTTTGAGCCTGTACACAGCAGAAGGACAGAGGGATGATTTCACTGCTGATCTGTCCATCTTTTCCATCCCTCCCATGCACCGGCACTATTTTCTGTTGAATCAACTCAGCACCAATTCCTGAAGATGCAGAAGGCTGTGTAATCAAACTAGAAATGGCACACACTTGCTATTTCTGGCTAGCTAAGAGGTCTCCTGTGGTTGCCCTTCCTTTAGAGCCTTTAGTTTCCCAGTTGCATTTTGATTTACTGAGGTGCAAGACATTAAAACACATTCATTTTCCATGGTTTTGTGCCACAGTACCCTAGGCTCCTTGGTGTCTGGAGCATTTTGAAAACCAGGACACCTGAGAAGTGAGGTACAATTGCCTTACTGCAATCACCAGATGCAAATTATCCTTCTCAGGCTTTAAATCTTTTCCTCATTTTGTCCCAGAGAACAGTTCACAATCCCTCCAAGTCCCATATCCCAGCAGTTTCCTTGCACAGACTACTTCCTGTTGGATTAGGGTAGATCACATCACCAAACTTAGGAAGATGGTATCTCTTTTGCCCTCAAGAGACACATTCAGGCAAGAATAGCTATAGAGCCCAAGGGAAAGAAACAGCCTGAAAATGACAAACGTCAGTAAGATCTGCATTATACATTTAGTTATTCTGCCCTGTGCTCACAACAGGCTTTCTTCGTTTTGTCTAAGCCAGAATGAGTTGGACCAAACCCAGTGTGAGCTCCTCCACTGTATGACAAACCATGGGTCTGATGCATGATGCCAACTAGAGACCAATGTGCCACCTCTGTGGGTTACCCCTAACCAGCTTTGGAGAAGGGACAGAAGCACAGGAAAGCTTCCCCATAACCACAGCCTTCACCAGCTCTGGCCTCCAGCCCCTCAGCTCTTGGAGATGTGCTGTACCTTTTTAGTTGAGCTCCGGATGCGAGGCAGCATGTAGATTTCCTCCAGTTCTTTCTGCCTTTCCTCCTCCTCCACTTTTTTCCTCTGCTCCTCTGGAATGATATCGTCCCAGTCCTTCTGGGGCCGCTCGTCCAGCTCCGTCTCTTCCTCCTCCATGGTTGCAAAGTTAGCCACCTTTTATAAGCACAGAAACACTTTCAGAAATTCCCTCCCCTGGCAGGAATACCCCAGAGCTGTCTGCTAAGCCTCAACTTCTTCTCCATCGGAGTTTTGCCAGCATTTCCATAATTACTGTATAACGGATCCTTATGTCACTACATTCCTGGTTCTCTGCCATGTCTTTGGGCTAACAACTCTCGAGAAAGTACGTGCAGTTTAAAAAGTACTGCTGAGCCTAAGTTATCGTTTTTGTTTCCAAATTTGGTAAATTCAGCATTTTATTCACAGCCTTCAAGACCACTTAAAAGGAAATGAATACCTACACATCTGCCCAGCTACTAAGACCAGGCAGCCCCTCGGAAAGCTGCTTTGTACAGGGCACCTCTCACTGGGCCCAGATTGCTCTGTCTGTTCCTGACCTCACTGCTATGGGAAGACATGGGGAGCCACGTTCCTGTGCCCCACTGCAAGGGTCTGTACCTTGAACTGTGAGAGCAGCTCATCAGTGGCACTGGTGGACACTTCATTCTCTCGTGTTTCAGCCAAACGCAGAATTTCATCAATGTCCATCTCCTAACAGTCAGAAAGAAAAGTGTGTTAAGGAGAAGGAAGAAACAGAAGGCTTTGAGAGTAGACTTATGGGGTGCAATAGCTAAATACAGATTGTGCTGATATGAACTACATAAAGTGCTAACATCTGCGGGGTGTCGACAGTGAGGGGCAGGAATTAACTACCTCAGGTGTACAAAAGAGTATAAATATGGTAACAGAAGAAAAAGAACATCAAGGATGAGCAGCAGGGAGAATTTTCCAACAGTGAGATGTATAAACTCTTTCCCTCAGGGGTAGCTCTGCAACTTGAGCCTTTTAGAGAATTGGTCAAAGCACTCAATAATAAACTGCCTAGCACTGCTGTGATGAGAGAGAGTGACCTATCTGACTTCATGGTGCTGATTCCAGCATTGCCATGAGAACAACCCAAAAAAGACAAAGCTGGAGGTGCCCAGAGGAGGCAGGGAGCAGAGCTCTCCTCAAGCTGTGCTATAACTAGCTCACAAATCCTAGGGAGCCCAAGGACTCTCCTGGCTACCATTGTTATTTAACCCTCAACAACAGCACCAGAGCCCTCTTTCTTCAGCTTCCTGGGACTCCCATGCACCCTATTCACCAACTTGCTCTTGTGCACAGAGCAAGTACAAAGACATAAATATATCCCCAGTGCAGACCTGCAGAGGACTACCAACAGCGATATTATTTCAGTTTCAAACTACCTGAGGCTCTGACTCTTCCCCTTCAAGCTCCTTGAAGAGATCCTCAGCTCCGAACTTCAGAATAGCTGTCAGCTCCTCTTTGTTGAAAGGATTTGAACTGCAAACAGAAAAGAGAATGGAGAAGTGTTTAGAGCTGTAAAGTCAGTTTTGTCACAGCACAAAACCATACCAAAGTTTTTCCTAACTAAAACAAGAAGTAAGCTTTCTCCTCAGCACTCATCTCTCTCCTGCTCTGGCTTGGACAGCTACAGGGGTACAGCCCCCATGGATTGAGAAGAAATGGGGAGAGCCTGAGGTCACTGACGAAACGCTGTTCCATGTTGCCACCACCAGCTTCCCTCAGACCAAGATGATCTCTGTCGGGAAGAGGTAAGGAAAAACATGTAATGCATTTCAATTTCTGATCATCTTTATCCTCCGTGTCCAAATTAATGATTGCACGAGGCAAATTAACGGAAGCTGCCACTACTTATTGGTGAAAGCTCTCTTCTGCCTCACACCCTACCAAATTGGAGGTAGCAGAAGGTGAAGCTGGCTATGCCACATGCTCCATCAGATGTGTCTGCTTCCTGACACAACCACCTACTTGGATCGCCCGGAGTTGTTGTCCAGAACAGTCCGTCCAGTGGTGTCCATACGCTGGATCACCAAATGATCCAGCACCATTTTCTTCTTGGCCCTCTCAATGATCTCCTCCTCAACCGTACCCTTTGTGACCAGGCGGTAAATATTCACCTGAAGGGCAAGAGAAGAACAGAGCTGTTTTCCAGGACCTGAACACACTGTGCTGACACAGCGATGCATCCCTGAGCTGTTACAGAGGAGACTCATCTGCTGGCATGCTCCTTTCACACACAGCTGTCTTTTCAGAATGAAGACAAGCTCATTCTTTTCTGTCTCAGGGAAATTGCTTAAAATCAGGCTGTTTGGTACTGAACGTGTACTGAGCAAAAGGCAAAGCATAAATCTACTGAAAAAAAAAATCACTAAATCCAAATGAGCATCAAACTTTTCACATCTGCAATAAGAGTCTAGGAAAAGATGGATGTTCATCTATCAGTTTTTATAGGACAAGAAAAAACAGGAGTACGTGAGGCTAAGAAATGTGACAACACTGATGGGGTTCTTCACCTTGAACTATTCCAGGACTAAACATCGACAGAAACACCTAGCAAACTTGTGCTGACTTTTTTGTTCCCTGACCTTTAAATGAGTTTCCCTGGGATAGTGTTACTCACTACAATCAGGACTGGGGGCAAAAAGGCTGTGTTTTCAGAAGTTCTGGTGATGGGGGTGCCCGCTTAGATGTGCACAATGAAGCCACTGAGAAAATGACACGAGGAAACTCTGCTGACCTGCTTCTTTTGTCCAATGCGGTGAGCCCGAGCCTGAGCCTGCAGATCATTCTGGGGGTTCCAGTCCGAATCAAAGATAACAACAGTATCAGCAGAGGCCAAATTAATTCCCAGCCCTCCAGCTCGCGTTGACAGCAAGAAACAGAAGTCCTGGGGGAAAAATAACAACAACAAAAATGAAGTTAGCCAGCCTATCACCATGGATATAAAAGAGTAGTGGTGACTACAAAGACACAAAAGGAAACCAATGGAGGTTGTGGTGCACTCGTACGTCATTCCAAGAGGAGGAAAGGCTGAAAGCCAAGGCACAAAGTGAGAAAGGTCGGGGAAGGGCACCTTGGAATCACTGCTGGAGGTTGGACCACACTGCGCATCAGATCCCTGCGAAGGCAGCAGACAGACACGTGCTTTTGTTGTCTGCAGTCTGCTGGGGGTGAGATCACTTCCAAACACAGAGCGTTCGAATCGCTGCCCAAAGGTACAGGGTGCCAGGACAGAATCAGGACATCTGAGATCCCCCAGGAGAAGGGAAAGAGCAGCTTCTACGGGCAGTCCTGCCTCCTTCTCCCCCCCTCCCCAGCACTGCTGCCTTCTCACTTTTATTTATTACCTTCCCCACCATCACGAAGCACCTTCTTTATCTCCTGTGCCAGTCAAGAGCTGCCCCCAGTGCAGGCTCCTGGAGTGAGGACAGACATTTCCCATGCCCCATTGGCATGCAATGAGTGCCTGTGAGTCAGCAAGCCCAGATGAGAGGCTCAGCATGCCCTCTCCTGTTACACCGGAGACTTTCACCTCCAACACCAGACTTCACTGTCTACCTATGCTTCAAATCTCCCTTTTGCCTCTGTCATTTCACATCCCAAACCAATTTCAGACTGGAGGATTTATTTCGCAAGTGGCTCACTCCTCAGCCCATCAGGAGAGAACTGCTGAATTCTGGCTCTTCTCAGCCTCTTTGGCACTATCTGGAAGCATGCCTTGCAGCCCCATTCTTTGGATGTGGGGGATTAGAAACAAGCGATATGGACGATTGCAAAACGTGTTGTGTCTGTATTAAAGAGGGCCAGGTGTCCTGTAAGAAGGAATGAACTGAACTAATTCCCTCCTGCCACCCACCAGACCCCTCTGGGGGCAGGAAGACCCATGTGCCATACCTCAGAGCCGTCAGCGTTGAAGTGGTCCAGCGCCTGCTTTCGGATCTCCCCTTTTATTGAGCCATCCAAGCGCTGGGAAAAAAAAAATCAGCAATAACAATTACAAATAAAGAAGGAAAAGAGCCCTGTAGAACTGTTGCAACCAAGTTCTGGGAGCCTGATGGCCCCCTCCCCTGCCTGTAGTGTTTAATCATTAAAAATAGCCACCAATTAAAAATAGCTACACCGTGCTGCGAGGGCAGGAGGTGGTATGCTCAGGCAGCAGTTACACAGCAGTGACGCTCCAGCTCCTGTTACAGGCTCCCAGCCAGGATCTCTGCATTCGCTATCCTCTCCTCAGGGTTTATCACAGGATGAAGGCCAGAGCAGGAGCCCGGCAGAGGAGGTGTTTTGCAGAGATGGGGTTTTATTTACTGTGATCTTGCATGCTGGAAACATGCCCCTCACAGCAACCTTCAAGCAGTGACACAAGTCCAGAAAAACAAGAAGAAATATGGCAAGCCAGCATCAACTGGAAGGAAACAAGCTGCACAGGATGCATCAGCCACCTCAGGTAGAAGAAATGCAGATATCAGCATCTCTAAATAGCTTCAGAGAGTCAGAAGCAAGCTTCAGTGCTGAGCCCTCTGCACAAAACAGCGTGCTGGTAGATGCAGAGAGATCTGCCCCCGAGGGCTTTTAGCACGAGCACATCAGTTAATCTCAGCTACAGAGATGGATCGTGGAGTACAAGTGTTTCTATCAGCCAAGGTCCAAACCACAAGATGGTTGAGTGATCAACACCCACCAGTGAATGCTTGAATCCCTTGTACAGGTTTATGCTCATCATTTTGTCTCTCACTTTCTACATCATTACTGAGCTGTTCTAAGAGCAGACTTCATCTACAGCTCTCAAAGGACATATCAGTATCCTCGCTTACAGACAGCAAAACATCTACAAAGAGAGATGTGTCGTGCCCAAGAGGCAGCATCAGACACAGAGAGAGGCATCCCACGCTCTCAGGTGGCTTCTGCCTCTCCATGCCTTCCTTCCTTCGAGTGCCACACTGAAATGAAGAGACTTTCCAGTTCCATCCAGTCCATTTCAGTAAGAGCAATCTGTAATCCAGCCACTGTCCCCTGAGACCTGAGTGCCTCTCATTGCCCAGGCTCCCTCCTTAATTTCTTGAGTTTTAAAGTGAAGCCCATGTGCTGTTTCTCACCTGGAACGGATAGTGTTTGATAGTCAGGTACTCTGCCAAGATGTCCAGCATCCTCACCATCTGGGAGAAAATCAGGACTCTGTTGCCTCTGTCCCGCAGCCTGGTCAGCAGCTTGTCCAAGAGAATTAGCTTTCCACTGCTCCTGATCAGAGACTGAAAAAGTAACCGTCATTCCAGCTGATGCTTTCCAACCACACCCCTGTGTACACTAGAGAACTGTTTTTTCTGCTGCCATACTTCTCCTGTACTTCTCTCATCAAATCATCTGGGCTAAGACAGCAGAAGGCACACACACCATAAATGGTTCCCATGCTGCATTCACCTCCTGCTCAAAACGGCCACAACGTTCTGCCCACAGTGCAAGGCAAGGGCAGAAAATTCAGAGGCTCAGTTGCAAAGAGTTTCCCGTGGACACTGGGAAAAAGCCTCAGCAGATTTTATCTCGGTGGGAGAATGGTAGGAAGGAGAAAAGTAAGGAAAAACAAAGATAACCAATGTCTCTGCCCACCTGAAGGGTCTCAATGCCATTCTCTCTCTCATTTTCCTCGGGAGGCTTGATAAGGTAGCAGTGGTTGCAGCACTTTTTCAACTCCATCACGATGTTCAGGAAACCAGATGTGCTTCCTCTTGTTCCCTTTGAAAGAGCCTTGTAGTTCCTTGTCAAAATCCACCTGCAGACAGGAAAATCAACAGACCAGATCACTTCACAGTGCAGAGCAGCCCTGCTGGAGCCCGAGATACAAAACCTTCAGGGACATCTTAATTCAGCATCAGTCTACACTCTTCCCTAACGCCACAATTCTGTGATGAGCTTTTCTCCCCCAAAATATAGCCCGGGCCCTATAAGGCTGGCCAGTTGAATTAGTATGATGCACACCCTGTAGTTTGGAGCTGGGTAACATGAGGGGAAGATACCACCCAGCCCTACTTTGCATCACCGGGAAGCCCTTCCTACTACAGTTGCTGGCTGCCACACTGAGGCCTTCTAAAGGACACGGTATGCTCTGTCCTATATATACTGTGCATATTCCCAAGTCACTAAGGAAGATGTGCCCATTTCTGCTGGTGCTCCCAGTAACCTAGTAAATAACTCACTTGTAATACTGCTTCTGCAAAGCAGACATTTCCACCCGGAGGATCTGCTCCACTTTGGCTGGCAAAGATTTCTCCACATCCTTCTTAACTCTGCGCAGGAGAAATGGCTCCAGGACTTTGTGAAGGCTCTGGTAGCCATTCTCCCTGCCTTTCCCATGATCTTCTTCAAAATCCTCCCAGAACTCAAACCTAGCAACAGAGAAGAGTAACAGAAAGAGTTAGAATATCTTGTCTTGTGTTACCAAACAGCATATCTCAAACATGCTCACACTACACAAGGAGATAGGAGACAATCCAGTTGATATACGTACAGTGAAGGACAGAAAGTTCACTTTTCTCTGGCTAGTTGAGCAGATGGGCAGAAAGCTAGAAGCTCTCTTGGTCTAAGTTTATTTTTGAGCTTCACAGTTCCACATCAACTTCTAGGACCCAAAATCCCAGATTTTCCAATATTTACTCTGACATCACCTGCTAGCATTTACCTAGCAGCAGTTTCTGAACTTTCCACAGTGCCCATCCTTAGGCAGGGTTCTGCCAACTAGACTCTGTTTTACACTGCTCAGATTGCTTTTCTGGACTGCTGATTGCTTTAGTGGCTCCTCTGAAATGTGAGTATCTGCTCTGATAGACCTCAGATCTTTCCTTCACTTCTTCCATGATCCAACAAAGAATCTGGGGGACAGTTTTCTGTAGTCAAACATTTTGATGAGTTCGGGGACGTGTTTGACTTAGCAATGCACGTTACCTGCTTTATTTAAAACATCTGTTGTAATGTGATGTGTTAACGATCAGCTAGACAGCCCTGTCTTTGAGAAATACCCCCAGGACTGCCATAAAACACTCAGTGAGAACGGTTGAAACACCATGTACTAGGAAACTCAGAAACGGCTGAGATGATTACTTAAAACAAGTTCAGCTTTTTTGAGATGGCACTTAAAACAGCAGACAGATTGCAAAGACACGTTTTAGGTTTCCTCGTTCAACTTGCTGCCAGAAATACTCCTCATTTAATCTCTGCTTTTCCTCACAAATGTTTGTTGCCCTTACACAGGTCTAACTCCACTGAGCTAACTTCCAGGGTTTCTGCCATTCTGCTCTCCCTGAAGTTCAAGCGGTGGATAAGAACAAAAATGCAGAGGTATTTTATGAAGCACCAAAAGGAGACTTACTTCTCAGGCATGATGAAATGCAGCAGAGACCAGAGCTCTTTGAGTGAGTTCTGAAGCGGGGTGCCAGTGATCAGCAGCCTGTGGTTGGACTTGAAGTCGATCAATGTTTTGTACAGCAGAGAGTCATCATTTTTCAAACGATGAGCTTCATCCACGCCTAGGAAGGCCCAGCTAATACTTCCCAAAACAGCCTGGAGGAAAAGAAGGAGAGGTGAAAGCCACTAGTCAGAGGTTGGCTTTCCCATTTGCAAGAGGGGATCTAAATAAAACAACGTCCTCAGACCTTTACCCACCTTGTCTTTGAGGAGGATCTCGTATGTTGTGATAAGTGCATTGAATTTCAGCCTTTTAGACTGAGAGTGGATCCACTCATATTCACGTATCTACAAAAGATGACAAATGTTAACATGAAGCAGCATTATGTTAACAACTGTTATTTTATTGTAGCTACAGCTAGGGCCTCCCATCAAGTCCAGGCTCTGTTGTTCAGTGTATCATTTGGTGAGCAAAGGGTCTCCAAGGAGCAGCTTTAGTGCCTGTCTGGTTCTTACACAAGTTTACACAAGCAACAAAATTAAGTCAAACAACTTGCTGTTGTGACATGACCCCATCATCTCACTACTGACACCACTAGGCACACAACAAGTGTTTGCTGCCTTGTCTAAATAATTCAGAGGACTATTAGCAGTCTCCATCAGCCCCTCGGGGAGACAGTACATCACACACATGACATGCTGCACAGAAGCACTACATCGTGCCCAGTGCCTCCATCCAACCCCACAGGCTTTGCTGTCAGACTACACACCATGTTCCTACTCATGAGGTCACCGATGTAAACCACCACGTTGATCTCAGGAGCCCACACTTCAAACTCTCTCTGCCACGAGGTGAGAGTCGACAGAGGAACCACCACCAGGAAGGGGCCGTACAGCTGGTGTTGGTGGAAGAGGTACGACAGGAATGATATTGTCTGAATGGTCTTCCCCAGGCCCATTTCATCAGCCAGGATCACACTGTTGTTCCTGAGAAGGAAGAGAACAATCCTAAGTCGTGATTTAAGGCGTTTGTATCACTTAAAGCTGCAGAAGTAGGCCAGGTAAAAACCTCACTTGAGAACAAGAGGGTCAGATCCCGTTGGGATAAAGCTAAGGAGATCCAAAATGAACAAAGCTCATTTGCAGTGCTGATCAGAGCATCACTCAGTGGATGTACTTACTTGCACCACGAGTGAGCGAGCCAGTTCAAGCCCTCCAGCTGGTAATCTCGCAGCTCCAAGTTCTCACTGCCAATATAAGAAGGCTGTTTCTTCAAGGCAACAAATCTTGGTCTCTGCTTCAATACCTGAGGAAAAGAACACCCCACAAGCTTCCTGAAGAAACAGGCAAGATAAGGTTGAAAATTCAGCAATGAAAACTGCAGATTCAGCAATGAGTGCAGATGGGTTTGTCAGTTATTGCCCGTCCATGTTTTCTTATCTGTTTCTGGCATCTGCAGTTTTGATGCCACTCAGCACTGTTATGTTCTGCCTGCTGACCTCCAGTCCTAACAGGACTGAGCCCCCAGGAGTGCAGTAAGCTGCACCTGACACCTATTGGATGGAACAAACTCTGTTTTCTGTTTTGGCCCCTTCTGATTTTTCTCCTAATAACTCCATCTCTCTCCCTCACTGTATCAGCATCTTGCAGACTTCCTCTTCTCCCTGGTGCACTGTTTTCCTGTGCAAGTGATATTAAAAATCTGCACTGCCACACAGCAGCAGCACCTCTTGAAGAAGAAGAACTTTGCAAGGACGAATTAAACTTCCCAGTCCCCAGGGGGACATAACATGCTCACCACACCTCGAGTAAATGAAACCAAAAGGGGTTCACATCTCTGCCTAAAGTACAGCAAACAACCATTCCAGTGCAATATTCTCTCACAATTCCATTCCAATATTCTCTCACAATTACTCTGACAAAACTTCATATTCACACGGTTTGCTTTATCACCCAGCCTGGAGAAACACAGCAACAGGAGACAAGAGAAGCAAGCAAACCTTGCAGTCCCGGGTAGGAATCGTCTTGGAGTTGTTCCGGTTGTTGAAGCTGTCAATGCAGTGCTGGAATTTCTTGCTTATCAGAGCTTCATCTTCCCAGCTGCACTCTGCATAGGGCAGCCCCATCCACTTGCACAGGTATTCGGGGTCATTCGAGGATGTTTTACGACTGTTTGCTGCAAAACATGCAAGGAAGCCCAAACCTCAGCAACCGCGGTCCTGTGGCTGAACCACAAGTGTGGTTCACAAGGGCAGTCTGCCCCACCCCTAAAGCCACAATACAAGTCTTGGCTAACAGGAAAAGTTTAGAGAGGCCAAAAATGCTCCTTTACCTGGGAAGTCAGCATGCCCCGTCGCAGACTTGCTGGTCTTCACAGCTGTGGTTGAAAACACAAAGGAAATAAGGCGTACTGAGAGCCAGCAGGGGGAGCAGCACAAACAGAGCATCACGTGCTTTGGTGAGAACTGGATGGAAACAGGTTTTACTACTGCTCTCCAGGCCAATTCCCAAAGCAACTAGATGCCAGCATCTCTGACCGATGTTGCTCTAATATCAGTGAAGTGCAAAGTCCCATTTTTTATTCTGAACAAGTCGTGAAAATGTAACCCCTGAGCTGCCCTGCAGCCTAACCACATCCTTAAGCACAATGTCACAGAAAGCAGTCCTGGCAGCAGCCGGGCCCGTGCTTCTGCAAACACTTTGGGACTGAGGTCAAAGAACTTCAGCAGCAGCAACTTCAACAACCTCTGCAAAGTGAAATACATTCAGTGCCATTCTACAGAGATACTGAAGGGCAAGGAGGAAGAGGAAGCTCATTCTTTCTTTCTTCATCCCTTTACAGAAGCATTGGATTCACTCACCAATTACTCTCTCCACAATTTGATACTGTTTGTTCAGCTCTGAAGCCAGCTCCTGTTGGCAGTTGAAATACTCCACATCTTCAGGCGATACTTTGGCCAGCCTGGATGCAAAAAGAAAAAAAGAATAGACATTATAACACTTCTGTAGTGTCCAAGTGCTCACTGAGGCCACAAACAGAAATTCTGCTTTCTCTTATGGTTTTGTAGTTAAGCCACTGAAGCAGACTACTGCTTATATGACACATTTCTTAATACTTCCTATCATAAAGCACTTCCTATCATAAAGCTTTACTGGGAAGTAAATGCCATAGATGCCCATTGTTTCCCCGTTAAATGACTCCTTATTCTGCTGCAAGAGTTAGTCACAAAAATGAAAATCAGTCAGGGATGGAGGCTGCTGCTCCAGCTTTATCACTGTGGAAACACACAGTAGCTCTCTGTAGAGTCCTTGGGGAGGTCAGACAAAAACTCACATGTAGACAGGCTCGTCATTAACAAGGGTTAACAAGGCTACCTTGACAAAGCTTGCAAAGCAAATTTCAGCAGCCTGCCCTGCACTGAGCACTCTTTCTCAGCACAGCTGCTTGGTTTAGCACGCCGTGCTTCTCTGCTGACTAGACGCCCTTCTGTCACCTCCTAGGCCAGGTGCATTTGTGCACCATCTATTTGTTCTCAGCTATCCAACTCCTGAGCCTGAGAACTGGCAGCACTGTGAAGCTCTGCCTCTCCTCTCTCTTTAAATACCATAGACATCACTTCTGTAAGGGGGATGTTCATCAGCTGGTAGAGAGAGAGAAGTGTTGTGAACTGAAAACATTTGCTTTGGATGGAATATACTTTGCAAGAAGAGAACTGAATGTTTTCAGTCCTGACTGTGCATACCTATGGCTAAAAAAGATACATCCAAAGCCATAAATCACTGGTTGAAGCAGAGCATACCATTGTTTGATCTCCTCCTCCTTTTTCTTGAAGTTTTCTAGTTTTTTCAGGCCCTTCACTTTCTGCTGCTGGAGGGACTCCTCACTCTCCCACGTGCTGTGGATGTATGACCAGCCTTTCCATTTGATCAGGTAATGAACTTCTCCCTCATCCTTTTCGGGGTCGAAGTCAGCACTGGGGTTGCCGTTGGCCTCAGTTGCATACACTGTGGTGGAAGCACCAGTGGCTGCAAAAGAAACCAGGCTGCAGTTGGTACCTCTGTTAAAACCCACTGGACATGAACTGCATTAAAGCAGGAAGTTGTTTTTCTAAAGCATCCTTTGTGACAGTACAAAGAATATCCTACAGATCCTTGAGCCCAATGAGAGCACATAGAAGTTTTCCACACAACAGGATCTTTCTAAATCCCTCCACTAGAAATGCCTTTATTTTTCTTTAATATAATTCATAGGTCTCTTGAAAACATTCAGGAGCATTCAGGTTTGTTTTTTTTTTTTGTGTGTGTGTGGCTATGAGAATATAACATCAGTTTATATCTCATGACGGCTCTCTCAATGGATCTACAAAAACTGACCCTACTGGAAGAGCTATTTTAGCTTTTAAATGGGAGAAAAGCGTGGACTTGAAGAACAATGAGTGCACCCTTAAAATGTGTACACTCCAGAAGACAGCAGCCAAGCAGATCAACTTGACATTTTAGGCTTTTCAATAATAGGTTGTTTAAAAACAAAAACAAATAATTAAAAAAAACCTCCTAGAAGGGAGAAATAAGAGGCAGGGAGGAGAGGGTGAAGAGCACTGAAATAACCCTGAAGGGCTTCAAAACTGCAAACACATTGGAGCAGCTGAAGAGAAACAAAGAGTGCATGACTGAAATCAGAAATAGTCTACACACCTCCTTTTTTTCCAAGCCTGATGTCCAACACTTTTTCAATAGTTTCACTGTTGTCTTCATGTTCGTCAGCTCCCTCCCCAGTCATCTCTATCAGGTCATCAGAATCCGTCTCAAAATCATCGTCTTCCTTGTAACTGAACGAGACCAAAACCAAACTGAAAAAGAGCCCTCGACTCTGCCCAGGAACACAAGAACGTCACACAGTGTGCAACAGAGCAAGACCTCCAGGATTTATCCTGGGGCTCAGTGCTTGTTTGGCACACGCACTACTTAAGCAAGCCACCTCATGCTTTTTGATACCTGACATTTTTGGCTGCTCTCCGTCGGGTTTGTCTCTTGGGAGTCTCACCGTCTTCGTCGTCGTCGTCATCTTCAGATGACACCTGTCTCTTCCTCTTCTTCCCGCGCTGGAGTTTGGGAGGTTTTTTAATGTTGGTTTTGGCCATTGTTCTAAAATAAGCATTAGTAGAAAGTGTTTTACCTGCCTCTCCACCCCAATAAGGCAGGAAAGACACGCAGAAGAAGAGCTACAGACTGAAGCAACCACTCCGTACCTCCTTTGGACCGGTCTTTTCGCTTTAATTCTCTTTGTTTCCGGCTCACTCTCCGCACTGGTGCCTTGATCCCCTCCATCTTCATCCTCCTCTTCACCAGAAATCTCTCTTTTCCACTTTTTTCTACGGTCAGAAATGCAGCTGATCAAGGGCCATCATCTTACAACATCCGAGCCAGCAGGCCACCATCGTGAGAAAAACCAGTGCTGCACTCTAGCTGCCAAGCTGCTGGCTGTGATGTGCTGGGGGTTTCATACTGTTATTCTCTGCTTCTAGAACCAGGTCTCAGCCTCCTGATTTTAGTTAACAGAGCAGCACAAACAGCTCTTAGCATGTGCTGCAGCAGTGCCCGTGGCAGGGCTGCACCCCATGCAGCTGGGCTTCAGGTTAGTTAGCTTTCCTTTCCACTTCTGAAATGAGGTGGAAAAATCTTCGGGGTGATTTTGAATAAACAGACATTTCTGAGAAGTGCTTGCTTTCGCTTTATGGTTTATGACATGCACTGATACACTTTCTCCTCGCTGCTCACGACCCAGAGCAGTAAGCTGCATGCCATCTAACTTCAGGCCATTAAAGTTTCCAGGGTTGAAGCCAAATCCCACTGTGCTGTCAGTGGAAGGAAGCAGGTTCTCCGTGGGTAGTTCAGAGTAAGACTTCAGCCCTGAAATACCCCCTTCTCCCCAAGGGGTACACTGGACTCCTTGCCCAAAAATCCATGCTACTGCAGCCCTCCCTGGCTTTTATTACCTCCCCTGTTGTACTGCACCACTATATATAATGGAATGGGAAATTAAAAGATAAGAAAGAGGGAAGAGGCAGCTGAAGCACATGGCATCCTGCTGTGTTCGAGTTCTCTCCAGCAGGAAGCTCAGCAGGTGTCATCAGCACACTTCAGTGTTCAGGAAAACTAAAAGGTATTGATGAGATGGAAGAGGCAATAAAAAACAAACTAAGGGATCTTGGCCAGCCTTGCCCTGAATGCTTCCAGGAGGCGTGTTATTCTCCATTTCCTAAAGATGGGAAAGGAGTCAGGATTAAACTGTTTTAAGTGTCACTGAAGAATAAGTAACATCACGAAGAAGTGAAGGACTGACAACAAAAAGTGCACCTGGCTCATTCAGACTTCCTGGGACTGGCAAAATGGGAAAACAAACAACGGAGAAGTTGGAAAAACTCATCCATCCCAGACTTACATTCGTACTTGAATTCTAATCACCCAAAATATTACTGCTGAGAACAGTAAATAATTCATTTCACAAGCTTTTCACAACGCCTGTCAAACAGATATTATTACTCTGAAAACAAATGAATAAACAAAAAATTCCACTATTCAAAACTCTTTTCCTAGAAACTTACTTTCTTCTCACTTGCTTCTGGCCTCTTCTTTTTGGGCTCTCGTTTTCAGATTCGCTACTTGCCTTTAATTGAAAAGAAAGAAAATGAGGTTGGAGGCTTCACCCCGGATCGTCTCCCCGAGGACACAACTGAACACATGCAGGTGGGGTGGGCTCAGACACAGCTGCACCACTCTCCCTGCAGCCAGGAGGATGCTTTGGTGCCACAGGGCTGCAGGAGAGCTGCCCACTGCCCTGCACTGCTCCTGCTGCAGCAGCTCAGCTCTTTTACAAGGCTCCAAGTGCAGCAGCACAACGCAGAGCATCCATGCTTGCCACGTCAGTCTGAACCCTGTAATATTTGGGGATGGATGAGGCTGCGTTCCCGTGATTGCAGACCTACCTTTCACAATCACAAAAATGCAAGACAAGCTCTGCTTTCATCACAGAAGCTTCCTAATACAGAAGGAAATTCTCCTCAAAGGACAACGTTCTTATCACAAGGGTGCTCCCTGCTTTCCTGGATTTTTCTCCCACAGCCAAAGCAGCTGAGGAAGCAGCTGGGTCTGACCTTGCCCTGCTGCCTTCCTTCCTGTGAGCATGCCAGCCTCCACCAGCAGTCTTTCTAGCTAAATATACTGAGAGAGATGCTACGTCCATGCTGAACTATTTTAAACGTGGGTGTCATCAACTCCCACAGGTTGAGGAAGCTAGAAAAGCTCTGCTGTGCACAACCCTATTTTTGTAAAAGCCAGTCAACCATAGAAACAAATCCCCCCACACACACAGCACTCCGAAACAAACAGATGACTTTGCCTTAAACAATTGCCACAGAAAGCACAGATCAGCAGGGAGAAAGCTGCAGAGGACAATGGAAGATTTTAGAGTATTTAAATGCTCTGAAAAGCCTCAGGGCTGCTAGCTGTACACACCCTGCTCCTCTGAAACCCTCTTTTCAGTGCTTCGCTGCAACATCCAAGCACTGTCACAGAGGCCCTGCAGATGAAGCCTGTCCCTTTCTGCACGTCCTGTACCACCACATTCAGCAAGGCCACGCCAAGAGTTGCTCAGAGAACGGTATGAAATGGCATGAGCTGCAGTGACAGAAGCCAAGGTGGGGTACAAAGCCACACGCCATGCTTCTGCTGTCCTTCTGCAGCCCTTATTTCCATTTTCCAGCTTCCTTTTCCTCATCAGAAACTTCTGTTCTCCCCAAATCTTTGTGGAGTACAGGATGCCACATCAGCTGATGAACCTCTTTGGGGGTCTTTCGTGTTGGATTTACACGCAGCACAGCAGCATCCCCTGCACTGCAGCTCAGTGTGAACGTGCTCAAAGACTGCCTGCCTCACACACCACACAGCCAGGAAGCAAGGGGCTGGCTGACAGCACTGTCTCCAGCACAGCTGACTCCAGCTGTGTGGGTGGGATAGATTTCAATAAGTGCTTACTTTTTGCTGTCTTTAGGCAAACCACGAGCGGAGAGTGGTGAATTTTCCTCCTGCTCTGTGTCAGAGAAGACAAGATCTGAATCACAGAATCACTGAGGTTGGATAAGATCTCTAAGTTCAACCATTAACCCAGAGCTGCCAAATCTAGTTTGGAGAAGTTTGTGGAAAACCAAACCTGAACCTAATTCTACTTGCTTGCCAAAATCCTACTTTTCAAGATCCTTCTGCCCACTCCCCAGTGCCTCTGCTCTTCTCCTGCTCTGTTGCTGTTTCTCCACAGCTGTTGCCCATCTCAACAACTCGCCTTCTCCTCTTTTCTTCCTGCCTTGAAAAAAAAAAAATGTCTAACTTGTGACTCGAGCTCAGCTGCCTCCAGCTGCATTGCTCAAAGCACCATTGACTCTTTTGGGCAGCAAGCCCAGCTCTTTCTGCTCTGACACAGCCAGTCCCAGCCTGAGTCACCACTGCCTGTTGCTGCCACAGCCACCCCACGCAGCCAGTGACTCAGCCTCTGCTCCCCAGTGCCCTCATCCACCCCACTCCAACCTCACCCATTCCTCCTGGCATCCTGGCCCTGGGCTGCTTGGCTCCAGCTGCAGCTGAAAGCTGCTTAATACTGTTCTACACGTAGTAATTACAAAATAATTAAAACAGTTTTTAAAAGACTATAGCAATCTCTTGAACTTTGGGACCCAGCTGCAAAGCTTAGCGCTGACTCGCTCCAAGTTGCCCAAGGGTGCCCACCACCACCTTCAGCAGGAAGAGAAAACTGCATTAAAATTGTGTCTTAGTAACGTCACCTCCGCAAGTGGCATGGGCAAAAGGTGACAAAATATGCCTTCAGTCCCCACCAGGGCTTTATGAGTCCAGCAAGAGATGCCAGGTGTATGCAAACTCAGAGACAGAAATGCACCAGTTCCTATGCCACTCTTCCAACTGGGTTTGCCTCTTACTGTTTGTGCTCCCCACCTCCAGAGGAAAGGTCAGTCCTCCCTTCCCGTGACTCACCCAATCCTCCCATCTAATTTTATAGAATCATCTGAGCTGGAAGGGACCCTTAAAGGCAACTCTCCTGCAGCTAGTGCTCAGAGCCCCATCCATCCTGACCCTGAATGGCTCCAGAGATGGGGGCATCCACCATTCTTTCTTCTCCTCTAGCACTGGCGTGGTTCAGGTGGTGCTCTGGAGCTCACGCTGCCTGCTGGGACATGGGAAGGCCCAAAACCTCACACTCCACTCAGGGATTTGCTCGTTTCAGGTTCAGCAGAGGCCAAGGTCTGCATAGAAGCTGGAGACTGCCAGCTTGCCAGCTGAGCCTTCTTGTGCCTGCTGAACTTCTCCTCTCATGTTTAAAAACTGAACGTCCAGCAAAGATGTGAGAGAGCATTAATCAAAACGCAAATGAGCAGAATTATAGATTTTTTTTTTACAAAGGTAAAACCAAATGTATTTTGTCAACAGCTGCGGTGCACGACTTGTGGCCTCCCTCACACAACAGATGCACCGTGACATTTATTACTAACGCTAATTACAAACCTTCCCTTTTAGAGCCAATGGATTGTGTCTGTTTTGGGCACGCTGCCTCCTGACTGCCCTGCTCTGCATGTTTCAGTTCCCCCTGCTGAAACCTCGAGCTGATTTATTAGCTGCACCCAAAGCACGCAGGTAAGTACCTGAGAGCACTGAAGGCTCATGTATGCTCTCATTCCTGGAGTCAGCTCCTGTGCTCCGGGCAGCTCCTATGCAAAACAGCACTTCTGCTTCCTGCCCCGCGCAGCCCACAGCTCTGCCTCAACCAGAAGTTGCCAGCCTCTCAGCTTCCACTTCAGAGAGCTCCATCATGTGCCCAGTGCCCTCAGGGCACTTCCCAGAAGCGTTTCAGGCACTCCCAGGGAAGAAGCTCAGCTCAAACTGGTGGATCTCTGCAGAAATTGCAGCACCCCAAACCCAAAACACCACCAGCGCCCCCTGAGCAGGGACAGTTGGGAGGTTGGAACTGCTGCAGCCCGGGAACCGAGTGCGACACGTTGCCTAGGCAACGCAGCAGAGAACTGTTAGGGAAGAAAGCAACGCAAAGCTCTGGGTCTTCCAACAGCAGGCCTTGCCACACGGTGCTCTCTGTGAGGCCCCAGCACTGTGCCTGGCACGTCACACCCGCCACGGGAGATGCCCTACGGGAAGCGGTCAGCTCTGCTTCAGGAGGAGGGGGGGGGAACGGAGTGGTCTGCCGTCGTTAATTTGGGTTTTGTTTCATGAAGGGCTCATTTGGAGGATTATTTTGTTTGTTTGTTTTTTACAATATTTTGTGGTATAGCAAAGTTTGTACATCTCAGTTTGTTTAAATAAAAAAAAAAAACAAAACTTCATCGTACCTTAAATAGTAGGAAATAAAGCTATCGAAAAAGAAAACAACATTTGCAAAACCACGTAATATTGTAAAACAAAACAAGATGGGACTTACCTGAACCCCTACAGGGCACTGGGGCCGCAGGCGAGGTCTGTGGCGGGTGTGACAGTGCCAGCACAGCGCATAGTGCATGCTGGAGCATCACAGAGAGGCGGCCGGCGAGCCCGGGCTTTGCTGAACTTGAAAAGGAAAACAAAAGCGGAGTCAATGATGTGCCACAAGGCCTTCCCAGCTGCTGCTACGGGGACTTCCAGTGCAGGAGGAGGCAGAGACCTGCGTTGTGCCCGCACCTCTCAGGCATCCACGGGTGTATTTTGGCACCAGAGCACAGCCTGACCTCCTGAGAGCACCACCTGGCTCCTGCCTGCCCAAAACCTGCCTGCTCCTCTTCAGATTCCCAGCTGCTCTCCTACTGAAGCACCCGTGCTGTCATTTCAGCCTAAGCCTCATTGCTTTTTTCCTCTTTCTCCTCTCTAACTACTCCACCTTCCTGAAGATCTGCAGACGTGCACGAAGTCTGATCAGTGCAAATGGAGGCAGCAGCTAATTCCTGCACCTTCAAGGAAAAAGCAAGCCCTGGGATAGGAACAACGGCAAGTTTTCTGCCACGCTCTAACTGCTGTCACCTTCAGTCCAAGCATCAAGTACTCCCAGCATCCAGCCAAAGTGATGGTTCATAAAGCTGAACACACGCACACAAATGCATTCACGAGCACAATCCATTCCAGGATGGGCAACAACGGCTGTTCTATCGTTGCAAGGTGTTTCTGGGCACTTCCTCTTATTCCTGCTTGGATTTGCCTCATGGTTTTGTGTTTTGCTTTTTAAACACATACCCGTCCTCTCCAGCAGGTTCCTAGTGCAGGGCAGGGCCCGTGCTACGCCGCTCCAGCAGCCAGAGGAGTGCACACAAACCTCAGCCCATGCAGCATCCCACTGAGGTCACAGCTTTCAGGCCACGTGGACTCAAGCACAGCACCGGGGCCTCAGTTTTGAACTCCACCATCCACAAGCCAGGCTAGGACTCGGTGTTTACAAGGCGATGCAGATGAGACCTGCCTTTATTGTTGGGGTTTAGTTGTTTTTTTTAATATGCTCAATAATCCCTTGTTCGTTTTTTTTTCCTTACCTCATCTTTTATATTAAATCGCGACGGCTCTTGTCTGCTTCGGTTTGACCTCCTAACCCCATAAACATCAGGATATTCTTCCCACATCTGCAAAATAAACAGACCATCAGCAGGCCTGCTTTGCTCCATTGTTTCTCATGTTCTAGAGAGGTTTGATGGTGAATGTTAAAAAAATAAAAGAATCAACACAGTACTATCAGGGAATTTTGATAGCAACCACTAGTAGACAGATGCTGAAAAATCTGAAACAGATGACCATTATTTGGTAATGCTTTAAAGCATACGATTTAGTGTAGCATCATCTTTATACTGGCCACCTTTCCCATAGGGCATAAAGCACCTTCTGACTTTGGCAGCACTGCACAGGTGGAATGAACAAACCTACCAACACAAAGGGATGATTCAGTCTTGCACACAGCCCTCGCTACTCCTTCCCATAGAGAAAACCCCATCAGCTGCCTGCTGAGCCCAGTGGCAAGAGGTCGCCAGCAGCAACTTCACGTGCAAGGGCTGTCACCCATCCTGGATGGCAAATAAGCCAAACCACCTTATTCTTCTCCTGAGTGCGTTGCTGGAACGTGGCTGGGCAGTGCAGGAGTTGTGGGAGTGCAGAGCTGGCTATTGGAAGTGGTTGTGCTCCACGTGCTGTAACCAGGCCCCACAGCAATTTCATACCATGTGCAAAAGCAAGCATTTGTTCTCTCCCTCTGGATGGACATGAGGAGAAGAGGGATTCAAGAACTGATGTCCTGATGTACACAGATGTGCCTGTGTTGGTGACACAGAACAGCAAAAGCTTCACAGGGCAGATGCAAACCCCTGACACGCCTCTCCAACACCTAAAACAATCCCTCTGCCTTGGCCCTCAGCAGTTTATCACTGTACAGCTTTCTAAACCCATTCAGTATTTATCTGCTTCTCCCTCCCTTCAGTTCTCGAGTATCTCAGCAAGCAGCTGGCAGGAAAAAGAAATCAGAATGCACTGCCAGTCACTGCAGTGACTTGGGACTTCAGGCATGATGAGCACAAGGCCGCAGGCTGGCAGGTTTTTATATGCTTCTGACAGCGGCCTAACTGCTGAGTGTCTATCTGTCAGGTACAAAAGCAGAGAGAAATTCAGAGGCTGTTTATTATCCCACATGAAAGAACAATTCAAAACACCCTCCCAACTATCTGAAGAATCCGTCTTTTTATCTTTTAAGTGGCACAGCTTTTGGAGGAAGGATTGCCTCCCATTACACATCAGAACAGAACCTCACACAAATGAACCTCACCTTCATGGGTGTGTCTAGACAGGGATAAAATATAAACAATAATATAATTAATTGACTTAGTTATTCAAGGGAACAGGTATCAGCACGTCTAGGTTAGACCCAGCTAAGGAAAACACCCATTAGTAGCAGAATTAAGGGAGGGAGAAGCTTTCTTATTAGAGGGTGTCCTGACCTTTCCACGTTTTATCCACACTAATTACCCTCTTGCATATGGATGCGTTCCGTCACGGTGTAATTTTCATGTTTATTGTTGGGAAGGTGCTTCTAGAAGGCCACAGAAGAGACAACTTCCTTCAGTCTCCACTTATCAACAATAAAACAGAAATTTGAATGCTGTTACCACAACTGCCTCACAAATGTATCCTTCCCTGGCAGCCTGAATACGGGAGATTCACTGCAACCTGAGCAGGCAGCCTAGAGACTGCTGGGAGGAAAAAAACCATAGATGCTGTACTAACACCTCGCTCCTCCCTTGCAGGTACGTGGGGAACACAGGCTGCAAACACTGCTCTCCTTGTGCTTCACATACATAGCAATTTTCTTCTCAAAACTCCATCTTGTGAACGAGCTGTGCAAAGTACAAGCCACAGTTATGCAGAAGAGGCGACTCACACACCACGAGGCAGAAAATCACTGACCTGAGCTGACCTTCCTCCCTCCAAAACCCTCACTTCACCAAGTTCCTATCTCCAAATGGGTACTTGGGCCTTTTTCCCCTCACCTCACACCCAGTGTGTCACTCAGGTGCCTCCATCTCTCGGCTAAAGCAGGGAGCCAGGACACAAAAGCTGGCACCACACCACCTGCAGGCCCTCCTCTACCTGCACAGCTACGAGGTGAGGGCAAGCCTGCCTGTGTAGGTAGGACAGCGATTGCTAAGGGAGATGTGGAAAAAGAACCACAAGCACTCTCCCAATTTGTGACCCTCGGGGAAGGTTTCTAGAAGTGTTCCAACCTTCTAGATAGATATGAGGGAGGAGCTGAAGGATGGAAAGGATGAGCTGACAGTGTCACTTACTGACAGCAGGCTCCTGCTCCTCCTTCGCTACCTGCCTGCTGTCACACCGAACGCACCAGCTCCCGCTCACACAGGTGATGCAGGGCCATACGTACACAAACCAAATGGCCAGAAAGGGGCTTGGGGACACCAGAGGAGGGAGCTTGTTTGGTTGATGTGCAACTCAGGCTGGCCAAGTGGCAGGGAAGTGAAAGACTTGGTTCATGTCCTGCGATCTGCCCGTTCATGGTGGGTACAAGTCAACACGGCCCTGCACAGCAGCAGGGGGCAATACCTTTTTAACATCTGCTATCCTTTCCTTCTTAGAGGCTGGTTTCTCTTTGGTTTCAGGAGGGGTCTGCTGGGATTTTGAACCCGTTGATTCACTTTCGGATTCAGACTGACTTTCAGAGGACTCGGAGCTGCTGTTAGACTCGCTGCCCTGCTCGCTGCCCTGCTCGCTCTCAGACTGGCTTGCAGTGTCAGAGCCAGAGGCTTCTTCGGATGCCGAGTGACTAATGGTAGAGAGAGAAGAGATTACATTTTAACTGTACTGTCAACAAGTAAAACTGAGCCGCATCCAAGCTGCAAAGCTTGGAACAGCCTAAATGCAAACACGAGGCACATGGCTCCTGACGTACGCTCTGCATTGCTGCACTGAAATGGACACAGTCCCCTCCCAGGGGACCCTGCATTCACCTCTGTTGAACGCAGAGGTGACAGCACCAGCTCCTAATCAATGTTCCTCCACCAGAGCAGCGAGTGGTGGCACATGAGGAGCAGCACCAGCACTGATGCTCCTGCTCTGCTCTCCACTACACCCTGGTACAACACAATTTCTGAAAGCAGCAAGTGCCGTACACATTGTATCACGTATTCGTAAACATCACATTCCTTTCAAAAAGAGTAAATTCAGCAACAGAGCAGCAGAGGGGAGCTTAATCCAGGAAAAGGAGAGCAGAGTATCACAGAGGTACTTGTTCCCTTCTGCTTTACATATACATACCAACCATTCACTTGAACGCAGGCTCCTCGACAAAACAAATCCCTTTTTGCCCAATCTCTCCCACAACACATATTCTATTTTTCTTTTCAAATCCAATTAAAGAAAACAGAAGCTTCATTACAACATACAGCACATTTGCTAGTAAGGCAGCGTTAGAAATCCCATCGTCACAAGTTAAAAGGCAGTGCTGCAGTGATGAGGGCAGATTCTTCCAAGTCAGCTCTCATCTGCAGCTAAACACTCCCACTGTATTTAAGTTGCAAACACAGCACCGTGAATAAAGAGCCAGAAAAACTTCACAGAGGGAAAGCAGATTTTTTAATTTTTCCTCCTTTCACGCAAGATATATATTTATACAAGAAAGCTCTGCTCAGATCTCGCGATTAAAAAAAAAAAAAAGTAGGTCCAAGCAAAAGAAACAAAAGCATGTATGTCATTACATAACAACACACAGAACTCAGTGCACGCTCCAGGGGCACCGCAGGCACCGTGGGCACGCACCCAAAAACTTTTCTGGGACTGCTCACACCGGGACGTGGGATCTCCGCTCTCAGCCCCAGATGCTCAGAAGTGCTGCAGGTCCTGCGGGGCCTCCCACAGCCAGGCTGCAGCTGCCTTCCCACAGGGAGCGGGCAGAGGGCAGCAGCAGGAGCCGAGGCCCAAATCCCTCCAGCGCGGGGCGCGCGGCCAAGCTCCCGGCCGCCATTTCACACTCATCCCTCCTCCACCATCTTAGGATTGCATTGCTGGGGTGCCCGGTGCTCTGGGTTTGTTTGCAAGGCCTGGAATGGAAGAACTTAGCATTTGTGGGGAGGGGGGAGGGGACAGGAATAGAAAACATCTGTGAGCTAAAACAAAGGTAAGAGACACGGAGGCTTTCCAGCAGAGGGACGAGGATGAATCGTCACTGATGATTGCTGGTTTCATCGTCCCAGTTGGTTTGGACAGGGATGAGGGTATTGCGGTGCTGCCTCCCACAAGGACAGGAAAATCCAGCCAAACCAGCACTGTGTCCTGCTCCTGCACACCAGCACAGCTCTTGCCCACTGCACACTCCCAGCTCCCACACCTGGCCCTGCCCTGCTGGGCCATCATCAGCCACATCCCTCCCCCCCTCCATGGTCCTCATTGAATTCATCCACAAATCCACTGACATCTGAGTTTTGGAACTCAGAGCTTCTTCGAAGCAGATTGAAACTTCTTTGCTGGAGGTTTTTGGAAGATTCAACATTTTTTCAAGAAAGCCAAGGGGTTTTTATTAGAAACCATTGCCAAAACATCCAATAAAATGATACACCAGCTGTTCTGGGGACAGCAGGACACGTCCCATGGAGCCAGCCCTGGGGACATGACCTCAGATGGCATCTGGAGGCACCCAAAGCCCTGCTGTCACCACACCACTGGCAACATCAGGCCAGCACTGCACTAAGTTGGCAGTACTCCATGGGGACACCAAAAAAAAACCCAAAAACTTTTCCTCAATTGGATTTATTAACAAGAGCTGGAAGAAATTAGAACAGCTCTGGGGCCAGACAGCATTACAGGATTGTGTGAAGACAGAACAGCAATGGCTGGCCTCCTCCCACACCAGATCTCACTGTTTCTCAAGGCCCTAAGCTTTATACAAGGACAGAGGGCCACAGCCTTCCTAAACACCAAGAGCCATCACTCACACATTACCTACGTTACACACACTATTGCTTTCCTTCTTGATTTGAGTGCTTTCTGAAGAAGAGGTGATCTCTCCAGTGACAGGTACAAATGCTGCACACACCTGAACGTGCAGGTCCACACACATCTGTCCCCCTTGTAATAATTTATTTCAACAATTAAACACAGAAAGTTCCAGAGTTGTGTTACTCTGATATCTGTTATACTCAAAATCTTTCAGGTCCTGTAGATTAGAAATGGTTATGTCCTTCTTTAGTCCTACTTTCTATTACAGTATAATTGAGGATAAGCTATGAACATCCAACCAGTCCCACATGCTTCCAATTCAGTAGAGAAAATCACCCACAGACATCAAAACCACAGCTGGACCTTTGGTAACTGCATTCAAATGAGAAATGTTCTACAGAAATGGCAATCCGCAATGCTCAGCAAATCATGTTCCTTTGTTTTCTAAGAACTACTTTAGGTTTAATTCTGTTTTAATTAAGAATCTGGCAGATGGAAGGAAAAAATACAAAAATAGAAAAACAACTAAATCATCGCTTACCAAGAAGGACACGTTCCTTCCAAGAAATAAGTGCCTGAGTGGCAGTGATAAGACCTTTCACAATCAGGCATCTCAGTTTACAAGGCAACTGCAGCATGCCTGAAGCCTCCTGAGTTAGCATTCAGTATTTCACATCTGAGCAACATGACCTCATTTTATAGATCATCTTTGCTAACAGCAACAAAATGTTTCCAGTGCTCCCAACAGATTACCAACAGTGGATGCTCTCGGAAGATGCGAGGAAAGCTGACGACAGCACTGACCCAACGTGCTTCTGGAGCCAAGAGCTGCCATGGAAATGGCTCTTACCAGCACCACTGTGCCCATGCTTCAAAATTCAGCTTTCAACAGATGGAAGTGTAATCCAGTGGGAGCAGTGAGCAACAGCCCAGCATCCTCCCATAAGCCAGGTCCCTCCTCAAAATAAGATTTTCAAGAACTCAGCACATCTCTGTTGTGAATCTAAACAAGCACGAGTCCGAAGAGCAATGCTCTCCTAGGCTTTGCCAGCTTAGCTGGAACTCAGTGCTGGCCAAGCAGCCCTAGTGCAGGCTCAAAGCTGTCTTCTGCACGGATTCTTGGAGCTGGGTAATATCAGAACCCAAATTTATTGTTCCCTGCAGGCAAACAGATGCTTAAGCCCTGTTCACGGCCAAGCAAAGCTTCACATGACGTGTAGATGATGGAGGCCCAGATCCCCACCTTTATCTCAGCTCATCACCAAACTGGGGACGCAGGGGATCTACACAAAAAGGGATAATAAATGGATCATAGGAATGGAAAAGTTCTCTATAGAATCTATCCTTTGCCTAAAGGAAACAAAAAAGTCCACAAGCAAATGCTGTAGTAAGTGCAATCGTGAGAAGGAGTTGGTACGTACAGCTTGCAGGAGAGCTGAGTGAATGACACCCAACCCGTGACACTGAAGATAAAGCCTTTCACAGATCTCTGGGCTTCATTCTTAAAATCTGCCATGAAGAGTGATAGGTACCTGCCCACCTCCTGAGGCAAAGGCTTCTTCAGAGACAACACCTGAGAAAGTTCAGTCAACAAAGACCTCTTCCTAACTTGGGTTAGTCAACATTTCCTGCAGGCAAAAATGCAAATGAGGGAAAGGAGAGGAAGAAACATGCTGCCGTTGCTCTGCTATCAGTACTCAAGCACTGCACGTGTTTCTAGCCCCAAACTGGAACACGGTGAATGCAAAGAGGCTCTTTAAGCAGTTCAGAAACAAAGTCTCAAGCACCTTAGAAACTCACGATATATGCTGGGCAAATCTGGGTATGCTGTCACGGGGCACAAGAGCCCAAGGATTACAGGAGTGTCCCTGCCAGATAACCAATGTGTCCCTCAAAACACAGATGAAATTGAGGGAGCTGGAGGTAGAAAAACATTTCCCCAATCTCACTTAGTGACAGGCAACTTTTCTTCCTAAAAAGGCACTTGTGTATTTTCCATGGTAACTCTTTTTCCACACGTGACTGCAAACCTGGCTTGCAGAAAGTGGGTGTTGACTGCATTTACACAGCAGCAAGCACAACAGGGCCACGGTGCTACCGCAAAAACCAGGGGATTATGCACCCAGCAGGCATCCTACCCGAATAACCATCTGAATTGGCTCGTGCCACTTGCCAGCCTGGCTCAAAGGACAGGAAGGGGAGGAGGCAGAGGGAAATCTTCAGACACCATTACTTGCTCCAGCACAGGACTCCCAAATGCCAAAGGCAAAGCGACCCTGAGCACACAGTGAGTTAAATATATCCCTCATTGCTCTGCTGCAGCTCAAAGCACACGGGGCTATCTTGAATGACAAGTATTTTCCAGATTTTTTTTTTTTCCCCCACTACAAAAGCACCACATTATGCTTGCATAATAAAGCAAAACTAGCAGTTCATTCATGAGTGGGAGAAGGGGCTCTCCTGCTCTCTGATCTTTGAGCCAGAGGCCCAAAACGCCTGGGATGTTTAGCAGAGAGAAAAAAGAAGAAGAAAAAAAAAGAACACAGTGACAAAAGGAGTCACAAGCTGTCTGCTTGATTTAGGAGTACCATTGAGAATGGACAGAGGCAGCATAGCATCCTTCCTTGCCCCAAAAGCAAAGTACAATTAGGGATTTGAAAAGGACAGCTCTCCCAGCCCGTGGGAAGGCAGCAAAGCATCGCAGTGCTCTTCGTCCATCACGGGGTGACTCCAACCACACAGTGCAGCCAGTGGGCACCTATGGATGCTGATGGCTGAAACCAGGGTGGGGAACTCACTGTACCCCTCTGCCACTGCAGCTCCTGCTTCAGGGAGCACAATGGGAACACACCACACAGATGTAAAGAACACTAACCTGCAGGGCAGGAAGGCTGAGAGCACACTACACACAAGTTAGGTCTAAATTACTGCAGCAAGGAGGTAGCGTTTTTTTCTCCCTTTAACATTTGCAAGCTTCCATTGAGAAGTAATATATATATATATTTGAGAATTTGTGACTTAGAATCAGCAACAAAAAGTCAGAGGCATGAATTCCTCCCTGGTGCCAGATGACCCGCAGTTCAGAAGAATGTAACTTGACCTAGCCTGAGAATTTCATTCCAAGTGCCTGTTAAAAGCTGCTTTTAACCAACAGATTTCAGGCTTGCATTAAGCCTCCATTGTACAGACAGCACATGGCATGCAAAGCCCTCCAATCGCCAGCCCTGCTGTGCTCAGAGCAGAGGCTCCTCCCCATGAAAGAGACTGAAATGACTCTTCGAGGTAATGTGTGAACAATGACACCAAACCTTCTGCACCCAGCAAGAAAACTCACAAGAAACAGTCTCAACTTATTTTTTTACCTCAGGATCTAAGTGTTCTGGAGACAGGGAATTCGTGCCATTGCAACACAACTGTTTGGAGCTGGGGTAGAGGTTTGTAGCAGCACAGCAAGCTGTAGAGCACTCAGTGCTTCACAAAAGCACAGCCAAAAGGCAAGGCCATGCAAGCAGTTACCAGCACCACTCCAGGAGAGGGTCCCAGATAGACTGCAACTGGGCAGAAACAATAGCATAGGTGATTGCAGAATGCATGCATAAGTAAACCACATATTGAAAATTCCTAGTTTTGTAGCAGAGCTGCACAAGCAGCAGTGTCACAAATGCTGCTACACGTTTGGAAAGACTTCTCAACATCTTGCTTGTTATAACTAGAAGTCGTTCCCAGCTCCAAAAAAGAGGCACGAGCAATGTGACGACTTCAAAAAGCTTCATCACAAGCCACTAGACACAAAGTTTTCATCTCATCAGTTTTGCTCTCATTCCAAGGATCCTTTGCAGGACAGCTACTGGAAGCAGCTCGTTTGGTGGCTCTTCAGCACACACCTTGTCATAGAATGACACCAGAAATATTTATGTCAGACACTGTGTCAGTAGGACAGTCCATCCTTTGCTAGAAGGCTGCTCAACTAATCACGATAATCCGGGATATCCCATCCTTCAGCACTGTGCTGTTCATATTCATTTTTCTTCAAGGAGAGGGTAAAAAGGTTCTGCTCTGTGTTTTCTCCATCCATCAAGGCCTTTCTGAGCCACAGATCAGCCACATACAACAGGAGACAGAGACACCCTTCTCATCTTCAAAACTAAACCAAACAATGAAGTGCGATTCCTACTGGGACCCATGCCTGCAGCACAACAGGTGCTCACACACACCTCCACGTTATGTATCAGAAGCAATTTCAACCCAAGCTGCCAAGCCCACCCAAAGAAGCATGTCTGCAGCTGTCTGCAGTCCAAAAGCAGCAAGGCCATAGCATCAGAAGCCTCAGTTCAGGCACTGCTCACAGAGCCACGTGTGTACTTGAAGCTCACTTCAACTCTGAAAGAAACAGTTGCACTCGATGTTATTTCTCCCTCAGCTGTGGGAGTGCTGGGCAGCAGCTTGCCTTGGAAATGGGGAAGGTTCAGAGGAGGGTAACTGTTGCCCTCACCGTGCAGCGGGTGAAACATCAACCCAACAAAGCACAACAGGCACCGTATTCCCTATCTCAGCACAGCAGCTTCTCGTGGCAGAAGCACCGAGAAGCACAGGCAGATGTTTGTGGCAGGGTCTGTGCGCCCCAGCTCAGCAGAGCTCTGCCAGGAGCACATGCCACATGCTACAGGAGTGCCTGTGAAGGGCGACTGAGTTACCCAGGTGAGCTCCGGTTTTCCATTTTTTTATTCAGCAAAAGTCATGTATTTAAAGAATATATAAAATTTAATTAGCTATCTTAGGAAGTTTAACTGAAGGACACAATCCAGAAGAGACTAAATCTAGCTAAATGCAGCTCCTTGCAGTCGGCGAGCCTTCATATAGCATCCATTCCCGGCAGCAGTCATAAAACAGGAAACTGAGAAGTTTTACGGCTCGGAATTGTGCATCTGTAATCTGATGAGACATTTCCTTTGAGAGGATAATGTGAAACAGAAGTCACGAAAGAAGAACAATCTACCTTGTGCCCCACACAGCTTGCATCATTATCTGTACAAATTCCTCACACATTACTCCTTCGGAGTTCTGCTCTGAGGAAGCATTTTCCTTTCTCCTAAAAAGCCAGCTTCATAAAGGGTTAAAGAAGGAAAGAAAGGAAGAAAAAAAAAAATCCCATTCAAGAATGCAGCAATGCAAGTGAAACCGAAAGAGCAGCTACGTGGTAACACGCCAGCGTGGAGGGAAAGCTAGAGCTCCGGGTTAGTGAGCACGGTTACTGCTTCCACTCAGCTTGGATAAAGCCAGGTGAACAGGGTGAGCTGGGAGTTAAAAGGAGTTTTAATTATCAGTGATTCCGGGCTCCTGAAAGCTGCAACGCTACGAAAGCTACCCAGATGTTTCAGGAACACCACATCCCGCAATCACTTCCAAAGTACAAAAATAAAAAATAAAAAATAAAAAGCCGCCCCGCTCACTTCCAAGCCACCCCCACTTCTTCACTTCCAAAAACAGCCTGAGGTCCGTTTCGTGTGAGCGCAAAGCAACCCCAGGAAGAAGCCCATGGGACGAGAGGGGCTGAGGACGGCGGCGGGCACCCAGCACCCATGGCGCCCGCGGGCTGCGCACGCAGCCAGGCAGGCCCGGCCTCCCCGCAGCAGCGCCGTGCAGCCGGCTGTTACCAGGCGAGCGCGCAGCCAATCCGCGGCCCCGGCGAGCACAAGATGGCCTTTGAACTCCCCAGCAGCAACTTCCTGCTGTTTTTAGAGTACACACAGTGCAATGCAGTATGTCTGTCAGCTATGCGGCACAAAGGAACAGCCATTTTGTGACTCGGACTGGACCCGCACTGAAATGCCAGGCGGCGCGGCCGTCCCCAAGCTCTCTGCGGGGTCCTGCGGCCTTCCCCGCGCTACCCAAGGACACAGAGGTGCCCGGTGCTCCCCTTGCCACACGGGCATGGCCATTTCTGCTCGGCAGCTTCGTCCCCCCCACCCCCCCCGCACAAAGTCCTCTCTGTCTGGAACTACGTCTTCATAAAATGGCTGCCACGGAGCAGCGAGCCGTGCTGGGCCGAGCTCCCTGCCCCACAGAGCCAGCTGCCGGTGCTCCCAACGCACAGCCTCAGGCCCACCCTGCTTAACTCCTTTCATGTTTTTCTATTTTTTCCTTTTTCCTTCTGAAATGGTGAGAAGCAGAGACCTAAACACAATGGGCTGTTCAGCCCTGTAGCTTTCGTAACCAATTCCCTGCCTGCAGGGATGTAAGAGCTGCTGCAACAAAGGCAGGGAGAGAGCCAAGGGAAGCAGAGCACCAAGGTGGCTGCGTGCTACCACTATCCCTGCACCGCTCTAGGGGTCACAGGACCCCCACTTGCTGCAGCTCCCAGCTGGGCTGCACTAGGAACGTGCCCCGTTCAAGCACCCACCTCTCAAAAAAGGCAACAGAGGATGCTGGGAAGCACCAGGACTGTGTCTGGGTACATGCAGAGTGCCCTGAACACACAGGTGGTGGTTACTGGAAGCTGGAGCACCCCACCTCACCCACATGGAGGAAGTGGCCCAGAATCAGCAGCAGGGCAGGCCCAGCACCGTGGGTAGAGGGGACACGAGGGCAGGCATGGCTGCTCCCCCACAGCACTCCCTCAGCTCGCAGACTTTGGGGTTGGCATCAGTTTGTCCCCAGCAACAATCACCTGTTCCAAGACAATCCTCTGAGGGATTCTGGCTTGTTCACACAGCTTTTCACTTCCTTAGGACTCGCAGTGCAGGTGTCAACTCCAAATACTCCCCAGGCAGTGCACTAAAGAAGCACAGAGGTATTATATTTTCCTCTCCTTGAATATCTTTTCCTAGTCTTGTATTTTGGCAGCTCCACCTCAGGTGGCACTGGACATAACCACCTCGTCCACCCACTGCCACCATCCACACCTCTGATCCAGGTCTTCACAAATGTACACACTGTCACAACTCAGGGGAAAAAAAAACAAACCAGGCCAGCAGCATGTGAGGTGCAGACATGAGTGCAGTAAAGCAAAGTGGTGGCTTGACTTCCTAGAAATCATTTCCCCTGCAACTTCAAGTCAACCTCAGGAAGTAAAGCCCATTTTACGACATTCAGCTGACTCACAGCTCAGCAGCCAGCTCGACAGGGCCCGCTCACACACAGCCCGTGTTCGGTGGTTGTTCCCACACCTCAGGTGAGGGGATGTTACCCACAGCAAGTTTATTTTGGGAACAACAGTGGAAGGGGCAGGGTAACCTCACAACAGGTGTTGTGTGCAAATCAATCAAGACAAAGCACCTTTCAAAGAAAGCAGCAAAATCACGCATGTGAGACTATGCAAATATAATCACCCCGAGGACAAAAGCACAAAGGTCTTCTTTCTGTGCTAGATGTCTCCGTTTCCACCTCATACCCAGCATAATATTTCTAGCATCCATACACTACCTTAACTTCGATTTCCTGAGCAACTTACACCTACAGCTGCTTTCACTGACAATCCACATTTGAAACAAGCAGAAAAACGAAGTGAATACTCATAAAAATAAAAAAAATAGGACTTACAGAGTGATATTAGCAGTATTTCTAACAACTTGAACATTGAGACTTGAAAATGGGACTTATTTTTAAAAGTGATATTAATATAAAATCACTGCATAGGTGCTGTATACAGTGTTACAACACCCCTGAAGCTAGTGTTATTAATCATTATTTTAAACTTACCCACATCCATTATAGGATTTAAAATCTGACCGCAGTCCCAGTACATCCCAAATGTCATTGAATATATTTATATGTATTTCAGAATGTCACAGTGCTTTGATAACATACATATCCCCACAGTATTTCAAGTGTGTGTGTAAGTAAGGCTCAATAATGGGCATCAAAAATAGCAGTCGAGCACCTGCAAACATCACATACGAGTACATGTGATACAACAAACTGTTGAGAATTTCTTTTATTAATGTGACTTAAAAATTCCTTAACACCAAAGGAAAAATAACAAACAGGCCAGAATTCAATCAAAACCAACAAAATGCAACAACTCGACGTATTTACAAACTAGAAGACAAAATGCATGTAAAATTAATTTCCAATTATTATTATTTTTTTAGTCGACCCACTGAATATAAAAATGAGCAATTGGGTAATTATATTTGTGCATTTGGAGCCAACTGGCATTTTCACTATTCCACACTTTTCCTACGTCAAGGTTCAGTTTATAAAAACCTGTCAAGAATCTGAATTACTTAACAAAATAAATAAAAATACTCCGAGCGATGATACATTAAATAAACACACAATGCGTTTGCAGCCTCTTGTTTGCAGTCCTGGTTTGTATTTTATAACACAAAACGCTATGCCCACCGGAGAAAAGTTCAGTATAAATTGCATGAAAATATTCTAAAATATCCAAACAGTATCAAAGTTCCACAAGCTCAAATAAAATTTGAAGTAAGGGGTATCGGACAGAAAGGCACTTTCCACTTTATATTTTAAAATGAGCTTTTTTTCATTCATGTAACTTTTTCTTGTGTCTATTTACTCTAATTTACTACTACACCAGGCTTCTGTATGGCCCTCAGTTAAAGTTTAGACTTCTGAGATTCTTCAAAGAAAAATTTGCCTTGTATGTAAAATGGTGCAATGCAGCAATGGCTAAACCGACAAGGTCATTTTTCACAGCACAAAAAACCTAAAAACTGAAATTCAAAAGCAGGAAAAACATCGTACAGAGAAAAGGGCTCCCCTGAATCAAGGTACAGTACCTTTTGACTATGACATGGGCCCTTAAGTCACAACACAACTTTCAGAAATTGCTACCAAAAAAAATTAGGGTGTGGCATGCTAACAATCTCAAGGTCATTCCTTAAAAAGGAAACAAAATCAGTAAAATGTTTTGTATTAAGCACTGACAGTAACCCAAGGCTGTCAAAGTAAACAGGGTATTCACAGGTTTTACAAAAAAAAAAAAATAAAGTTGATAGATCGTACCTCGATGCATTGCTGTGGACTGAACCCTCCTCTCCTTGGCTTTTGTCCTTATTTCTCATCATCTTTTTATTCTTAAATAATAAGAGGGGGTCAGGGATGTCTGCTTGCTTTGAAGTCCTGTGCCCAGGTATTTACTGTCAAAAGTTGAAAGAAAGGTAAGGTCCCAGCTCGTTTCCCTGGCTTTCATTATCAGGAACAAAGTCCTGAGGCTGCAATGATATTGTTACAACAATACACAAAACCGATCGACACAGCAAAACGGAGATTCAAAACAAATAATCCTTTTTAGAGTAAAAAAAAATACGGGGGAATAAACACAGCAGAGGAGCATCCTGCAAACTTTCCCAAAGTAACACTGGATGCAAATAATCTCTATCTTATTGCGTCATCCGAATACAGCCCAAATCGGTCGAAAATCAAAGTACTCAAAACGGCAGAAATCTAAAAAATTATTGTTATTAATTGCTCACCTACCTGATCCACGCACCGCCGCCAGGACCAAGTCGATATTAGTTTCGGGTCGTGGAAAAACATCAGATCCAAAATATTCTGAGTTCGAATGATAAAATACGAAATTCAGAAAAAGGAAAAAAAATATATAGATCCTAATCCCAAAAATATGCTGTCGGTAAAGCAAAAGGAACGATAATTAGTACAAAAATGTCCGGGGGAAAAAGCTCATTAGGAGAGCGCACAAAAATGGAGGTACGCCATGGCTTCTAAGCTGGAAAAACAACGACCTGGGCTCTCTCCACGGCTTCTTCTTTCCAGCAAGGCACGAAAAAGGAGCCCTCAAAAGCTGCTTTTCTGCCCGAAAAAGGTCCGCTCGGCCCCCTGTTAGTGCCTAGGAGAGGCAAGGGGCTGTGGGGGCCCCCTGAGGCTGCCCGAAAGTTAGGGAAAGTTGCGTAAAGTGTTGGGGAAGGCACGGAGCTGAGCGCGCTCTCTCTAAGGCACAGCCGCCATCTAGAGCTCCTTCCCAGCTCTGAGCTCTGCCTTTGATTGACACTCTCTACATTTACCCCACAACTCAGGTGATGTACCATAGACCCACCCCTTCATTTCTACCAAAAAAAGAGATAGCCTCCACCTAAAGGGTGCCTGCTACCCCCCACAGCCCTGGCTTCTTCCAACTACCCCAGCAGAAGGGGCACCTTAACCCCCTGTGGCTCAGCCACCCTTTTGAAACCAGAAAGAAACGTAATTTGTTCCTTTTGTTTTAAAGATTTGCTAAATATTTCAGTGCATGGGCTAAAATTACTTCCTCCCTGGACAGGAAGTGGTGCTGCTACAAGCCATTTTGAAAGAATGGAAGTGGAGCTCACAGCCATGCAGCCAGCAGCTGCCCACCTCGGGGGTCACCCCACCCGAGGTGGGCTTATTTTTAAATTAAGCTGCAGTACCCCCAGACAATAGCTCTTCCTTCTGACATCCAACACTTGCACGTGGTGCCTGGGATAGAAGTGTCACGAGCTCCTGAAAAAACCCCACAGTGCATCCAACCCCTTCAGCTCAACAGCGCCTCCCTAGTGGTCTGCCCCAGCAACAAAAATCCAACAGCTACCTCATTTCCATCAGTAACGGGAAGGCACTGCTGTGGAATAAGCCTCACACCATTAGACGAATTATATCCCATTTCCATTCTTAATTCATTAGTACTTGTCAAGAGATTTTAAACAGAGGAATTTAAATCCGCGAAATAGCCAAGATGCGCATTCAGAAATCAATTCACATCTGCAGTCCAACATCCTGGGTAATGACGAGATGGAGAACCAAGCATCCCCCAGCCTCTCACATCCTGACCGCCATTTATTTCCCCACAAGCAACAGACAACTTCAAGCACAAGGACTTCTTCCATATTTGTAGCCATCACAACCAGAGATGGAAATCAACCAGTGGGAAACTGGTGGAGGGCAACAGGCAGGGTCCAGAGTCCATCAGGACCACATGCAGCACAGCACCCCACAGCTGAACCACAACACTTCCTTTCAACTCTACGCACTTGCCATCCATTTCTGCCAACAACCTATCGTATCTCCATACCAAGAGGTATGAGAAGGTATGCTCTGCTGACAGCATCCATTTCAATGAATGTCAGTTCACCAACAACATACAGAAGACCCCTTAACACCTGAACCAGGAGAACCAGGGAGTACAACAACAAAACCACAAATGCTTCTGCTCAGTGCTAAGGGAAATCCACTCATCTCAATGTGGAGCTCTAAGTTGTCCCCAATATCCAACGCCACCACATTACACACACCAAAAGCAAACTTCAACAGGCAAGAGCGCATCATCAAAACAGCTGGATCAAACAAGCACGAGCAATTCCTTATGGTAAAAGCAGATATTTCCAAACAGGCCTAAAGAAGCACAATCACTAAACACAGCATTTGGGGCTTTTTGTTCTTTTAAGAAAAGTCCATTGCTTAAGTTCTCAGAATGAGATTTGTTCTCACACACGAAGACCAAACTGATACAGAACACTATGAATTCCAGGTAAAACGTACTTGAAATATACTTCAACTATTTCATTCACAAAACAACAATCTGGAAAGAATATTTTTTCTTAATGTAAGGACCACCTTGAAATTCATTTGAAAAAAATCAACCATCATCTACAGCAGTAAGAAAAGTAACTGAGTTTTCCTCATCAAATACATGGTACAGAACCAGGAAGCTGTGCCTACATCCAATAGCAGTGAAACACATTAGGTACACGTGCAGAACAATTTTAGGAAAATAGACCATTTAGGAAGTATGCTGTCCAGGAAATCTGCTCATAGTTTCAGTATACACATACACAACTGCATAAGCACATCTAAAAACCTTGCAGAAAGCATTTAAGCACTCCTTTATTAAAATATATTTGTCCAGCCTTCAATATGATACTGATTCCACCTTAAAATAACTTCAGATAGTTTAGCAGAAGTACCCCAATAACACACATTTAGAAAAGTGCCCACCATTAAGCACCTGAATGAATGAACCAGAATATTCATTACAAGTCACAGCAAAGGGAAAATCATTTGTAAATGAAAACCGCATTTTAAATATCAAGAACACAAAAATTTTACCTTGCCTTTAGTGCTTAGCAGCTAAAATATTTCTCACTTTCATAGCAACCAAAAATATAACACACTTAAATATCAACATGACCAAGAAAAGATTCAGCCAGAAAGGACAAACACAAAGCATGAAAGAAACCAAAACCTTTTATTAATTAAGACACTTGAAAAAAAATACATTTTGTCCAATGGGATAATAACAGATTTCTTACCAAATTTATTTCCCTCTTAAGGATATATAACCTGAGAATTAAATTTTCCCACCCAATCCTCAAATAGATCCATCACTGGATAACCACTAACACAGTCCCCTGATTAATTCAAGTGCAAAGTCCATTTTGATTGGATGATCACAACCCAGATCTTCTCTGGTTTAAAAAACACAGGAGTCCATGTTTTAACGTCCTTCTCTTGGACAGATATATCACTCATGCATTAGTCCACTTCCTCAACCTCCCAATCAAGAGTGGAACTGCCATCTTGGTCTCATTCGTAGACTCCTTTTGTCATTCTTCATCTTACTGGATTCTTTATGGAAAATTAAAAGAAAAATGCTGTTGGAATACAGATCATCTTATCTTTAAACTAAGACATTCAACTACTGTACCTTAGAATATGCTTCATCCAATATCATACACCCAAAAATATCTACTTTTACCATGAACTAAGGTCAAGTTATCAGTTCAAAAGTCAAAAATACGAACTTTAACCCAAGCTGTAAAGAAGCAGAGCAGGAATGATTACAACTTCAAGAACCTTTTCAGGCTCCATAAGTTCCATTCAATTTTTTTTTCCCCACAGTGTTAAAACACTGGATAAATCAGTAGTGGGAAATATGAGATATTTGCCCTGTGAACCATCTGTATTGGTCTGACCCATCAACAAAAGCTGACAATACTTAAAACAAACAATTATAATTAACCCAAAAATTTTAACTGCTGTCCACTCTCCTTTCTTCAAACACAGTGGTCCATCAAAACCAACATGAAAGTATGAAAACTGGTTTCCTATAGAGAGACAGTGACTGGAAACAAGACATTCTTAAAGTTACACCAACATAACCCAGTTTTCCAGTTGATGGAAGACACACGGTTCAACAACAAAACACGCTTATAAACAAAAAGGATGGCTGATCTAGTGAGCAGTGGGAAGAAACATGTCAGGAGGCAGATGAATATGGGCACAAGTTAGATTAGTTGCTTTAGTAATGCTACCATACCACTCCTGACCCAAATTCCAACTTCAATTTTCATATAACAACAATCTAGCTCACAGGTAAATTACAAAACCTGAGCTCCTCAAACAAATTCAAGGGGGATAAACAAAAATCAAATGTCTCCATCTTTATGTTTTCATCCAAGAAAAAAAAAAGCTCTGGTACTTCAAGGCAACTACACCTGCTCCTAACATACAAAAGTTACTTTATGGTAAAAATAACATTTTGAAATGAACAATGACCACAGGGGATGAGACTGAAACAACGAAAGATTGTACAATGGCTTCATGATTTTGAATATCTGCACTCTAACAATTTTTTTTTGTTGTTTTGAATGTGCAGAGCTTTAACCCCATTTTAGTCTCAGAGCTAACTCCACCTCTATGCTGTTCCTGTGAGAGTCCTGGGCACATTCTCATAAGGGATACAGAAATTACCCACAGTACAGCAAGAATCAGTGGAGCCATCTAGTGGCCCCTCTATTACCCAAGTCTCTCCATTCTAATCTCAAAATTACCAGTAAAAGCAAAATAAACAGCAATGGAACCAGTGCAGCAAGCCTCCATATGACTTTCACAATTGCCTATGGGTCTTATGCTCTATATTCTTCTACAGACAAGTTTACTCCTTGTTTGAAACACAATGGAAAAGCAGCACAACACACAGAAGTGGAATGCAGGATCTGGTCATTAGCTTTGCTTGATAAACATCGTGCATCATTTGCACTCCTAATGGTATTTAGTCATGAAATCTTTGGCTTCTGCTTTTGAAAATGCAGACATTCGCCTAAGTTCTTTGTTTCAAGCATTCAATTCATCCTCAGTTAGGACAAATTAAATATTTGGAAGGGTTTCTTTTCATTGCTAAACTAAAGAAACCATTTGGGGGTTGGTTGGTTGGAATTCTTGTTTCAAACTCATTTAGCCATTTGAAGATTAAGCAATATTTTGGGTATTTTTAACAATAATGTTAAAACATACCAAAACATGAGGATAAAAAGATCACTGAAGTTGTACATCACTGTTATAATCGAATATTCAGAAGCACTAACAGGAGTGCATTGGAAACCCTACAAATAATATCTTTAAAATGTTTTATTTATTTCGAGAAATAAGTGGATTTAATTGCTGATAACAGCTTTCCTCGCCTCTCAAAAATTGTAATTCAGCTGCATATCACTCAACCTTGAATGGCCCTTTTCAGTTGACTTAGCTTTCTGCCTTAGACACTAATGAGATCAGCCAAGAACAATTTGAGGGCAAACTTTTTGACTAGGTTCACCTACATTTGGTTGTACAAAAAGCTTTGCAAGTAACCCTGGCACATTTACTTCACTCTCTTCTTCAGACCTTGCAAAATAATTAGCAGTAAACAGAACTGTTAGCATAACTAAAAAAATGCTGCTACAGCCATGGGTCTAGAAGTTGTTCATACATCAAGAAGATGCCACAGTAATGGTCGAAGTCTTAAGAGCAATTGGTATTCTTCACGTGAAGTTTACCCTTCATTAAAAGATTTCACAAGACTTGTTTACTCATAAGTCGTCATTATGAAAAAATTTGCTAAGAGACTTCAATAGCATTGCTAAAATATACTCCTCCACTAAGACAGAAATCCTGCATTTCCTGTAACCATAGAACAGCTAAATTCCTGTCAGATAACGAGAGCACTTAATTCCTTCTGTAACATCAGTTAGGCAATACCCCCATTTTTCAAGTTTCTATTACCTACTACTTGATACATTTGTTCCCATGCCCAGTATTAAGAAAAGGCCGTGGGCTGTCAATGTGATACTGTTTCCCTCAGACCACTGGTAACATGTTGGCAAGTCTGCACAACACTGGAAACGTCTTTGAAAAGCTTTGTTTACAAAGCTTTTGCTTCAGATCATTACTTACTAGATACTGTTTCTATTCAGAAACCAAAGCACCAACATACATCCCTTATGGCCAAAACCTTGGTCTCAAACTTTTTGTCAGCTGAAAGCCTACATTTCTGAAGTACTGAGATTGAAGGCCAAGGACAACATCCAAAATAACCATGTCTCAGTGCAGGTGTGTAGGACACCAACACAGTCACAACTTCTTCAGGCTGAAGTCTCCCATACTCCAAGGCTTGTATACAAAGATCACAAATTGCAAGCTGAAGAAATGGACTCCAACAGAGGGAGCTGAACAGACAGAACGAGGCTCTGGCAGACGAAACCTCAAGTTCTATACTCTTCGAAGTTCACTAAAAATTTTACTTTGAAGATTCATTAAAGATTCTGAAGATACCTCTGGTAACTTTCATGCTAAAAGGAAAAGCAGATTTGCCTTCTAATTTGTCTTCCAGAGCCTCTAAGTAAGCAAGCAGGTGCTGCGTGCAGTCCTAAGTCCCCTTTCACATTCCTACATGATCAGTAAGCACAGCTGGGAGAGCACAACTCCTGGAGGTCAGGTATGTTTTAGCTGAGAAAAACAGTTTTCCAAGTTTTTGAGATTTAGAGAATAATTTGTGACCAAGGACTTCATGAACAGATGCACTTTTCTGGAGTACTATTTTTGAAAACCAACAGTAAGTCACATTAAAAAGTATCCTGAATGAACACAAGCCACACAGATTTTACTGCACATAGCAAAGTACATCAACTTCATTAAAGCTCCTCGTGCTTTCAAGCATTTTCCTCTCCCTTCTAACTAAGGTATTAAAAATTACAAGTATTTTAAAAGTATTTTAAAAACATTTATCTATGTTGGTAACCAAGTAAGGTGCTAAAACACCCTTTCACAACTCATACATTTCTATGTTCTTTTGCAAATTCATTTTGAATCAACTGATCTTGAAGACAACTCTCTCCAATTGTGAGTTTCACATTTACCCCCTCCTGGAGGTAAAGATTACAGAACAAGGATGGAAAAATTACTCCATGTGTAATTTTAAGCCTAATTCCTCCTCAACAAACCAAATCTGACATAATCCGTTTACATTTCAATGCTAGAAAATGGGAAAATGTACAGAAAAAATGCAAGAAAACAGGTGAAGATTTCATACTGAAGTGCAACACATTAATTAATCATGCTTAAAGATTATAGGAGATGATCAGGGAAGAAAGGTAACAGTGGACAGCAGCTCAGCAAGAGTTTCATGGAACAGCTAGAAAGAATCACATCTGCTTGTAGCATCTGAAGAAAGAAGTTGTTATACACATACTTGCACAATGAAAGCTAGCTTAGTACTTGTAAAAGAACATCATAAAATTTCCAGAACAGTGGAAGTGGTGAAACACTAAGCAAGGATTATCAAAAACATGCCTGCACAATGAACTGAATTCCTCAAAGTTAGACATTTCTACTCTTGCTTCACGACCCAACACAGTGATAAAATGCTTCAGAATGAAGTGTGCACAAGGCCACAACGTGTCCTGGAGTGACTCCACCCCCACTCCTTTTTCTTTTCAAAAGAGCTCTACATCAGTCTCCACATCACATGAAGAGAACAGAAGGAAGCAGGTGACTTGGGAGCAGTTGCTTTTCCAGCACGTGAGGCAGCCCTGATGGCATTTCAGTTAATCTGGTTGCTGGAGGTCGCTGCTAACGTGCCAGTTAAATGTTAACAGCTATCACATATCACTGAAATAGGAATATTTGCACCTTGGAACATTTTTCTTTTCAAGCTACCTGCAGACCAAGGCAGGCACTACTCAACCAGATACCCCTTCAAATAGAAAGAACTGTCCCCAGGAATGTCTCTTTTGAAGAAACATACATTCTGAAGCACAGCTCCACACGAATACAAAGCCTCCTACTAAAGTCACGTGAGGTACACAAATTCAATGGACGTCCTAATGGAAAATGCAGAACCAAGGAGTTGGAATGTTAAGCAGATAGGAAAACAGAAGGACTTGAGATTCTAGAGACAGCTCCTTAGGAGAGTCATAGAAAGTGCCAGACACAGCAAATGGTTACAAAGACCAAACTGCTTTTAGTACAGGGAGATGGAGATTAACCCATCCTCCTGTTCAGTGCACAACTGAATGAATTCTTCTACTCAAGCCTGCCATCCCTACATTTTGCTATATGGGGAATGATTCTTAAATGAAAATTTATCAGCTAGCTATTTAATGCAGCAAGCTGTATCAACATTACAAACAACTTTCTGCAAAGCTCCAACACTCAAAGATGAACAGAAGCAGAATAATCATAGAAGAGAAAAGTCAATGGAGACGATTGCTATCTGCTCAAAGCCCCTCACTTGAGGCTGACAGAAGCATAAAGGGACAACATGAAATGCTTGCAACGCAGATTTATCCTGCTGTGACACTTTCCACTCCATTTGTTACCTAAACTTTAAGTGCACAGTATTCCCTTGTAGTGACAGGCAAGCCCTTCTATACTAGCATATTTATGATTCAACAGTTCTCATAAATATGGAGTTCAGTGACAGAAGCAGCAGACCGAAATACCACAATTACGTATGAAAGCTCTTCTTCAGCAAGGTAGCTTTCATTTCTTATAGCTCAGCAAGAATGCTGCTGTGGTCCTCCAACGTAGAAACATACACTTGCACAGCAAAACTTGCAAAAACTTCAGGATGCATTCAGCCAAAAACTTCAGCAAGTTCAACATTACAGCCATGTGTTGTTTTTTTTTTTGTTCCCCCTCCCTCCTTTTTTGGTTATTTTTACAGCTAAAACGTAAACATTATTAGGAATAACAACTTACCAGTGCTTCAACCAAGAGCAGCTATTTTGCTTACAGTAAATCATTTCATCAACACATCTGTAGGGAAAACAGTATGTTAAATGCTTAAATTAATAAAAAAAATAAAAACATAGAAGACAAAGACCTAGAAGACCAGAACACTAGCCTGAGCCTACAACAGAAGCCCTAAAACCATCCCCAAGGAGACCACAGCATGAAGTATGGAAAACACTTCTATGCAGAATTTGAACCCGAGGTATGGTTGGGCAACCTGCTACCAACAAATGTGTACAACAATCCCCAGAAAACTGTACACAAATCTCCTCAGAATAATTAGGCATCAAGTGGAAACACACTGAAACTGATCTGCCTTCCACATAAAAGTAATTAAAACGTTCATTTCACAAATAGGGGATATCAGTTAGATGCAATAGGATAGTTTAACAGACTCGTATGGAACAAGTTATCTGATCTGTATCTTAAAGAGCTGTTCATTGTGGTCAAGTCCCAGATACAAAAACGCTACTTGGAAAATGCTTATTGTCAATTCCCATCAATAAACATCTATTAAGAATCATGTTATGCAGAGGTAGCCAGATTAAAATAAAACCTGAAACTCCAGAACTCACCAATCTCTCTCCTTTTCTGACTGAATTTCGTCCGTACCAATTAACATACAATCATGAGACACACAATTTAGCCTTCTAACGTGTAGAAGGAAACTGCTTCTCTCATGATCTCTCAAAATATATTTATACTAGAATACAGCCTCCAACAACCTAAAAATTAATGAATTTCTATGGTGATAGCATAGCATGGCTGATTTTCTACAATATTATAAATTCATCTTCAAACTGTTAGCCACTCAAATGAGTACAAAGAAAACAGATGAACAGAATTCATTTATCTGCTGCTACAATTTACTTAGAGCAATTAATATGGGGAAAAAAATCCCTTTAGGAAGGAGAAATAATAAAGATCATGAGTTCTCAAGTGGCATAAACACAAAGGATATCAAGATGAATACAGAATTTACATGTTTAAAACACGTATTTAAAACATGATCCAACAGCCATTAGTAAATGGAAGCACAAAATGAAGGTACTCGTAAAATGGTGGATGAGTGCTCCGTACAACACAACATGGCTGCTGCTTTTGGATCATTCAAGTGGCATCTATCAGTCATTTACTCAGAACACAAATAAAAAGCTTAAGATATGAACTAGATAAACAGGCTTAATTATGCCCTTAAATCTCCTTCTCTCCTATATAACACTGCACTCCACAGAACACTTAGAACGTATGATTTAGTATTGTGAAGACCAAGTAAAGCTAACCATAGAAACATTTTCAACTTCCAGCACTCAGTCATGTCTAACAACGTATAACACGGCTGGAAATAATTTATCTACCTTCAGGCTACTTCCTCTATTCTTTATATCTACAGTCAGCATTCATTTAAGGTAATTTCTCAGAAGCTTCAATGAGAATATAAAATACAGCTTCATATCAGTACACAGTAAAAGCTTCCTCTAACTGAAGTTCAGACTTGACCAGACAGCACTCTTCCCAACTCAGACAAGATTTGGAAAATGTATCTAGTATTTGTTGTGGTGACATTGCTAAGAAGCAGAGGAACTTGTCTACGTTGAACGGATAAATCAATCAAGCAGTGAGTTTCATAAAACAACACTACGATAGATATTAACGTAGTCAAACAAGTGATCCTTTTTTTTTTCCCCACTATTTTCAAACACACCACAGCAATTTAATTTACAATTGTTAATATCCATGATGTGTTCACTCCGTAACTGTTAAATGCACCACAAAAGCAGAAGGCTTATGCCAAGAGTAACAGACTGGGAAGACAGTAAATACAAGGTTAAGATGATTAACATCTATTTCCTACTTTGCGTTCTTTCATACATGACAAATTGAACATCTTTTAATCAAACTAGTCACCGTAATTACTGTAGACATCATGGGATTAGATTTTAAAATAAATGTGGACTTGTTCGGTAGTCTTTCAGCCGTGGAAGCTTTGCATCATATGTTCTACTCCTTCAGCAAGAGCACCAGTAGCTCCATGAAGCAAAAAAAAACACGTCTCCTTTCGTAACATGAGGTGCGACTAGCTGATCTTAAACCACTGACTTGACATTATTTTCTTAATTTCTCATGATAAAGAATGTATTTTTGTGAAGATGACCTAGGCCATACCAACAGCTTTCCACAAAGCTGTCAATCCTACAAATGTTATGTCTCATTAACATGCTACAGCGTGGTCATGAACTTAAATCTTTCCATCAGTCCCCAGTAACATGCACCCAGCCTGCGAAGTGCTACCTAACTTAAGGAGCAAGCTGATGCTATTAGATGAAAAACACATTCATACCAAAAAAAAAAAAAGTCTCCAAAGAGGTCACAAAATCAGCAAGGAACTTTCAAAACTGTTTGTATTGTAAGTATCTATTCAGCACAAACAGCATCGTGACAATACATGAAGTACATAAGACAATTAAGATTGAAACGCCCCATTCCATATGCATTCTAAAGCACTCAGGTCAGTCAAGATGACTCAGCTCGTAAGTATTTTTTAAAGGCAAAAAGTGATAACTTTGGAAGTTTAAGAATATAGCATTAGGACACAAATCTTCAGTTTGACACGCTGCATTATTTACCACCAGGCTCTGAGTATGCTTTTATGTGAATCCCAGCCTCGTCTATATCATGGACTGTGTAATACGCCTGGCAATTCTGGCCCCTCAAAAGTGAAGGTTCATGTGGGATTTCAAGTACATCCTGCTGTTCTTCTCAAGGCATCGGGTCATTCCTAATACACATTTCTAGTTCTCAAACTTCTCAGGTATTTGCACAGTAGAGGTCCAGAATGCACATAACAACCCTGCTCGTTCCTAATCAGCTGTGTTTTGTTGCAGCACACCCACAGTGCATGGTCTATCACCTGAAAACATTAACTGATTTCCATCTTGCCTTTTGTCTGCAGTGTGTTTCTGCTAAAAGTTTATTACAATACAAACAGTTTTAAAATGCCTATTGTAAATTGGTATATAACTCCTCTTATATGAGCAGGCTGAAGGTTCATCCAAGCCAAGGAAAACAGCTGCACTCAGGTAAGTCAGTAAGATTGGTATTAAGTTATCAGGACAAAATGTGTATTCATTTAAAAGCAGGATGTGTTCTACAGAATTCTGCTACATATGTCCAATAGATGCCTGTAAGCTCTGCGGTCCAAATTTACACTGAAGGACATTAGCATCGGAAGCTGTGAAAAGGAACCAGTTAAGACAGACAAACAAGATTCCCAACTTTTAATTACACAGTGGTGAAGCATGGCACAAATGTTAACACGTTACTCTGTCTCTAAATGCAGAGCACTGAAATGTAAAAATTAAAATTCAGACATTAGAAAGCTGATTAACAATTACTGCAAGGACAGCAAGATTTCTTCGTTCAGACCAAACGTGGGTTGTTTAAGATTTTAAGAGTAAAATTATGTTGAAAGGAGAATTTTGTTTATTCTGTAAAAACTGTACATAAAACCTTGTGAACAGCACTTGTTAACAAATCGATACCGTGAATTTAAGTATTTCTAAGGTTTGACTGAAGTGATTAACAGGGACGGCAGTTTTCACAAGCACAGCCTTACTCTACAGTTATGCTCGTTTCAGATTCTTGAAGAACATCTGAAGAATGACAAAAATCTTAGAAAATTTGTGAAGAGATTTTAACGTCATTTAGTACAGAACAGTTCTCAAATGCACTGAGACGTGAAAGAAAATTCAACAAGTTCTTAGCTTAAATATGTAATGTTTATTTGGCTAAAAAAAATCGTACCTAGAATTAAAAAAAAAAGAAAGCAACAAAACAAAAGAACAGTGGTGTAACGTACCTGGCACACACAGCACTGAGTTCTGATCAAGGTCTCTCACTTGACCAGCCACATGAATCCTCCGAAGTAAGGAGAGTATCCGTTAATAGCCTTTAAAGAAAAAAAAAAAACAGCAAAAGAAGTTTGTCTGAGAAGGATACATACAGATTTTATCTATGGTCTTAATGCTCTTGGGCAATATAAACTTCTTGGTAACACATAAGGTGTCTTATGATTGATAAAAATTGTACGTGCAATACAAAAAGGCAGTATCTGTATTTGCCAAGCATTAACAATCAGGTCTCCCAAAAATGAAGACGACCCCACAGAACGGTCTTCTGCACAAATAAGTCTGGAGTTATTACTGTCACATATATATGTTACCAAGTGCCCAAGCATTAATGCTACTAACTCAGTCAGTAGCAAAAGCACACAATATTTGAAGCTGGATGCATGTTTTCACAGGTGGGACGAGACAAATGCAGTCTTTGGGTTTATACGGATGCACTGTCATTTCTCCTCACATACAAGACCTGTGTCTGTTTACACATACACAATCCACTTTCACAAATAACCTTAGAACAGCTAAAGTAAAACAGGAGAGGTGGTGTGTATTTCATTAATTTTTGTAAGCCTACCCATGTCTGTAGAAAGAACGCATCTAGAAGTTCCAGACCGTTTATAAAATGTGTCCCTTCCAATTCAAATTTATTTTCTTTTCCTTTTCTTCCACAGTAGTAAAAAGTGAAACTCACAATCATATGATTAACAGTACATGCACATACTAACACAAGTTGTAACCACTCTTACCTAAGGAAATAAGGTACCAAGGATTCTTCTGGAAGCCATTCAGGAAATAAAGGTATTGTTCACGGAATAGTACCTAAAAGAAAAAAAAAGAAACAACTATTCACCATTTTGCTTTAGAAAATTAGGACACAACGCTTAAAAATTCTTGACGTTTAGATAACCATTAAGTTAGGAAAAACTTACAAAAGCAGTAACTGTGTCTTTGTAACTCAACTCTAAAAATACAAGTACAGGTGACTGAATATACTTGGTTGAAGAAAAACACTGGAGATGAAAAGTGACTGACACACAACATGCATGATCTGTGTTTCTGCATGAATAGCCGTGATCTGCTCCTCTATCTCCTCTGACTAAAAGATCAAATGCTTAAGCAGTTTAGTTTTTTCAGAACGCCTCTCAGCCCCTGCACTTCTCTCACACTGAAGTCCCTACAAGTGTGCAATGCAACACTGCTTAAAATTGCTTGCTATCGCTGGAAGTTTTCAAATGGTTTCTGTCATTAGCCTCTCCTAATTGTAAGTCAAGAGTTACTTCAATGCCCCAAATAAGGTTTCTTTTTTGCCTTTTCCAATCCAGTCTTAAAGCCTTCAGCTCTCTGACCTTTAATCAGACGCCCAACTCTGCTCCTCAACACAACCAACACCATATTTGCATTACCTTCAGCCAACTTTCCTCGCTTTTTGGGAAAGGGCTCCACATTTAATTCTGCAGCGCTTACGTTTACCACCGCTGCTTTATACTCTAGAACAAGTTTGAAATAATTCTGTTCATTTGAATTCATGTTACATTAAGGTTCTAAATTAAAACACCAACATCCTACACATACAAAAATGCACAATTATTAAACAAAATATGTTAAAAATTGCAAGCAATTTACTGTGAGAGACAGTTGCTATTTCGGCTTCAGCAGCTGAAAGAAACAAAGCTATCTGAAAATACGTCCTCTCATAAACTAAAAAGGAGGAAAAAAAAGCAACAAAAATACAGACACCCACCTAAAGCTAGAACTTTCTTTTCAGCAAAGTCTGCGTGTCAGAGCCTATTCTACACTGCAGAACTGCTGCTGGAATTATAAAGCCACGATCCAAACCTAAAATAAAGATACGAAGCACTCTGCATGAAGGTGATAGAACTCCAATGGCTGCTCAAACTTATACCTCCATCTCTAAAAAAAGTCAACTTTCACTGTTGCAGTGATGGATTCACATTTGCAGAGGAAAAAAATGAAAATGTGGGTTTACCCCCAACTGCAGCATTTAAAACCTGCAAGGAGTTTTGTAATCTTGTACAGCAGATGAATCCAATAAATATGGCTACACGCAATATCCAATTAAAACTTAAGTCCTTAATATTTACCTCCTGTTTTACTGCAGTGACTTCTTATACATTTGGAATTGCAGATTTAGCCCTAAATTGGTGACTGCTGAACAGAAGCCAACACAAAACAAACACCAGGCATTCCATTTAAACTTGCATTTTTCAGAAGTCTTGCAATAGGTGTCGGACAACTTCTAAATTATTAACAAGCAAAACAACGACAGAAATGCTACATACACAGAAATGACTGTAAGCCCCCTGAAAAATGCACAAACTGAACACTAGGAATAAATCTGTCACCCAACAAATGCTTTTTAAAAGCTTCTACTGTCACACAGGAACCCATTCGTCTCCATATCACATAATTCCTATTTTAAGTAAGCACCTTTTCTTCTCCTACCATCACCCAAATCACAACTGTAGTATTCTGCCTACTTTAAACTACAGACTTGGCACCACCGATCTTTGTTTTCCTCATGTTTGGAAGTTTTCGTATTGCCATTTAAATCGCAAAACCGTATCGTCCGTAACTGTTAAGAGTTTTCTTTAAAGTTCAGCACCCGAATAACTGTTTTCCAAGTGCGGTATATTTCTATATCCATTGTCTCAATAAAGTACCGAGCTGTCTCATCCGCAGCCTGTTGTTTTTTTTTTTTTCTTGCTGGTTTAGAAAGAATTAAAAGCCAACCCCCCAACAAAAAAAAAAAAAAATCAAGAAAAAAAACACTAAGTTTTATTTTTAAGAGAAAAAGACATGGCGTCTTTGTTCTTATCAACAACGAAAACATACCCCCCATCCGAGCAGCAACGGGCAACAAACGCTCTTGGAACAGACAGGAGCTTCGGGGTTAAACATCTAACTGCTGCCGTACCACGGTCCGCTCCCCGCGGGTTCTCGCCGCTGCAGTGGAGTCGGAAGGCGGCTCGGCTCCGCACGGAGGGGTTGGGCTCCGCAGCCCCCGGCTCGTTGCCGCACCGGAGCTGCCGTCCGCCGTCGCCCCCATCCGCGGTTCCCCGACCCCGGGGCCGCCCCACACGCGGGGGGCGGGGAGCGCTCCGCAGCCGGAGAGGCGACGGGGACGGAGCGGAGCGGGGCTCCCTCTGCGGCACCACGGTCCCCTCTCGGCCCGGAGGGGCTCGGGGAGAAGAGCCGGTGTCCCCCGGGCTGTCCTCGGGGAGAAGGGGGGGGAAGAGG
>VXAB01009286.1:1243337-1282703 GCA_013399175.1 Odontophorus gujanensis
CCGCCCGGCCGCCTTCGACTGCGTGTGCGCAGCGCGCCGCTCTCCATTGGCCGCACCGCGCCCTCCCCGCCGGGACCGAGGGCGCTCACCGCTCCTATTGGCCGCGCCGCGCCCTCCTTCGACCTCCCCACTCCGGGCCCGCGCGCGCCCGGGCCGCCGCTTCCCATTGGTCGTGCGGTGCGCCACTCCCCGCCTCAAAAGCCGCCGGCCGCTGTCCATTGGCTGCTGCCCATCAGCTCCTGCCCGCCTCCGCGGGCCCGCCTCGGGCTCGCGCCCCGTCCGCCCAGGCCTCCCCTAAGGGGGAAGGAGGCGGCGGGAGCCGGCTGTCAGCGCCCACCCCGGCGGCGGCCCCAGCCCCACCTGGCCAGGGCATCCCCGGCTCCACCCAGCCCCGGCCCCGCTTGAGCTGAGCACCGCCTCTTTCCCAGACAGGGCTTCAGCAAACCTCTCAGGCGCTCTCAAAGCGCCTTGGCTCTTTTCGTCCTTGACGCAGGGCAGCCTGCTCGGGCCCACCTCACCACGAGGCACGAAGACGTTTCTCCCTTAACCTGAAGGCCACCCATCCACGCAGAGAGCTGCAGGAACCGTGTCAGCTGCAGGTCTGCAGCATCACCCTGTCCACATCAATGCCTTAAAACCCTCCACAGCACCCAAACAGAACGCAGTACCCTGCTTTTTTTAGCCAACACCATAGAAACCAGCTCGTATGCCAACCTCGCCAGGACGCTGTCTCCTATTTTGACTACTGCCATGGAAACCAGATACCAAGAGGATGGGGGCATCCCCGTCCGAGCTGTCAGGAACGATACACACCCAGCTAACGTGACAATGACATAATTAATATTTACACCCTTCAGCAAACACTGTGAGTGATTAGTGTGCCTTTCTCCTTTTGTTTGCACAACTTATTCCACTAAAAGCAGAAAGATGGCCCATTCTTCCTTTTTTTTCTTTTTTTTTTAATGTATTAATGTCAGTAGGTATTGCAACAACTAAGTCAGCAATACCTGAAACGCTTGGGGAAGGACTGGGGAGCTAGTCTGGCACTGGAAATTGTGCAATGGGACTGCAGCAGCAGTGTCCTGAATTGCAGCCCTGGAAAAGCCAGTATCTGGTCAACTGGAAAGAATCATTCACTAACGTCCCCAAGGATAATGATTTTGAGCTGAGAGATGTATTTCTTTGCAAAGTACAGAGAAACGCAGAGCTCTCTGCTAGGACAGCTGGAGGCAGTTTGTATGGCAGGACTGCACAGATCAGCTGCCTTACACACTGTGGTGATGCAGCACTGGCTGAGCCCAAAAAGCAGTGCTGGTGGCCCACGTGGTGATAAAGGGAGCCTCCAGCCAGGAAGTACTGGAGGGGCAAACGCAGAAACACTGGATCCTCTCAGGAAGAGTGCAAAAGGCCTTTTGATTTTTCTCCACCAAAAGAACTGCAGTTCTGGTTTGTGGAAAGTACAGGGTGCAGGGATCCTGTTCTGCAACTCCCATTCAGATTCTTGCAAACCAAAAGCTAATCGTCTTGCTCTGCAAAGGCACTGGCATGCACAGAACCCAGGTGCTGCCTGTGCTCCTCGGAAAAACGCCAACAAGGAGGAGAAGGGCACGGTAACCACGGCAAGGCACACACTGGATAAAAACACGGTACAGCAAAAGCACTGCTACTTACACAGGCGTTTTCACTCACTGTGGAAGGTCAGTCTTCACAGCAAGGATAAAGACATGAAGTTCAACATACAACTCACAACCTTGTTTCTTCCCAGAATACATTTCTAGAAAAGCACATGAAGAACGATCACTCAAAACAGCCACATGAAATGAAAAAAAGAGATCAAGTACTCAAGACATAACTGCACTTGCTAAGAATAGCGTGGTTCTAGTCAGAACAGTTTAAGGTTATAACTGAACAGGATCTGACCTGCACGCTTATCTGATTTTCTCCCAACAGCCCAGACTGTCAATAATAGATTTCTTGTCTTTAAAAATACATTTATTCCTGTACCTTTACAGGTAGATATGTTTTTAACAGTGAATTACTGTACTGCTTTTAAGCGTAAACAAAAAGTTACTGGAAGTCTAAAGCCCTCATTAAATTTAGTCAGTGCTGCTCTTCTGCTTCCGGGCCACCAAGGCCAAAAAAGCAGCTCCAAAATGACTTACACAAGGATCCATTTCTTCTCCTCTTCCTTGGCCTCTAGTGGGCTGTATGTAGGGGAATGTCAGTACAGTCGCTCTCACCAGAGTCACTACACTCATCAGACCAATCTGATGTCCCTGTAGCAGTGACAGTCAGTCTGCACTCTGTTTTCCTACCAAAACAGAAGAACAGCACCAGTTTCCTTTCTCTCACTTTCATCTCCCATGGTCAGCTCTGCATAAACACTAAATTCTTGTTCCTACCACCTCTGTGGTTACACCAGTTTTCCCCTCTAAATTTGCAACCGCCATTTCCCCTATATGCTGTATTCTATTTTAGACAGCGCTTTCTTTTTCTGTCTTTGTGTATCATTAAACCAAATACTTCAGCCATGTTTTATGAACCACTTGTCAGACAACAATGAGGCAACCTAGTCTTTCCATTACTAATTTGGGAAACATTTTCTGAGACTGCATCTGTGCCTGGAACTCCCAATTTAGGCACACAACTTTGCCTCTCATACTCACCCAAACTACTTCATTCTATGAGCTTTTAACCTTCTCCCCAGCTCCTGTGAAGGTCATTATCAAACAGGATAACTGAAGTCCTTTGATACACAAGCTGTGTTGTGGTTGGCATTTAAATTCCTCCAGTGTGTTCACAGAAATTGTCACTTTGTCTTGAATTATGTCTATTCCTATATTCTGTTACTGTACAGAACACGTTACTAAATCACACAGTGTTTTCTCTTGGGTTTCTTTCTCAGTTATTCACTACTAAAAACACAGTAATGTCAGGCAGATAAAAATTACCTTCAGTCACACTTCTGAAAACCTTCACTTTTGGAGCAGCGTGCACAAAGAGTGAACAAAGTTGTACCTGCACTGCTCTCATTTGATTTGTGGACTTCTCATAGTGACAGATATTGATTTGACTGAACTGTGACACAGCATAATGCCAATAAACAGAAAGGTAAATAGAGACAAAGTTCTTCTAAGCACAAACCAACTTCCCTCTCTACTGTAAAGATTACTGTGGTATACTGATCCTAGCTAAAGCTTTTTGCTACTTTCCCAAGGCAGTGACAGCAGCACCAACAATTCCAGCAGTCAGCTCATGCTGTTCATTCTACTCTGGGCCTGGAACTGAAATTCAAGCTCAGACCTTCACTCCACCATGTAACGAGTAACTGCAAACACATCTACACACACCAGTTTTGCACACGCCCTTTTTGCTGCTATGACTTAACACCAAAAACTACAATTACGTTAACATGGCAGTTCAGCTAGCACTTCTATGGTGTTCCCATCTAGAACGATGAACCTTTTGAGCAGCAAGAGGAAGGTTTGTTACCAAGAATAACTTGAATCAAATTTCTATTGCTGTCACAAGCATGTGGTAAATAAATCTTTCCCATACTTTCCCAGTACTTTTTGCAGCTTATTCAAAATGAAGCTGTTTTAACCACAGTTTAGCTCTTCGTATGTTTTCAAAGATAAATAAGTTATTAATATGAAAACAATGTCATAAGGAAAGTGAGAAATTGAACAAGTATCTTTTGTGGCACTCAAGTCTCCTATCCTAAGCAAATTTTTAACTTGTTGGTCTTAACGCATCAAAGAATTGACATTGTTTCTGTACACGAGATCTCGTGGCCTGAGCTTAGATCTGAGAGCTGAACAACCTGACCAGCTCCTTTCATTCTGCATGAATTCCTGCAGACAGTAAGGCAAACAAGCAGAAAAAAAAAGGTAACTACTGCCTAGTGCTTACTGTGCTTTATATTAACTTCACTACAGAACACACTCCTATTCTTCTTGAGAAACCTGGAGCTCTTGTTCTCCAAGAAGCTTTGAAATTTGAAGTTTGATGTTTTTTATATATTAGCTACTGGAGCTTATTACCTCAGCTACTTGTAACGTAGGTAACTATTACACTATTCTTCCTGGCTTGGAAAACTTTTATAAGAGGGACACGGTAGAAAAAAAATACTCATCAACCCCTTGCGTGCACCTACACTGACACCAGAATTGCTGCAGGTGCTAACAAGACTCCTTACTTGAAGAAGGATGATGCAACTTTGCTTGTAAGTGACATCACCCTTGAAAGGAAACAAAAAACTAACATGGACATTCCTAGGAACTTTAACAGCAATAGCTACAGGATGCAAAGTCAGGCTGCATCACTTGAGTTACGTGCTTTTAAATTCTCTGTACTGATGTCATTCATGGTTTTGGAAACCTGTAAGACTTGATAAGGGGGAGTCATGCAAAGGTTAGATGTGTTGGTAGGGTTTAAAAGGCACAAGTGCAACCAGTATTCTTTATCTTACCATTCTGGTTGGAAAGACTGTCTGCAAAGTCATGAAGTGCTACTCTCTACTCTCTACTGCGCTGGGGAATGGCTGTTATTTTATCTTACATCTGAAAAAAAAATGAAGGAAAAAAAATGAAAAAGGAAGAAGAGAGGACTAGCAAAATTAAGAGAGCTGTGCCCAAATTCACGTTTCCAAGTGAAGATATACTCCTGTGTTCCAAGGTAACACACGGTTGATGTGTAAAGAGTTAAAAGAAAACACTGTATAGTTTTTAAGCAAAATCTTCAGAGTATTTACATTTCAAATACCACTGAAAAAAATTAATTTTAGAAGTTCCGGGAAGTTAACATAATAATTTATTTTGTAAACTCAAATAATTTGACATTCTACCACGATTCATTGCCTGTACAGAGTTAAATGTTACTCTGAAACATTTATCTATCCATCCTTCCAATCTGTTTTCTTCAAATGAGAATCAGCACCTCTCTATTGCTGAAGTGTCTGAGAAACACAATGAGAACAGAGAAACAGTACAAATTTGTGCTTACAGATTGAAAACCAATGGGAAACAAAACCTATAAGCTGTATTTTTTTAGTTTTTACTAAATCTCAGTTTTTATTCTAGTTGAGGGAGACTTAAAGTTTAGATGACAAACATCACAAAAGGTGTTTTTTCTTGATTAATCTCTTTGGAGTTACAGAGCCATGAGAGCTTCATGCTACCCTTGCAGACATGATGAATTTCACTCAGATGCAACAAGATCTGCAGCTACTCTAGAACAAAAACCACAACACAGAACTGAGCTTCTCATTTCAAGCAAGTCCAACAACTTAGTAACAGCCTGTTTCCATAACAATCTTCTTTCCTTTCTCTTCTGCACAGGTGGCACCACAGGGCATTTTATTGATTGCTGTATAATAGTTGACAAAACAATGCATTATTCAGCAAATTGCCACATGCACTAAAAGGAACCATGCTTTTCTCTGAAATTGTACAAGCATATAACTCTTAAATTTACTGACAACCAGCGTGACAACGCGGTGTGTATTTAAAAGGTTAGACTTCTTACATTAATAGCTCAAAACAAACTTTTTTGTCAACACTAGTTAGACGAGGAGTAAAATCAATGTTTGATGTAGTGATACTATATAAGGGACGTGCTTAGATTAGAATGTCACCTTCCCAGAAATAGCTTCTGTGTCAGACTGATGTTACCCATGAGGTTCTGTATTTTCCTCCTACAGCCAACTTGCTGTACACTGGCTGCTGGCAGGGCCTTACCCAGTCAGGAACTCAAGCAGTTCTGTGCACATCCAGCAATGAGAATAAGTAGGTTTCACACCTGAAGGCAATAAACTTGCATGCTCAAATGCTCTCCCTCTCTAACCAAACCATCAATGGTGATTATCTTGTCTCGGCTTAAAACCATTCACAATTATTAATTCTTTTTAATATTAGTCAAAGATTGATTCAGAACATCAACAGGTAAAAAACTCAAACATGTATAGCCCAAGAAAATACTGTCAGAACAGCACTGCCACAGAATAAGGCCAACAGCTTTTAGCAGTTAGGGCAGCAGAGTGAACACAAGATAGCTCAGGTCAGACATCCAATCACTATCAGACTGCAAGTTTCACTGCAGCTTTGCCCAGTGGAAGATCTACTTCAAGCTCTCAGCTCCAAAACCATCACTAATTTTCTTCAAGTCTGAATACTGGGTTCAACTAAAAGTTGTTAACTTGCTCTACAAATTGTCCCTTAATTTTAAAGCTTAGAAACATTTAATGTGTTAACAAAAGCTGTGATTTTGATCTCTTCTTGCTACACTGCCAGATGTATAGGCCTTAACTTACACATCTGTGCCTTTAATTCAGCTCTGAGTGATTGCCTTCAGGTCAGTGGAATCACTCCAACTTCTTGGTGCGTCTAAATGGAATGTTGTCCTACGGATCTGGAATGAACTGCGAGAGTTTTGAGTAAGAGTGAACATGTACGTAAGACAAACAAGATTCCTGAACACTCTGTGGAGGGAAATGTATGGGGAATACAAGTGCGTGTGTGCAGGAAATAAAGTGAAATGCTTGAATAATTCAGAATCATAACGAGCAAAATTGAAATACTGGGATTTTAATAACTGACTTTTTTTTTCTTGAATTCCAATTATTAAAATATTGTGCTGCTGGCTAACAAATCAAGGACTGATAATGAGTACTTGGAGACAGAACTTCTGCTGCATGAACAAAAACTCTTACGTTTAAAAGATTAATAAAGGATTATCATTATATACATACACACACGTGAAGATGATGAAAACTGGAGCAAAAAATGAAGTTGAAGATCAATTATTTAAAGGCAGAAAGTCTATTCAAGTGATGCTAAAATGGAATTAAGCTTAGGAGAAAATAAAACCTAATTGAGAGGTTCTGAAAAATGTATTGATATATGCTGCAAAAGTAAGTTTTATAAATCAGAATTACTATATTCTTTATCCTAATAACCCTCCCCGACAATCTCGGCTCACCACCCCCTGTCCTGGGCAGGGCTGGGTGCCACACACTACAAGCTGGAGCATTTCTGTGCCACACATCACTGAGTGGATGCTGATGGTTTGGGCAGCAAGGAAAGCTGAGAAATGAGCCCTTGAACACATTCTGCTCCTCCAGTGGAAGCACTGATTGGCCTTTATAACCCACAGCTTCCCCCAAACTTCGCTGAGATTTGCTGGAAACGCAGCATCGGATCAAAAGCTGGAGGCCTCCAACAGCACTGTTTCACAGGCACGGTTTCACAGGCTCTGCCTCGCTAGGAAGCCAGGATAAAAATACAGCGGCATGAAAAATAAATGAGCAGCTCAGGAAGAGTCTGAACCCAGAAAACAATGACACAAAACCAAAAATCACACGCAGCGATCTCTCTTGTATCCCCAAACGCCAGCATTAACGCTCCCTCCGCCAGAGCCTCATTAAACAAACGAGCTGGATAATATACTTCGAGAAGACTTTTTTTCCACTGCTCACTTATTTTACACATCTGTCTTTTATCTTAACTCTTACTCTAGCTCGCACTGAACGAGGGCGAGAGAAGCCCGCACCACAACATGGCTCCTCCCGCCGCTCCACGAAATGGCGGCTGCTCGGCCCCACCACAAAAGATTGTGTTCGCTATGGGTTTTCTCCCTCTGCCCTCAGCCCCATAGGGCCGGTGCGGGCAGGACCTCCTGCGCAGACCCACGCAGCCGCTCCACCCCCCCCCGCCCCCTCCCAGCGCTGCGGGGCACTGCGGGCAGCGGTTGTCCCCGCGATGGGGGAAGGGAGCGGCTCCCCCCACCCGCAGTCTTCTGCTGAGAAGGGCTGGAGCTCTCGGAGCCAATTAGTCGGGGAGTTAACCGCTTCGCTGCGGGGAAAGACGAGCTTCAGGCAGGGGCTCGGGGAGGTGAAGGGCCTTTCAGCTCCTCAGAGCTGCCCCTGCTCGTTCGCGGCCGCCATTGTCAGTGTTTCCGAGGTGTGAATGACCGCTGATGCTCCCCGGCACAAAACGGCCGCATCCTGAGCGAAAGGCGGCTCTAATAAAGCTGGATGCATTTCCAGATCTGTGCCATCCTATGCAGCCTCCCCGGGCAGAACAACACCTCTGTGCAAGGGGTGGAGAGCAGTGATGCAACCCTTCTCCCTCTAAACATATGTCTTCATAACCCCCTGTGCTCAGGCACACAGACCTCTGTGCACCCATCTCGATTTTTTTTTTTTTTTTACCCACAACTGCATTATAACAAGGCAAACACACACAAAGCAATGTTCTATTGCCTTTCAATAGCCTCAAAGCCCTTTCCTCCGGGGACACGCCAGGGCACCCAACAGCAGCAGGTTCCCACCTGACCCCACAGGTCGGCAGACCTATTTTTGTGCTCTCTTTGTATTCCATGACGTACGAGAGAACATCGGATCAGACTGTCAGAGAAGCCAGGAAGACCTGCAGGGTTTATATGGCACCATTAAATGCTCTAAGCTCCCACCTCCTGCTGGGGAGAGGCCATCCTTGCACTGCAGGGTTGTTTCCACAACATATATGACAGACCTGTTCCTACAACGCTGGCCTCTCCAATGGAGAAAACAAGGTCAGACCTCCCTCCTTGCCCAGGAAAAAGCTTAGTGTCTGCAGAAGGAGCAAATAGAGTTGGCACTGTGACATCTCATTTCTAAGCTCCAGGAAGAGCTGTGGCTACCCTGAAGTGCAAAGCTACGTTCAAATAAAACACTGTGGAAGGGAAGAAATGTACTGCAAAGAAAATAGCAGATTTAGGCTTGCAAGCTCTGAGCCCTGGCATTACAAGAACTCTCTTGTTCCTGTTGCCTCCCGCAGCTGCATTCACTAAATATATCCTGCACAGAGTACTGCATTTCTCCACCCCTTTTGCAGCCCAATCACATTTGCACAAACACCACCAGGCTCCCTCGGGATGTGCAGCCAGGCAGCAGCGTGCCCTAGTTACAGGCATCATGAAGAAAGGGAGAGACTAATAACAGCTCCAGCATAATGAGACTGTTACAGCCACAGGTTATTTCAAGGGGGATATGTGTCCTGCTGACTGATGCGGAACCATTAAAGACACGGTGCTTTTCTCTCTGTAAAGATACACCTCATTCACTTGGCAAAATGAGTTACTCTAAGTCGTTCCCATAGGGCTGGCCCATGGAGAGTAATCCCAGTTTTAACTTCCAGCTTTGTGGTGTGTTGCTTCAAGGTGCACTGCAAACTGACTCCAAGCAAAAACCTACAAGCTAGAGGGATTGTCCAGTCTGGCACCTTTCAAAGGTATTTACGTGCAACAAATAAAAATACTTTCTCTCAGTTGATGAGCTCAGTGCTACTTTGCTGCATGGATCACAGGGAAACGTGTTGACCAAATGTACAGAACAGCAAATTGAGGTAGAAAAGTGTATTCTGCTGTTGCCTTTCACCATACAGTTGTGGACTGATAGATCTCTGCCTCTATGGGAGAAGACTGTGTCTGAATTTTCCATAGGAAAAGCAGCTCGATCCTATCACCCCATTCTGCTCTCCACATTTCCTCTGCTGTCACATCTTAGTTGGAAGGATGTGGATTCTGGCACTATGGAGCCTCAGTCCCAGTCCCAAAAACACTGCTGTGAGCACAGTAATTCTACAGCGGATCAAGTTCTGATAGGAAAAAAAAAAAGAAAAAAATATTCTTCATGATTTCCTTAACTCTCAAGCTGGTAGCCAGCAGGGATTTTGCCCCTCTCTTGGTCCCTGCTTCTTTCTTTCCTCACAGTTTCTTATTTCTTCAACACCTCCAGCTTTCTAGCAGCAAAGCAAACTTGACAGAATCTGGTCAATTTTTCAAGCCATCTCATTTTAAGAAGTCAGTGGGAGCTGACTGTATCTTGCAATCAAACCTCACAGGAGGGAGAATTAGTAACTCATGCATGACCTTAATCTGTAGGATTTCATAGATAGCTTTTCTTGTAATCTCAATGCTCAGAGCTTATCATACATTCAGTCTGTATCTGCAGCCCTCAAACATTTTGTAACAAAAGGAACCCAAATTCATTTTGATGTAATTATGCAGTCACAGCAATCCATGCTTGCTGTTGAATAAATGTAAATATGGAGTACTTGGGAGTAACTGGTAGAATTAAGTCATAAATTGTAAAAAGCAAAACAACAATAAAATTATCTATTACATGAATAAAATGCAATCAGGCTTTGATATGAAATACTCATGAAATAAGATGGTGAAAGATACGTTTGAGGAATTTTTTAGTATCATCTTTTTTCATTTTGCAAACATAACAGGAAGAACCCAAGCTCATGCTGAAGCATCCACATAAAAAGCCTTATTTTCAAAGGGAGCAATATCTCCTGAGGTATCCAAACCCTTTGAAATCAGATAAACCATTCACAAAATGGCCACAGGTCCCTAAGCTTCATTAAACTGTTGGAAGCTACAGAAGACCACGCAACATTCTGTTGTGTGTTTTTCCTCCAGATTCTCTCCTCCGCTTTTCTCATCTTCCTCAAACAAATCACTCTCAAAGACCATTCTAGTGTCATCTGTGGAAATTGATACGGTTTTAATTAGTCACACTGCTGTGGAAGAACCTTCAGCAGTTCCTGCTGCAGTGGCTGTCCAGAGCACGAGCCCTGACTGCTGGGGACAGGAGCTGGCAGGACCACGGTATGAAGGCTGTGCTTCAGAGAAGGATGGGCAATGCAGGTAGTTGTGCATACTCTGACCTAGACAGTCTGTGGGATCCTACAACTTCTGAGCACGTGCAAAAATGGGTATTCCCTCCTGCACGTTTCCACAGATAGAGAAATGAAAAATATAAAAACTGATGTTAGGACTGAGAGGCAGAGGAGCCCCAGGAGCGCGAGCTGCCTTCAGAACCACCACAGTACTGAAAGCAAACAAAGTTTTAAGGAAACAGGGTCTAAGGTTTCATTCCTCAGACAAGGCAGTGACTCACCCACATTCCTGACCGCTCCAACAAGAGGCGAGCCCTGCTCCTGGCAGACCTGATCCTCCGCATTCACTGTGCCAAGCAAAGTCCAGCAGCGGCGGCGCATGGGAGCCGATGCAAAACGGGGCCAAAGCGGTGTTAGTAAGGGGCCCCCTTTGCAGGCCTGCTGGGTTAGCTGGAAAATTCCTAAGCCCAGACCTCCTGCTTTTCATGCCTGAAAATAAAAGGAAAACAGACACTACTAATGATTACTTTTCAAAGGCCAAACTCATACCAAGGCTGGCTAAGATTGCTCAGATACAGCAACGGAAATTTTGACAATCCAAGGAGTGAGACAAGTCAGAAAGCTAACTGAGCAGAGCGGGAGCCAGGCAGCACACAGGTAGGGGGTAAACTGCTGTTTTTAACCTCCATGTTACTCATGAAGGAAAGTGAGACCTCAGGATGCTCGATCCTGAGCATCTGGGTGCTTGGTCATTCCCAACACAGGAGGCAGACCTCACTGATGTAGGAGTCCTTGACAACCAAGCAGCAGGCAGCTAACAGAAACACACAGAGCTGTGCTTTTAATGGAAGGATCCAGCCTTGCACAAATAAATGATCCCTGAGCCACCACGACAATGCCTGTTGCACTTGCGTGGCATCAGCAGGCAGATAAAGCACGTAAAGCCAGTCCTCTGTGCTGCTACACATTCTGCCAGCAGCACTGCAAATATTTCAGGCATTTCCCACAGCCCTCCACGGACTGCAGCATGGACTCGCCCAGCAGCACCCCAGGGGCTGCCCAGCAAATCTGTTTAGCAGGCTGCAGAGCAGCTAATATCCATCTCGTTTATGAAATGAGAACAGAAGCGGGGGGGGATTTAAGAGATTTTGCTAGTATGATTTCTGTGATCTGACACACTGCCTTGTAGAAGCAACTGTTACATTAGCAAACAGACTACAGAGCCTCATTTTATTAAGGCAATTCCTTGTGCAAAGGCAGAGACATCGCCACAGGCAATAACTCCCAATCTATTATTAACACAATTTGGGTTAGCTCTTGGTGTTTCCAACCCCAGGCTGCTTTGGAAGGGCAGCATTCGTCACCCACCCACTGCACGAGGACAGAATCTCAATCCCAATCCCACCCGGGGAGGCGGGTGCCCAGGCAACACAGCAGGATCAGCGCTCGCTGTGCTCCGGCCTCCGCAAACAATTCTTGCCACGTAGGCAAGAGCAAGCAGGGCAATGGAAAATTACTGCGGGCTTTTTCTTAAAGGGCAAGAATCCCCTTTCCTACGGAAGGTTGGTCTGCAGTGCGTCAGCGGCACGCTGGGCTTTTAATAAAGGCAGAGAGCGTTTGCATGGTATTTCAGCAGACTGCGGTGGTAGAAATGGAAAGCAGAGAGCTGAGCAGTGGAGACATGGTAGAACTCCTTTCAGCACAGCCTCAGAGATGGCAATCCGTGTTTGGTGCAGTTAACAGTGGCCTGAAGCCACAGTGATCCTCTGCCTGTGCAGCTGCAGGGAGCCCTTAAGGAAAGAACAGGCTTACCTCCCCAGTCACAAGGCTTTTAGCAGCTGCTCTGAAAAGTTACCACCATCTTTACCTCCAGTTTCAAGTGAAAAAGAGGGCAGTTTCTTAAGGCAGCCCTGTGCCTGCCTACCTTAAAGCCAAACTAAAGAGCCACAGAAATAACACTACGTGCCCCATTTAAACCACATACTACTGCTAGTTGAAAAATAAGACATTAGAAACTGCAGACTTACCACTGGGACGGGGCTGCACTCCCCTACCAGGAAGGCAGCAGCACTGCCACACAGCCAGGGCTGTTTCACATCTCAAAGTTAGCTCCTGCATGCAAGTTTCATTTCACCGCCACAAGAAACGGAGCACACTCTGTGCTTGCTGGGGGGTATCTATGGGAAACCAGGTGCAGGGAATTCCCAGTTATCTGCAGGGAAATGAGGCAAACCTGCTGCTCTTGCTATGCTCTCGCTGCATGCAGCTGTGGTTCATGATGACCCTGGGTTGGTTCAATGATGCAGCTCTCAATCCTCTCTGTTTAAGGTTTTGCTTGCCAAGCTTGCAGCAACCTGTCTTTTGTCTTCTTGTGTTCCCAATTTGCATGTTCAGATTTTCCTCCTATCTGTTTTTCTTGGTTTTTGCTGATTAAAATCTCAACCCCAGTCTCTGCATTTTGTTATAACTGCACGTGAAAAATGAAGGCACTGCACTGGGTTAGGGGACTTCTCGAAACAGAAGCTTTCCCCTACATGGAAACCTTTGCTGTGAAGCTGCTTTCATCACAAACTCCACAGGCAAAGTCATTACATTTAATAGAGGTTGACCTCATTTTGTAGTTCTTGATATTAATGATTATAAGGAGGGGACATAATTAGAAGCAGTGACTTCTAAACAAGGATAAAGAGCACTTGTTGCTGCCTCCTCACCTCGGGATTCATTTAATATGCTGCAAAAAGTAACTTGAAACAGCCTCTGGCAGATAAGCAAACTCAAGTCAAATGCAACAATCTCTGGTTTCCAAGAAACCTTTTACAGCTATATAGAGAAATGAAGTGAAACCTTCCAGCACTGTGTAATGCTGCTACAAAGACCTCCTGGAAGAATCACAAACGTGCATTGTGGGTAGAAGCTCATTTGGGGCTCAGAAGAGACCTTCGTGTTGGCATCTGAGGCAGGAATGAGCTGTGGCCCTGTGCTTCTGTCCCCACGGAGCTGCTGTGTTGGCTGCTGAGCTGCTGGGGCTGTGCTGTAAGAAAAAGCAAAAGGGTTTAAGTTCAGTAACCATGCACAAGGAAGCTGAATGCAGACGTGTCACAGCTTTGTTGGCTTTTTTAACTAACTTATAAACTTTTTTTTAATCTAATGATATCTGGATTTCCACTCAGTGGATGTTGTTGTCGTAAGTGAAAGACCAAATGCAGCCAGTGACTGGATAACCACATTTCCTGCAGCCAGGCTGGGCGTTGCCACAGGGGAACATGCCATAAGGGCTGGGTGAGCAGGCATGGTGACCTGTGGACTTCCACCTTAATGCATTCTGAGTTTAAAGCATCCCATGCTCACTTTTCCCACCAGTGCAGGAATCCACCTGAATAGTCATTCCGAATTCATTTTCCCAGAGCCCACAGTGCTATGCTTTTTGGCTCCGTTTTGCCCACAGAGACCCCTGAGCAGCCCTCGTGTTTCCGCTCACATCGTCCTGCTTGCTTGGAGGACCTCACACTGTGTGAAAAGAGCAAATTCTTGTAAAAAGCCCCTGGCTCCCTTAAATTCCCCTTTAGTTGTTGTGGTTTGAGCAAACATTTCTGCTTGAGCATGCAAGCCTCAGCGCTTCCTGATTTCTGCAGTTCCCCACACTGCAAACAATCAGGTTTGGCCTGGGTTTCTTTCAAAATCGAGATAACGTTGTTTCCCCCAGCTGAAGACACCCTGTGTTGTTCAGTGTGAGGCCATTTCCTTCAGTGCCAGCCCTGCTGCATCCCGGCACCGAGCAGAACTGTCGCAGCCTGCACCTGCAGCCGGCTTGCTGGGGGGAGGGCTCACCGTGTGGTTTGTGGCACAACGAGCATCTCAGCAAGAGGTGAGGGAAGGGCAGTGCCTTTAGGGAGCACAGCTCCCAGGGACTGTTAGAGGGACGGCGCAGATTGGCTGTGTTTGGTCTTTGCACTCTGATCTACCCCACCCTTGGCCAAGCAGGGTTGTTCCAGTTCAGCTGGTTTTTCCTCTCCCTTTTGTGCACCTGGTATATCAGATAAAGGCATTCCTAAATCAGGCCAGCGATTCCCAGCACACCCTGAGCCATTAACCCCATCCTGTGGCAGCGATGCTTGAGAAGCCCTGGGCAGTGTCCTGGGACTGCAGTGCAGCCAGCAGCAATGCACACCCGCTCAGTGCAAGCAGCTTGCTCTCCTTGGACTTATTTTTAGAGCTACCAGTTATTTCCCAAGAGCCCTGGGTAAGCTGCCAAAGACAGCTCCATGTGTGTCTTCAGCAGCAGTGCCGTGGGGGTGAAGCCATGTCAGCACCTCTACTCTCCCCTCACCATTGTAAATCGGACATAAAAATTCAGTCCTGGCAGAAAGAAATACAAAAAACAGCATGGAAAGTCATCCTGTCTGAACCTGATCCTTGCTCAAATTCATCTGGCTAGGGAGAGAACGTGGGGATTTAAAACATGTTTTGTTCTTCTCAGGCCTAAGTCTTGAATTTTAAAATGTAGCTGTGCTGCACTCAAATTACTCACAGGGAATTTCTGCAGTTGCTTTTTTAAGAGCGTATCCGCGGTAAGTGGAGAAGTGAACCGTTCCCTCCTCCACCTCTTCCGCAAGCCAAGCGCGTGATTAAAAGTTGTCGTTGTCAATCTTACTAATGAGAGCCGTAGTTAATAGTCATTTTAATTGGGTACAGACCCATGAGAGAGAGCTGGCAGCGGTGCTTGTGTGGCCATGCAGGTTGCTGGGCTGGGGAGCAGCTCTGGGTGACAGTGACACCGAGGGCTTCCGGTCAGGTCAGCTGCCAGCCCCCAGCATGTGGGGACATGTTTGTCAAGCTGCAGCTTCAGGCCCTTCGTAATGAGATGCAGAGCAGCCCCAGGTGCCTCAGCTCCTGTTGCAGCTTGGGGCCTCTGCTGAGCCCACAAAAGCAGCAGTGGGGGAGAAAGAGTGTGGCCACCACAGTGTGCTCTGCTTTTCTTTCATGCTGGGGTAAGCTTTGACCACCTAGGGGGGTTGGAAGGCACAGGGCAAATACAGGAAGAGGAAATTCAGGAGAGATGCCTCCAGGTTTTTCACTCACTCAACCACATTTCTGGTTTCTGTATTTATAAATTTCTCAGTTTCTGTGTTAGCCCGGAAAAGGCCAAAATGCAGCAACAGCTGCAGCCTGCAGCCAACAGGAGCACGCTTGCTGTGCTGACAGCTGCAGACGCAGGGAGGATGTTTGGGAGATGCAGAAAGTGGGCATTTTGCAAAATCACATGAGACAGTAACTGGTGCAGCTTGCTCAGTCCTGCTGTCTTGCTTCCCCATGGAAACGCCGTGCTGCAACATCTGCCAGTGCCTCTCTGAAACACTCTGAGCTCCGACCCCAGCCCCGTTTGAAAGGTGCGTGAACCCACCAGAAGTCTTTGCCTTTCTCCCCCAAATCCCATTCCCTTGAGCTGGGGGTAAGGAGGCTGTGAGTGCACCCATCTGCCATCGTGCTGCTCCCCCCCTGGCCTGCATGTGTGCTTTAGCTGACAATTAGCATGAGCTTAATCACAGCACATGCTGCCTGCCTAGTGTGGGTGGGCAGGGAGCTGGGAAAGCTGTGACGGAACCCAGTTATATAGGACACAGATCTGCAGTGAACTGGGCTTTGCTTCCTGCTCGTGGAGAAACATGTCCCAGTTGTCTGCTCTGGGGGAGCATGCTAGAATATGCATATTGCTCTCCAAAACACACATAATGCCCATCTAGCATCCCTGAGAGCACCTGGGGGGTGGTAACTGGTATGTTGCCTGGGCCTATTTCCTCTTGGCACAGCTGAGCCAGTAAATGCCAGCAGTGGGCTGCCCCTCTGCTCAGCACAGCCCTACCACACTGACACATTACACTGGATAAAAGCAGAACCTTTAAGGAAGAAATGAATGTAAATGCCAAGTGTAGGCTAGAGACTAAAGCAGTGATGTGAGGACAGGGTTTCTGGGGGACCCTATATCTCCTTGCAATCCCACCATTGTGCGTGAAGACAGATTTTTCACGCCCACACCTGCAAACTGGGACTGAAGAGACTGGAACCAACCTCTCCTGAGAGGGGGCTGCCAGAAATCCGTGAATGTGCAGCACTGGTCCCATTTCCTTCTCTATGGTGAGAGTGGGGCTGCTTTGTTCCATCTCAGCCCAGGGAGGTGTGTGTAGATGGGTCCGCATCTCAGTCCCACGTGAAATGCTGAGGTCCCCTGCATCCCCTTGGAAGTAACTGAAATACAGAGATGAAATTGGCCCTGAAATGCTATTTCTCTGCTAGGAATTTTGTAGCCAAAGCTTCATCGTGGCTTTTTAGTGACAGGATGTCTTGTTTAAACACAGAAATGTTCTATCATCAATGAGTAGGACTATTTCAGTAGGCAGTCACACCATGGTTGCTGCAAGAATGAACTGTTTTGATGATGTGTTAAAACAGTCATTGGGACTGCACGATTTCTTAATGCCTGCAAGTATCTCAACAGGGAAGAAACAAAACAGAAATCATGAAAATAAAAAATGTTCTGGGCACTTGAGCAGATTATTAGCAGACCTAAATCCATCCTGTTCCGAGACAAAGATGAGAAGAGAAAAAATGGTTTGTTTATCTGGTTGTGCTTCTTGTTATAACACCTACCACAACTCGTGGAAGACCTCAATTACATACCTGTGTATACAGAGACTGAGCTCACAGCTGCAATCCAACCAAAACCAACACAGCATGCCAAAAGGGAACGCATCTTCACCACGCACTTTGTCCACTGCAGTAAACTGGAAAGTAATTCTGCCTTACGAGTTAGGACAGAAAGAAAAAGAAGAAGAAAAAAGAAGTAATTGGGAATTCAAGCGCAAGGGCTGCTAATCTGCCAGACTCGCTCAGCGTGTTAACAGCCAGGGGAATTAAACTACATCTGATATTCCAATGGACGGAATGAAACGGAGCGCAAAATTAGCGAGCAAATAAAACTCGACCCCACCGCGTCCGCTCCCGCTGGAAACGAGCGGCTGCCACCTGGCGGCAGCACGGCCCTGAGCCCTGCTGCCAACCCCGAGCAGCCGAGGAAACGTGCACCGACGAACAAAAGCTAGGAACGCAGAGAAAAATCGCCGAGAAAGAAACGATGCCTTCAGCTTCTGGATTGGTTCACATCGCTGGGGCGTTTGGATGAGCGTGCGCGTGGTCGGATGTATGGTGTTCTGTTGGTGGACAAAAGGGAGTGATGCTAAGGGCAAAATAAGCAGCAAGAGTGCTGCAAGTGAGAAATAAGGGTGTTCTGGAACAGCCCGAACAAGTTATGGTGCACAGTGCTGAACAGCTGAGCAAGGGAACTGCCCCAAAGGAGTCCTCGTGAGCAGAAAACAGAGATTTTGTTTGTCTGTAAACACGCAAATCTCAGCAAATGAATCCTACTGCAACTCTTTCCTTCCCCTTCCCCTTCCTTTCCATCTTCCCTCCCCTCCCAGTGTTTAAGCCCTTGATATTTTCTTATTTATTTGAGTTAAAAGTGCAACAGTGCTTCTATCAGATGTGAAACCTACTGATGGTTTCTAATAAGAAATTCAGATGCCATGTGTTAGTGCCTTGCACAGCTTTTAGCAGCTCCTGGAGTTACAGGGGAGACGTTCTCCCCTAGGGACCCGAGGGATGTGAGCAGTGCACTGTGCCCTTCCTGTACCAAACTGCTCCACAACACCCAAGCTGTTGGATTTAAGTGGGTATGATGCTTCTTCTTGACACACACTTTGCACAGAAGCTTGTATTACTGCTAGGCTGATACAGCATGTCTGTATACGTACAATACAAACATAAATCACTGTGGATAGAACTGCCTGCGAAATTCCTGCAAACACATGAGAAAACACACAAAGGAACAAAATGGTGAGCGTGGCCTTTCCCCCTTCTTCCGCCTGAAGCAAGCGGTGTTTCCCCAGCACTTGGTGCAGAGAGAGCTCCCCCTCCTGTTAAAACTCCCCCTGAGCCCCTGTCCGCCCCGGGAGACTTCCAGCACTTACAGGGATTGGTAACGTCAGCTGCCAGACATTTCAAATTAGCAATGGATATAGAAACAGAGCACGGATTTGTTTTTTTAAATCTCCCTTATTATTTGCAGTCGCTTAACCAACCATTCCTGTCAATGGGAACCAGCCAGGATGCAAACGTTCATCTCAGCATCTTGTCGCCCCACTAAAAGAGCCCCCCAAAGCCCCAGGATTACTGTATTAGTCTGTTGCAAGGCATTCTGACAGCCTTCACCTTGTGGAGTCTCACCCAGCATCTGCACAACGTGGAAGAGTCTCCTATAAATACAGCAAATGCCCATTATGGGTAAAGCTGGCCAACCCAGAATGGTCTGAGGAGTTGAGACTGTACTTAACAGATTCATTCTAACACACACCAAGCACAATTGGCTGCACCTGACATTTCCACTGCTCTTTATAGCTTCTGAGGACTGCTATTTTCCACTTCTTTTTGTTTAACCCCATTTGTAAGGACTCTTAGGGGTTTTATAAAATGGAAGGTGTTATGGTAAGGAATATTTTTAAAACCTCTACTTCCCAAGCATGAATAATCTGTGTGGCTTGCAGAAATATAGCAATGTGTGTAAACAGTGTGCTTCAATAGAGAGGAGCTGACAGCAACAACTGGGGTCTGTAACACAAGACAGGGACTTCAAAAGGAGAAGGTGGCTGTATAATGCTGGAAGCAGGAAGCTTTGTGTGAGCTACAAACTCAAGAAGAGGATGCACCATGGCAGGACTCTGTAGATGCCCTCTGGCTGCAGGCTGGAGCTCAATGGTGTGGCGTGCAATGTGCAACAAAAGCCAGAGACTGGGAGCCAGCCTTGGGCACTCACTGGCAGGCCTGGATGCTCGGGGTTTGTAAGCTCTGAGTGTTGCCTTGCTGCAGTGCAGACAGAGATTTAATCCTCCAGCTCCCACCAGGCCTTCTGCCCCTGCTCATCAGAACCCCATCCAAAAAGCACAATGCTCCCAGCTCACACAAAGCCTTTCCATCACATTCCATGACCACGACCGGTTTCTCTCTGGGTAAATCTATGCCATAGCAAGTATTTTCTAGACATTTTATTGTTGGGTGAACTGAGATGGGGGATGAAGGCAGCTGTTTAGGGCGGAGGTGGAAAGGGAGGTTTGTCCTCTCACTCCTCCACCGCGACCGTCAGCTCCATCTGTCTGCCCATCACAGTGCCAGGCTCCAGTGTGACTCCTGTCAGTCTGCAAAGTGACGCATGTTGATGTTTTGGTTTGATCCTTGGAGAGCTCTACAGAGACATTTAATTAGACAAAATGAATTCCTTTGAGAGCAACCCTCTGGCAGCGCTTTGGAAAGTGCTACGAAGCTTCGGTTATTCAGATGCTTAAAAAATTGGCACGAGCCACTTTCCAATTTAGTTTTAAAAGGACAACCAAATTGCAGCACCCCCCAAGTCAAAAGATAGCTGTGGCTCACCTGCCAGGCACACTATAGAAGACATAGTGCCAGACCTCCTCCTTTGAAGCCACTTCCCACAGCTGCCGAGCCATTTACTCGCTGCTTCTCTTCTGCTGACATTGTCCTTTGGCTGCTTCACTCTCGGTCCCTTTTTACTGCGATGGTGCCACGGTGCTGATTGGACATGACAAGCAAACGTGCAGAACAGCATCAGTTGGTTTGTGGCATATCCAAATGTCGGCAGCCCCTCTGTGTCTCACTCAAACGTGGATGGAAAGGGAGGAGATACACGAGTGAAAGCAGCCAGGCACGGGGAATTGTGAGCGCAGACACTCTGGAGGCCATGGATCACTGCCAGCTTTGCCACCTTCCTAGTGATGGAGGGCTCTGGTGACAACCGGTGAGGAATGGCAGGGTGGGGAGCATTAATGACCACCTAAGTGCTCAGGCTGCTTGGGTTCAGTTACACCTACGCTAAGATCACTGGGGCCCTGTGAAACTGTGCATCCTCCAGCCGTAATCACGTCTCAGAACAGGATCTAGTCATATCAGAATGGCTTGGGTTGGAAGGGATCTTAAAGATCACTGAGCTCCAGCCCCCTGCCATGGGCTCATTGCCACCCACCAGCTCAGGGCCCCATTCAATGTGACCTCGAGCACCTCCAGGAATGGGGCATCTTCTTCTTTCTCTTTTTCTCCCTCAGAGTTTTCCATACAAGTTGCACGGAGAGCTCCATGTTTCCTTCTTAGCATTGGCTTTTTGATGCCTGATTTGTCGCCAGTCCCTGTGCCAAATGAAACGCTCCCTCTGGAGGCAGTGGCCAACACTGCTGTCCTTGTCGCCGCTCACAGTAGGATGGAGTGCTTTCTGTGGGAAGCGAAGGGTGGGACAACACCAAAAGCTGCAGTGCTCAGCCCCCTTCTGGCACAGCCAGAGAACGCAGCAGTGACAAAGGGATGCACGGTGCATGTCTGTTTTATTCAGCCTCCTCACGTCCTTTAAATTCTCTCCAAAGTAAATGAGGATTTACATGGATCTTAAAAAATTCCGTTCATATCAAGCCGTAAAGGAAGAAGGAATCCATACTTAAGCACTTAGGGAACATCTGCAGAGCTCTCTGCAAATGGGATGGTGCTGGAGCATGCAATAGGGTTAGTGTTAAATATAGCTGGATACACTCCCTCGGCCTCCCAAACTGCTGAAAACCTCCTAGCAGGTGATCACAAGGCTTTCTATAATTGAAATGAACTTAATCCTGACAGAAATGTAGCAGCAGCTGCTATGAGAGCTGTGGCTGCTGTCCAAGTATTTCCCACATTGTTCTGTTCTGGATATTGAAAAGGGGCTGATGGCTGTGTTGCAGGCTCCTGCCACTGCGTGTCTCTGACAAGAAAGCTGCTGTGGTTTAGATTTAAGGCCTTTGTTGTATTTTTTATAGGAACACTTTTCTCTTGTGTGGGGATTGCCATGCAAGGATCTGAGTCGCTCACGTATTAATTACTTATGGTCTGCAACTACACTCTAAAGCAGAAGTAAAATATGGAAATTCTCTCTCATATATATATATATATATACCCTGTAGTAACACATGTAGGCAGTGGTGTACATATATATTAATATGGTGAGATATCAAACTTGATACTGCAAAGATAAAGGCAACAGAGCTTGTAAGTGCTGGGAACACTCAGTGAGACCTACCAGCTTCCCTGGAGCCCTCAGACTGAGTCTGGGTCTGCACACGGTCTCTTTCACTTTCTCCACTGTGCTGCCAGCACTGTGCTCACAGCAGCTCGGAGCAGCTCCTGCTGTGTACCACAGCCCTGCTGTCCTCCTGCTCTGCAAACCTGCACCCACACCTCCCGTGTCAGCTCTATGGCTCAGGCTCTCAGCATGGAAAACATTAATTGCATCCTTTTCAAATTCTCTTTTGCCCTGAGCTAGCCAAGACAACACTCACTCACTTTTTGTGTGACATCCAAGGCTGTTCAAAGGGCAGAACAGAAGATGGTGCTGCCGAGCCAACATGTTTTCACAAGAAAACTTTCTTGGAGTCATTTCTTGACAGCTCCTGTTCCAAAATAACCTTTGTTTAAAGTTGTCAAGGAGATAAGTTTGAGAAGCACAAGAGCTAGAGAGAAACATCCCACAGCCACTTCTGTCACAGAGTAGAGATGCAGTGAAATATTGATGGACCAGCCTCCCTCATCATATCTCGTACCGAGGGGCGAGCTTGAAATCCAGAACACTGCTGCTCCCTATATAGCACTGCTGGGATAAAGCTACATGGGCAATTGGTTCGGGGTGTATATGGCTAATGAACAGGTGTCAGCTAGGCAGCGTTGTGGGAGCTAATGAGATGTTCAATACAAAACACATCACCTCCAGGTATCATTGGTGCCTCGCTTCTGGATTTCATCCTCCTCTCTGCAGCTGCCTGTGCAGCCCCTCTTCTCTGTGTAAAACAAGAGGAGCAGAACAAAGAACAAAAGAACTTCTGATCATCGAACCGGGCAAAACGATGTCAAGCTCTCAGGCTGTATTTTTCTCTTATTAAGACTTCTGTTATTCAAAACACAGGCATGCAAAAGTAAAGCAAATAATTTCCACCCACAGTGCTGACAGCTACAAACTCTACAGAGAAATTTTAGCTCAAGCTGAGAGCAGTAATAGGAAGCTTCTTTGGTTTTCAAACCCAGGGTGCTCTCCTGCCTCCATAGTTCACCTTCCTTCTAACTATATTTCAGATTAGGACAAGCAAAACTGCCCAGAGTATCAGTGGGAAGGCTGCTTATTAGGCTCCCCGGTTCCAGGAGGTTTGGTGGTTTGATGGAAAGAAACATCCTAAATTCAGATGCCTCTTCAAAATCCAATTTACTTGGCAGCTGTAAATGAAGTGGCTGTAAAAGAAGAGGCTGTCTGACAGTATTTCATTTTCTAAATCTTGTGGCACCTGTAAATGCAGCTGAGCATAGATGGCTGAGCATCTAAAACAAAGCGGTGCTGGGAGCAGGGATCGCGCTCTGCTTGGTCCCTCCTGGCAGCTCCAGACTTGGTGAAGTCCATGTGGATTGCAGAGCTAGAAATTAGAATTCATGCTACACCTTGGCATATCAGCACGATGACAAATGAGGTCTCTACTGTTAATTCCTCTAGAAAAGGATGCCACACGTTCATCTGCCTGTGGCAGCACAGACGATGACTGCCATCAAAACTCAGAATTCTTCACTACTTCTGGCCTTAACACAACTTTCCAGGTTAGCTTGATGGAGCTGCTCTATCTCCTTGTTTTCATTTCTCTGGCTACAGAGCAAGAATAATATTTATCTATTTTACAGGCCGCATTAGAAAGATTAATTTGCTAATGCTTGCTGAGTACTCTGAAGACATAAAGCAACAGATGCATTTTAAGGACTGTGTTTAGTGTGCCTGCAATCAATAGATACTTGGCAAAGATACTAATGAAGGGACCCAGAGCACATGGGAGCATAGAGCAACCTGGATACCCACTATCTGTTCCAGTCCCGACCCAGGGAGCATAGCACATGTGTCCACCCTTTGCCCATGTGCCCACTGCTTCCTATGGCAGGGTGGAAAGCTCCTATACTCTTCAGCTACACAGATGATGAATTCAAAAACAGCAGCAGTTCTTGCAGAGGAGGGAAGAGGCTCATCAGCCTGTTTGTGCCCAGAAGCTCTTTGGCCATGAGTATGGCCTTCCATCAGGCTAAGGCTGAGGGATCCAAGCACAGCACTATTGGTAAGACATCAACATACTGCTGACTTCTTGAGGACGCTGTTGTGGAGAGCAAGAGAGCAGCAGAGTCCTGCAGTTGCTCTGCAGCTTTGGAAGCTCAAAACAAGCTACCAGACTCAGCCTGAAGCAGCTGCTTTTCAGGAGTGTTCCGCACTGGTGAAGTATCACAGATCAAGATTTGGTTCCTGTCTCACATCTCCCCAGGCAGAAATAATAAAGCAAAGACTCAAAGCAGATTTGAAAGGTTACCAGGTTAGAGGTGTAAGGACCAGAAGCAATGAAGTCCTCAACGTCTTCCTTCAAGAAATGCTTATCTGGGCTTAAATCCTGCATCTTCTAGCAATGAAGAAAGTCTGTCAGTCTGAATACAGAACTGTGTGAAATGCCAGCTCATTGCCTCCACTGCCCAGTCTGTGTAGTGAACTCATCACTCATCATACTCACAGGCTTTCATCTTTTATTCTTGTCCCAATATTTATGAAAGGAATGGGAACAGTGAATGTGGATCGAACACAGATGAACCAGCCTGAGAGGCAGGCCCTTGTGCCTGTAATCCAAACCCACTTACTCAGAGCCTAAATTTCCTAAATGAGACCGTGAGTTATTCCTAGAAAAGCTGCAAGGACAGGAAGAAGCATGCATGTTCCAAGACCATTACAGCTTTGAAAGGCCCCTCTTCCTAAAGCTCTATCAGGTCTCTCACCATTTTCTGACAGCAGGTCACTATTAATTACTAATTATCAAAGCAGGCAAGTCAGGTCCATTGCTGACCTACTGTGTGAGCAGGGCAAAAAACCCCATCTGTTCCCACTGCACTGACTCAGGATGTAAAGTGATGTAAATGTAAAATATGTGCACTGAAGAGGTTTGATACTTAATATAGATCTTGTTAAATGTTCATAAAGAATACTGAAGCCCTTAGATTAAGAGGTACACCAGAGGAGAGTGATAGGGTTATAAAATCCATTTTTGCAAATAACTCATATTTATATAGTACCTTTCAGCCTACGGATCCCAAAGCTTTTTTCCAACATAACACCTTAATATACAGTGCTCGCTTCACCTACCAGTTCAAGGCAACCTCCCCCAAAGTGAAATGTGGCAGCTATGTAATAGCCCCGAGTAGTAGTAACTTTAATAATAGCAAGGCATTTATATGGTCTTACAAACTTCAGAGAGTTAATTCCCTGCCCCTTCAGGAAGCAGACAAGGTTTATTATTCCCATTTCACAAAGGCAATATAACCAGAGTGGACAAGAGTGGAGAAAATCTGCACTCCCAGAGATTTATAAAGTGAAATTCCATGCATGAGCCTAAAGTGCTTTTAATCCCACATAGAGAAAAACATATCAACATGTCTTATTAAAAAAGAAGTCCTTTACTAAAAATAATGATGTGGAGAGAGCTCTGATCTGGATTCTAACACCTGCCACTTCAGCTGAATAAACTGCCTTCTCAAGCACGTGTTGACATAGAAACATCGTGGTCCACAAACACTTCTGTGCCATGAAACAAATTGGGCGCTCAAAATATACTGCCAAGAATCAGACAATCTGCTTTAAGAGGACCCAAGAGTTAGTAAAAACCTCTTGAAATACAGCAGGAGAGAAAGCTGCAGCAACACCAATCTCCGAGGCAGACTGGCATTGTTCTTGCAGCTCTACAGTTCTTTCCTGCCCACCTGCACTGCATTGCAATGATGCTTTCAATGAGGAAGAAAACTTAATTTTGTTACCCTAAAGGTTCTGCAAAATGTTCCTGAACTTGGAGTCCCTCTTTTTATCTATAGGAAAAGGAAGGTACCAAATCATCAGGATTTAACTTCTTTACTGAGAGCTGGAGTTCTGTCCCCAGGTCATATTACTGTTTCTGTATTTTTTAACTCAGCAGTGGTGGAGAGGAAAAAAGCAGTGTAAAAGGAGTACCCTGCCCCTGGAGGCTCAAACCTTTTTAATGATAGCACTGAAAATCCCCCCAGCTTTCATTCTCCCGCTCTTACCTACTAAGGACTTGTCCTTCTGCATTGAGTGATTATTTACAGCTTGAACAGGAAACACTCTCATCCACGCATCCCTTTACTCCCTAGGACTTTGCTTATCTAGCCCAGATCGCATGAAGTCGCTGCCATCTCCCTCCAGCCAAAGCAGCTTTTCAGTGGGGCTTTAACCATGGTTTTAGTCAGGGTGTTACGACTCCCAGTGATCTGTACCACTGCTTGTCCTTCCAGCAGAGCCACCCCCTGCAGATGCCCTGAGACACTCCCACAGCCTGGGCCATGCCCAGGGCAGGTGGAGGCTGAGCTGTGACATCTGCGTCCTGCAGCTCCTGGGGATGAGGTTTGGGGAGGCAAGAGAAATGAACTGACCCATGCCGAGCATCATCAACTCTCTGGCAAAGTGATTTCCATCGCAGTAGCATATTTGCTGCAGGAATCATTTCCTATTCATCACTGCAGCTATAGGAATGTAACTTGGCCAGCCAGGGCTCGGCCTCTCTTCCCAACGTACCCTCAATGTGCTATATAGCATCTTCACGATGCGCCACATGGATCAGTGCTCCTGCCTGACTCACTGACCTTCTTCACTTCACAGAAGCTGCTTCCTTTCATCTCTTGGCTCCGTTTCTCCCAGATAAATCTGCACTTCCACAGTCCCACTGCAGCCTCCAGAGGGAAAGGGGAAGAAAGGACACCTTTAATGCTCTCCTCTCTACCCTTTAGGCAGGTCTGGTGTCCTGCAGCAGCAGAATGCCAATAAAGCAGTGTCATGCATGGGAAGCCACGCAATCAGGGAAGTTTTATGAAAAGCTATTGCAGAGCTACATGGGCCCTGGCAAACACACCGTAGTCTGAACTCATAGCCTGACCTTCATTTAGGCATGTGGACAAGGATACAGGGCCTAGCTTTGGTACTCAGAAATAAAACATGAGGCTTTCTGACATTGTCAAGGCCAAAACCAAGCGCAAAATCATTTCTGGCACTGAGCTCCCAGCGAAGAGCTTTTAACCTTTTCTCCCTTTGGAATAATTTGTTTAACTCTGTAGCATTTCACTACCACACAACTCAAACAAGCCCTCAAGATCAAGGCCCAGGGGAAAAACCTCCCTAGTGTACTTCATGCACTACAAACCAACAGAGATGGTGGTGGAGGAGAGCCTGACTTCACTTCCTTAGCAACCTGGATGCCAGGAAACCAAACACATGGCATTGCAGGCAGCTCCTGGACACAGGCATGGCTGCTACAGTCCAGGAGAGGAGCAATCTCAGCTGCAGTAGCTGACCCAGCAGCAGCACAGGGCTGTGAGCTCTGCAGATGCCACTTCCTCCGTGCTCTGTGTCTGCCTGCAAAGGGCCCAGCTCTGTGGGTTGCACTGGAGTTAAGTCTTGATCCTGAGTAAACAGTGCAATGAAGTGTGTTCTCATTGGAGCTACCACATCAGTTGCTTTCTCAGGATGACGAGGAGATTTACAAGCTTAAGAGAGCTTACAGGTCCATATTTATAGCTCTCAGGTTTAAGCCCAGACCTGGAGATGCACACATTTGGGCATAGAGGTATGATGAGCAAGTAAAGAAAGTGTTTATCTATCTCTACCTCCTTTCGATTCCTACCTGTGAGATTACCATCCATCACAGGCACAAGAGTAAGGAGAGAGCTGCCTGACTGTCCTCCACAGTGCTCAGCTACCCTGAACAATGCTGAATTACACCACCTGCAAAGCACGCTTTTCCATTAAATAAATCTTGCAGCTCTTTCTTTCCCTTCTTTCCCCCGCTCCCTCTTTAACTCTGAAAGAATTTCATTTAATACCCAGGGAGCAGAAACCCACCAGGTTTCACCCTGACCTTTGCAAATGGAAATATGATGTAGTGAGAATTGAGACCCTGAGAGTCAACTAGCTTCTTTGGTTTCACTGCTGAAATACCCCAGGTCATTCCATATTTCTATTATGAGCCTCAGATAATAGGGAAGAAAATTAGGTAATTCCATTTTTGGATTAGTTGGGTTCCTTCTCAGCTGGGAGATGGGATCTGAGGTACGTGGAGAATGACTGGAGGCATGGGATGAACAGCTGATTATAGATGTTGTTTAGGATGCTATTTCTGCATGGCTTGCTCCAGAGAGATTGAAGGAGATTGTGTCTGTTTCCCCTGACATTTATACTTGTTTTCCATCACTGACTTCACTGACTCTGCATTTGTCCATATTTGAATGAGTAGAAAATCCAGGACCGCTGTTTACGTATTTCACCATATTGAACCTTACCTAAGCTTTTAAATTATCAAAAATGGGTTATGTATGTAGAGAAGAATATTAAAAAGCAGCAGGGAACCCACAAGCAACAGTAAGATTTGTAGGAAGAGGAGTATTGCCAAAGTTGATGCATCTGTTTATGGGTAGAATTGTAAACTCTAGTTCACAGCCTGCAAATTGCCATATGAAAGCAGATCTTCCTCTTCACAGAGACTGATTGATTTCTCCAGGTGCGTATGAAAAGAAGAGTTTGCAGAATCAAGAGCAATGTTAGTGAGGAAGAGAAAAAAGAAAACTAAAAGATCACTGCATGAAACATTGATAAACGTAGCTTGGAACGGTTGGATACTACACAATCTTTAATCTAGAGAAAAAAAGGCACAGAACAATGGCTGGAAGGTAAAGCCTGATTAAATTTAACAGTAAGTTTTTAAAACAAAAAAAGCAATGGTGATTATGAGTGATTAATGAAGCGAAGTATTTGATTTCCTATCTCATGAGGTCTTCAACTCAAGTCATTCAAGATGAGAAGCTTTAGTGATACACATTAGCATGCTCAACCAAGGGTTGAAAAGAGTAGGTTTGATGCTCTCATGTTTTTTTTTTCTGTCTTAAAATTTATCTATGGGCACGTTTGGATTTGGAAAAGCATCTGATACCACATCATAAAATTTAGCTCTTTGGATGATCTGAATGCAACAGTCCATGGATTGAATCCCAATCCATGCTTTGGCTGCAGACAACGAATACTAAACAGGCAGTTATTGCATTGTAGAATTATGTTTATTAGGGAATCAGAGAGATCAGGTCCTTGGTCTTTTTTGACATTTTTATTGATGACTCTAAAAAAGGACTGAACAAAAGGATGACAGGCATTCACAAAAGTGACGTGAAGTTGAAAGGGATCACAAATGCTAGGGAAACCATAAAGATAACACAAAGGAATCCGGATAGTCCGGAAACTCAGAGTGAAAATATCTCAGTGCAGTGAATTTCAGAGCAGACAGGTTGGAAGTCTTGGATCACTTGATGCTTAAAGGCTTTAAAGGTGATGCTCATTAAGATTGTGCCATGGGGAAAAATACGAAAAGATGCTGTGTGTGGGGACACGCTCCAGCTGAAGCTCTACAGATACGTGTTACAGCAAGCCAGGAAGAAAATAGCAGAGAAGTCTTTTAGTGCCTTTGGCAGGTAAGGCATTTAATAAACATGTCTACCAAGAATCTTCTATAATAAAACTCAATGTATCATTTCCGTTCACTGAGCTAGTGTCATGTCTGCAAACTACATGAGGCTTTGTCTCCTCAATGCATTAATTTCCATGCAAATGCAAAAGCGGAGCCTCTATTAGCAACCTCTGTTGACACGAGTAGATTATTCACAGAGGCATAACTAAATCTCTCTTATTTCAGAATCTACACTTGCTCCTCTGGTGGCAGGTGAAAATTCATAAACAAAAATGTCTACTGCCTTCCTTTTAAGTATTTGGAGCTGGATTTAAACCTACAACCTCTATTTAAAGATGGATTCTAGACCACCATTGTGCCGTGATAGGTTTTAGGGCTCAGCATGTGCTGTGGCCTAGAGGCAGATTGCACCAGACCCAGCAACCTGGCTGGAAAAGAAGTGGACTAAGACCAGGAGACTCTTAGGGACACTGTCAACAGCAAGTGGATCATGTATCTTTATGCCGTAGGGATACAGGGAACATTTAGCCAGTTTAGAGCCAACTCTTCTGGCTTCTCTCCTGGGCTGTGGCACCCCTTCCTTTGAGGGTCCATGCCAGTTACAAGGGAAGGGTATTCTGCAGGAACAGTAGGACATAGCATTGCAGCTGTGGAGCTGAGACAAGCCAACACAGTGCCACACTGCTCTACAGAACACCCAAAGCTAGAGAATTTGTATATGAGGGAGGAATGATCTTCTCCCATAGGTCCACCCCCACCCTGTCTGGCACTAGCTGATACCCTCCAGCCTGCTTGTCCCAGAAGCAGGGAGCAACTGTCTGCTTGACTTCAGTTCTCTGTGACCTAGAAGTTCTTTCCAATTTACCACTCACATCATTCAGCCAAAGCGATACATACAGACCCGCACGCAGAGTGTACTGTGCTGCTGTGCCTTACTCCATCAGCCTCTGCTGCTCCCTAGCATGGCTTTATCCCTCTACAAAATAAAGGTCATTATGGTGTTATTCAGGCAGTGGAAGCTTTGAAGAAACGCTTTCAAGTATACTATAGAAGTAGACGTTATTACCCACTGCCCAGGGGTTTGGAGAAGGTTTACTCCAATAAAAGGCTTTGCATTGTGCTGGCAGGAAGTGCTACACATTAAGTGGAAAATTTTCCAAGCTGAATTCAGATGAGTTGATTCTTTATCAGATCTCCTTCTAGAGAACGGGCACACCACTTCCTGGACTGTGTGAGGGCTTAATGCTCTAATAATATTCACCCTACCAATGCAGATTCACAGGGTAGAGCAACATGAAAAGTTGAAGACTGAAATTTTAAGGTGCTGATATGAAATCCAATGTTCACAGGCATAAAGTCAGGCTCAGGACATGTGCACGCAGGAGTCTTGGTGCTCAGGGTTTAGAGGCACAACAGATTTAGCATGGGGCAGGAGGTAGAGCAGAGGCTAGATAGGCAGTCCTCGTACCTAGGACCACAGTAAATTAGCCCCTTTAGGGAAGACTGTAGGTTACGCTTGGCTCCAAACAGTGCTCAGCCTCCTGCTTCATGAACACTCCATCCCTTCTCAGGTGTTTGAACTGGTGGAAGAAAATGGAGAGAAACAGGAAAGGCTTATGGAGCAGACATCTTTCATCTCGGCCGCAATAAACCTATTAGCATTGCACAGGTGAGGGAGGGTTTGTGGCACTGCGCTGATAACAGCGCTGACAGCAGATGTTCAGCGCCAGGCAAATGCCTTAGAAACAACTTCATTTGAAGTGCTTACTCCCAAAAACTGTCAGCTGTATTTGGGCTGATGCAGAAAATATTTTAAAGGGTGTTTCAGACAGCAAAAACAAGAGATGGGTAGAAATTACTGCTCACAAAAGCTAGGCTTAAGTGACAATTTCTGTGGTGAAAAGCTGCATTTATTTAGTTGATGTAAAGCTGCTTTGTAAAGGAAACATTTTACATCAGGTGTAAAGAGGGCTTAAAAATTAGCTGGAAAAAAAAAGGGGGTTGTTACTTGAGGTTTATCTAGGCCCCTTCCCTTTCTTCTTTGCTCTTCACATTTCAAACAGAGGAAAAAGCAGGTATTAGGGTTGTTTTTTTAAAGATACATGAATCTTTCAAACATCTAGATTCTCACCCCAAGTATCTTCCCAATATTTTAATTAAATAGATGATAAGAAGGAACAGCGAGTTTCTAGCAATTTATGAAATAATCTTTCCCTTCCCAATTGCTTATCTTTTATCTTTTGATCTAGCAAGGCCATAATCCTACTGTCTCCACTCATCCTTAGAGACCCTCCAGCCAAACAAAGATAAGACTTCCAATTTCTTAAGTAAAAACAGAGTAATCCCTTGCTGTCATCTACAGCGATACCCAACAAAAACAGCACCAACGAGTCACAGCACCGAGGCCTTTTTCCTACAAGCAGATGTTGTGGCAGATCCATTTTTTTTTTTTTGGATCAATAGCTCTTCCACAGCACTCATATATAGCATGGAAACATACAAAAGAGCATCTAGGTGGTCACTCTGTTTCACAGTGAAATGTGTGTCATGGGGTAGGCAGGTCACACAGCAGCTCCATGAGCATCATGCTCACTGAAGATCAGCCATGCACACCAGAGGATGTCTCTTTGACAAACGGAGTGCAGATGTCCCTGAGTTGTCTTCACAGTGATAATAATCAAGATGCATTATTGCAAAGTCCTACATGGGCTCAGATGGATTCTCTGCTTATACCCGTGCAGGGCTTTCGGGATGTCTGTAAGCAGGTACTGAGGCATGAGAAATTCTATTACAGCATACACATGTCCCCCCACAGAAATACCATTTCGACCTCATCTGACTTATCTACTGCAATGACAAGACAAATGCCATATCAGATGGTGGCAGCAGTTCAGCCAGAACGTGGGACGATAAAACCAGGGTTCTTTTTGTCCTTTTTGTTTCACATCTGGGTCACCTGTAGCTCTGTATGGAATCCTGCAGTCACTGTAACACCATCCATAAACCTTCAACGTTATCTGAGGCTACAAGATTATTAGCTGCCACCCCGATGAGTTTATTTAATGCAGCTGAGATCAAGAAGAATGCCGTCTGCAAATTATTTTAAAAAACAGACTTGAATTATGAGTCAGTTTCCTTCAGGTTGCACTTCAGCAGGCCATCTGGGACTTACTGCATGAATAGCCAGCCAACCGGTGGGAGGCAAAGTCATCATCAGCTTTTGTGTTCTTTGATTACTGTTATTCAAACGAAACAAAGATTTGTGGTTTATTGGTGTTCTTCCTTTCCCTTTTCTTTTTTCTTTTTTTCCCCCCCCTAGATTAACTGCTACACTCTGACATTGTGTATATTATGGTTATTGTAGAAACTTGTTGAAGAGATAATCTGTGCACACCAGTTTAATGACTGCACCAGGCTTTATTTAAAAGAAATCTGTTGCTTATCCTAGACTTAAATTGCAAGCCTTTTACAGCAGCAACACTGGCTTTTAAGTGTCTGTAAAAAGCCATAAACCCTTTACAAGGTTATAGAAATAACAGTCTAATATAATATGCAAACTAGGAGGATGCAAAGGAGTCAGACTTGTCCGAGCATAGGTAAAGATACTGCCTGCTCTACATCACTGTCTTTAATTAGTAACAGGACCTGCAGTAGCCCTCAGATCATTCTTGACAGATGAGGCACTGTGGTTTTACTGCACTGCTGGTTCAGGTTATCTGTCAATAGTCACCAGAAAAAGGATTTAACCTTTAAAGTTACATGAACTCTGGTGGCACGTGCCCTCTTTTCTGACATACAAACTCAAAGGCTCCTCTGACGATACCTGACCTGGACACTCCTTGCATTTATACCTCTGCTAGTGGCCTGAGTTTTCAGTTTTGAGGCATGGGAAGAGGCAGGCTCATACAGCATCGCTCCTTTGTACATCACGCTTTATTTCTTCCCTGGTCTTTGTTCAGAAGATGCATCACTTCTGCAGAAAATCCTTGGGAAGAAAGTTTGCTTCATTTTGTATACAGTTCATTTCTTACACAGAAAGTGCATTCATTCCCACAGATCCCAACTTGCCTAAATCCAACGATTTAGCCAGATTTGTCTCCTTTGCCTATTTATTCTCTGAACCATTTATTGCAATTTCTCCCTTATTCTGAGTGCTAAAAATACATCTGGGAGCTGCCTAAAAGTCATCAGAAAGCCCAAAGGAACGGGCGACCTGAGTTTCATGTGCATTTCTAAGCAATGCATAAAGAGCACTCCCCACAAATGGGGATGTTCTTGTACTAGGCATCCATAAATACAAAAATCTGCCATTCCCAGAAGCAGTTACAGACAGAAACACTCTTACTAGTGCTGTTAAGCCAGAACCAGGCTCTTCTGCCAAAAGTGCTACTGCTAGTGAGAGCTTAAGTCTGTAATGACACTGAACAGGTGTAAACTGGAAGAGCAGCTCAGCAGGGGGAAAAGCTAAACCAACTCCCACCCCTGCTGTAAAGTCTCCTCCTCGAGGTTCATGTTTTAACACTTTAGAAAAGCAAGCTCTCATCAGGAAGGAAACCAAACACCTTCCTGCATTTTCCACTAACTGAATTTCCTCTCTACTCCTCAAAGTCTTGCTCCTCTACCAAAGCCCTTGGGAGCACATGCCTGTGCACTAACCACTGCTAAGGGGGAGATGAAAGACAGATAAGAGTTTCCTCGTTATCCAGGTGGGACCCTCTGTCCTAATTACATGGAAGACGTCACGTATTATGCAAAATCTAAACCCCACAAATGAGTTCAAATCTCAGCCAGACGACTGTGCCAACAGAATGCCTATTGCAGAAGGGTTGGCAAATTCCCCTTGCCTGTATTTATTACTGCTCTGTTCAGAACAAGCCACATGATGTCATCGAAGAACAGAGTTGCAAAATTCCACATTCCAGATCGGGAATCAGGAATGATTCCCAGTTCAGGCAAATGAGATGAAAAAATATCAGTAAAGCATCCACGAGGGAAAAAAAATAAAGGCTGAAACAGAAAAAAAAACACCCTGAAGCCATGTGAAACAAATGATGTTCTCCAAAGCTGACACATTAATGATGCCCTTTACTGAAGTCCTCAGTATCTTCAGAATACGGAGCTAGGATTGCAAAATGAATTTAAAATTCAGGAGGAATATTTACAGATTATTTACATAGCAACAATCTGCAAATCTTGCCTGTGGATACTGCCATTTGAACGAGATTTTGGATGTCCTGTTTCACACTTCACTGGTATTTTTAGGGATGGGACTATAAAGAAGCTTCCAAGCTCCCTTTGTTTTAACACCCTATTTGTTTCAAGAATAATCTGAAGAACAAGCATACTGTTATTACAAAAGCTGTGTCTTTTTTTAACCTTGCAATAAATTTCTGCCATAAAAACTTGAAGATCCTACTACATTACCTTTGCTAAGATGAGGGCCCTTTTCCTTCTGCATTACAGCTTTGTGATTCCTTTCCAAAATCCATGCCACTGGTTTAGTATTTTCAGTTTGGGGGTAAACCTTCCCTCTTCTGGCTCCAAAGAGAAATAAATCACCTGAGACGTTAAGACAGCAGTGACAGCTGGGTCAGTTCAGGCTGTCTAAAATTAGCTGAGATGCTGGGAAGTCCTCAGAAGATACAATTCCTCCTGGGGCCGTATGCTTTGTTCTCAAGAAAGTCAAGCCATTTTCCATTGGATCAGTAACATCTGAAGAGGAAGTGACTACACTAAATACCTTGTACAGTTCATAAAAAAATGGATCAGGGCTGAGATATGACTTCCCTAAGAATCAGCCACTTGGGATTTCCACTGAACAGATGGGAATAAATCCCAGTCTGTCCTAATTAAAGAACAAAAGGAAATTAAAACATAATTGAACAGAACCTCAGCATCACATACAACATGGTGGAATATAACATTCTATTGCTTTGCAGAATGAAGATTCCAGGGAATAAATGCAGGGCTCATCCAAGTCCATAGGTCTCATTTAGAGAAAGTCAGATGTGGTTCAAGTATCATCTCAGCACCAGGTTCCTGAAACGTTCTATGTTTGGTCACAGCTGCATCTCTCTGATGTTCCTCGACCTCCTCCAGCAGAAAAGGCAAGCGAGACAGGCAAAATTCATGCAGGAGATATACAAAGTAACTCAGCATGGGACCCCCACTCAGCAGGTCTCATTTCTAAACATGGACACACCTCTCTAGACATTGCTGAGCCGAAATTACCAGGATGCAAGGACTGCAATAAAATGTACTCAAATCATTAATCACCATCACAGAGTGGCTGGTTAAACCCAATCATGTTCAGAACCAGATTACTAAGGGTAGACACGGCCATAAAGAGGAATCTCAGAAGGCAGGAAACAGAGCAGAGGTACAAATGGAAGTAATTGCACTTTGTATGTGGATAATACCTTTTCTTCCTTCTGCTGCACTGCTCCTCATCTGAGCACCAAAAAAATCCAACAACACAAGCCTACCTCTTAGGGGGATCAAAACAAGCCAGAAAAATCCTGAGCTTTATCATTCCTAAACTGTTTGGAATATCTTTGACACTGCACATACTGGTACAATTGCACCTTGTCAAATAGAAGAACTCTGTAGTGACAATAAATATTAATTCTCTGTGCTGGCTTTCAGCATAAATCTTAGTAGACTGAAATATCTGCTGCAGGAACATCAAGAAATAATAAAAAAAAAAAAAAGCAAAAGTAGCAATAAAAGTCAAACAAAAGTGCCAGATCTAGCATCCACCACTGCCTGGTTTATGCTAGTCAAGTAACAGATGTTTCAGGCTAAGCATTTTAGGGAAAATCAGACTGATGCGCTCATACAACACAGCAAATTCTGTTGCAAATTTGCAGAATATTTTGGGAAGAAATTTGGTCTGTTAAAAAATGGATGTGAAACAAACTGACACGGGTGACAAAGCTTGCAGTGCCCCTCAGCCAGTCCTACGCTAGAGCAGCAATGCTAAGAGAAGATTAAAGATGATCACAGGAAAAACGTAGGTCCAGAAATGTTAACTTTTCACACTCAGAAAGGATTTTGTGCTGCCCACCACCCTGTATCACTGCAAAGACAGCGGTGCTCAGTTCTGAGCAAGCTCAGAAGGAGTCTTTGTGGTTCATCTGTCCCTGCACAAGGAATGCAAAAGGAAAACACTTATGGATCAACATGGGACAGCATCTGGTTTTTACCCCTCATTTCTGCATAACAGTTGGGCACTGGAGACAGCAGTTATGGATATTAGTTTTTGAGGGTAAAGAGTGCCTTTGTCTACATACATGACCAGTACGTGTCAGTGCAAAACCCTAATTACACTTCTATGAGCAATAGCAAATGATAGATGCCTTTTTGGACCCTAAGCTCTGTGACAAGCCAGAATCACTTCTCACTTTGGAAGCCCCTACACCTTTTGCTTCACTAGCACTGAGCTACAAGAACGTAGGACAGTGAAATGTGATAGAGGCAAAGCAGCAGCTGGCAAACATCTCACAACAGGCAGGGCAAACATCAGGGTCAGTGTTTACAAATAACAGATCATGTGAGCAGTGCTCACACCAACGTCTGGGAAAGAGTCTGCATCACCAATCTGACCTCCTTCCCAGCTGGACTCTTCTCTTTTGCTGAACAGAAATAAACTGGGGCCCCATGTCGGAAACTGGGAAGCTACACAAAACTAAGCAATGAAATAAAGCTGGAACAATGACCAATTCAGACAGTTTAGGTGCCCTTCTGCACATGGTGCATGTCCTAATTTCCTCATACCAAAGAACTTCCTGCAAAACACACAGGATGCCTTTATTATAGAGTGGGTGGCATTTGATACAGTATCCCAATTGGCCCTGAAAGCCTACGAACCACACATTGCTTACTGCTGCCTTTCCAACTGGACACTGCCAGCTGAACTACTTCTTTGTAATCTTTTTCAAAGTTGATTGACACACGCACACGGATTATACCCTGCCTTGATAAGCTTGAAGTATAGGCGGAGTTTAATAGGAAGGAAATGAACTCCTTCTCTCCTACTTTCTCTCTCTTCAGTGGCAACATGCCCCTTTCCCCAGAGACAAGCAATTACTTTGCAGCAGTGAAACTTGTCCTAATCCACTATAACACATGGCAAGCAAAACTAAGTTATGTCCTAGCAGTGCCCTAGCATAGGCTGCCCTATTTATTCTCACTGTCTGCCTTAATGGCACTGCTCAAATACTCAGCATACCTGGATTAATTTCACAGCCACGACTGCAATTTTCCATGAATCTTAAGAAAAGGACTACTGTCATTTGATAGATGTCAGGTATTGCCACATAAATTAAACTAGACCCGAAGTGGGCGATTAGTGTATTTTGTTGCTGAAGGCAAAAGAAGTAAATCTGTTTTAATAACTCTTGCAGTTTAACAGATACAGAATGCTGAATCAGCAACACAACGAGGTTTACTTCATGTGACTGCCCATGCAAATGCACCGCAGCTTGAACTCTGTGATCACTTCATTTTATATTTGGACAGATGTTGCATGCTGTAATTAAAAACAGTTGTTATTGGCAAGGAAATGTTACTGGAATAAGGAGCAGATGAGTTCTTAAGAAACCCATTGGGCCACGTTCATCCCTGATGTTACCCCATTGACTTAATAGGCATACAAAAATAAAATTAGTCCAATCTGTTTCTTAGATAGATGTCTCTAGGGGAACACGAGAGTGAGACAAGATAATTGAACCCCTTCCCTAAGAGTCCAGTGCCATGTATAGAAAGCAGGCAAATTTTCAGACTAAATGCTTCTCAAGTTTACTCTCATTTTTGAGAAGGTTTCCTAAGTGGTGTGAATTATTACACACTTGAAAATCAGTTGTAGCAACAAATCCCACTTGCAACCTTTCTAGACAGCAGTCCCATGCAGAAAGGGGACTGTGCAGAGCCACAGGTTTGAGTAACAGGGAGAAGGCAGGGATAGACTCCTGAAACACCTCAGTGTGCACCAAGGGATGGTGAACATTTAACACCGTATCTGTTTGCTTAAGCCAGCAACGACAGTGACTGCTAAGGAAACACGAGCACTGTGAACTCACCAGACAAGTAATAAGATCCAACTCTGTATTTATAGAGCAGTCACTATGGATTAACACACCCTTTAACTGTATAGATCCTCACCAGCTGGCAAGTGCCTCTGGCACCCTTTAAACACAGGAATGGTTGACTTACATAAAGCAGGGCAGCCTGGGCACAACATCTGTCAGTCGCTGCAGTGCTGCTCATGAAACTCAGCCTGTCTGCTTGGCTCCCAGCTGGCAGTGATAGCTTTATCTTCTCAGTCCTGCCTCACCCTTTCCACTGTTGCTAGTGGGAACAGGCCGTCAGCCTTTCTTCTCAGTGTCTTTCCTCCCTGCTTCCCACTGCTAAGAGAGAAAGGCCTATATGAGTCACTGAATCAGTAAGGTTGGAAAAGACCACCAAGATCATCCAGTGCAACCATCCACTCACCACCAATACTGCCCACTGACCACACCTACACCTTTCCTGAACACCTCCAGGGACGGTGACCGCACCACATCTCTGCGCAGCCCATAGCAGCGCATCCCCACTTTTGGAGAAGGCATTTTTCCTAACACCCAACCTGAACCTCCCCTGGCACAACTCGACGCCGTTCTCTCCCCCTTCCTATCGCCGTTCCCAGGGTAAAGAGGCCAACCCCCACCCTTCCACAGCCTCCCTTCAGGGAGCGCGGAGAACAACGAGCCTCCTCCTCTCCACACTGAACTCCCTCAGCTAACACACCTCGGGCCTCACACCGCACCTCAGCCGCGGGCAGAGGGCGGTGCGGGGAGCGGGGCCGGGCTCCCCCGCTCGGGAGGCGGTGCCGCTCGGGAGGCGGACCGGGCAGGGCAGGGCCGGGCCGGGCTGGGCCGGGGCCGCCGCCGCCGCCTTCCGGGGCTCGGCGCGTTGGCCGGGCAGGATGCGCTGCCCGGACGCGCTGCTGCTGCCGCTGCTCGCGGCCTGCCTGCTGCTCTCGCTGCCGGAAGGCCGCGGTAGCCGTG